>CACTHL010000561.1:1800000-1960000 GCA_902712375.1 Dioscorea dumetorum | reverse complement strand
TTTTCGGGCTTTTAGATTACACAGATTCTATGCCAGAGATGGTGAGTTAGCGCTAAATTTAGTCCCAGAGTTAAAAGGCAGCTGAAAGAAAACACCTCTACCAACTATCTTAGAGTGAAAACCATTTATCGAAATCAAATAGCATGTTGTACTTTATTCATTTCAACCTTTTCTTCTTACCTATTTCCGGAGCGTCATCTAGCATTACAAGATCATCTTCCTCATTATCATCGATGTCTTGAGGCATGCCTTGATTTGCAGCACTACTACCTGGGTGGTGAGGTACTGGCGGTTCCTCCTCGGGTCTTTCTGATATTTCAGAGTGCTTTCGTTTTAAACCACTGGATTCAATAGATTCTCGACCAGCTGTAATCTCATTCTCATCTGCATTGTCCAGTATTTCGAGAGCAGCCGAGCTGCTCTCCCCGTTGCTCTTAATCCGGTTACCTTTCTCAGTAGGAGCTGAAGTCCATCCAGATAGAACCATCCCATCAGGCTCATTCTCTTCATCAAAATCTTCCCTGCAAACATTGTTGAAATAGTGAAACATGGGGTGAGACTATAAATCATGATCATGAATCTAAAAGGGAAGCAACACTTTTTTTTAGCATAAAATCAGACAATAAAGAGAAACATAGACGAGGTGTAAAATAACAAGGTACAAAGAAGAATCAAAAGGCACATTTATCCTTCGAATGCCATCATCATGTCAGAGCTTCAACCTAATCAGATGTTTTACACTAAGCTGCATTCATGTCACAAAGATACATGTCAGAATGGCTACTAAAGGCACATAAATAGCTCTGCGAAGGGGTTGCTCTCACATGTTCATGCTCGCTCTATAGAAGTAAAATGAAGTCATTTTGATCACTGGCAGCCAATTAGAATAGGGTAAATGCAAGTAAAATCCGGATGGATGGGTAGCTTTAGTTCACCAACCTTTTATCTGTTGGTCTCAGTTGGAAATCCATCAATAAATCTTCCACTTGAGTTTGTTAACCAAATACTCTCAGATGGATCCAGGCAGTCAGGAGCTTGTCTATAATCAAAACAAAATTTCAAGCAAGGTCCACTGGAGACACTCTAAATAATTAATCTCAATGGGTAATATGAGGCTCAATGTTTTACATACATGCAAACAATTATGGCTTTTTTTATTTATTTTGAGAGACAAATATCAAAATAATATAACTTCCAGTTTGTTTGACTGACATTTGAGAATCAAGCATAAAAGTTAAAATCTTTGTTAAACTTAAATGATTAGAGCACAAAGATAAATGATATTAAATATATAAAGAAAATGATCAGGAAGTAAAAGTATGAAATTTCATAATTTGATTTTGACGCATATTCAGACTGAACTATTTCAATCATGGATTCAGTTTCAGCAATTTTGTATTTTAAAAATAAGAAAGGATAGAACTCAAAAGAGGATAATTTAGGGAAACATATGTATATACAGAGATGTAAAACAAACTTTGATAGATAATTAATGATCCAAGATTGGTTGAAATTCTCCTACCTATGGAAATCTCAAATTTATCCAATGAAATGGGAGTCTGATCAATCTAATGATATAAATAATATGGGAAAATTTTCCCATAATTAAACCCATCAACTAGACTAATCCACCTTTTAACTCGCGGAAAAGGGCACCACACTTGAGTGATCTTTGCTGAGCAAAAAATAAAACCTGCATTTGGTCAAAACAACCATACCCTTCCTGTATCCTAGATCAAAACCCTCCTCAAAGTTACAAACTTTGCCAGATGTGTTACTAATGAATGTCAGTGATAAAACTAGTCCATAATTTTTAATATTAGTTAAATCCTGAAAATAACATGAAAAAAGCCAGGGAAACACAGTTGAGGTATTAATGAACCATTATCACAAATTCACAGGGATATGATATCTATGTAGGGGTAACCTAAGCCCTGAGTTCTCTCTGTCATCAAAAGAAGTTCTCATGTACAAAAGGAACATCATATTCCCATCAAAGGATCCATAAAGTCAATCATTTATTTTGATAGAGCAGAACTAAATAATTGCTGTATCTAAAGAATCATGAACTTTGCAACCTATTAATTGAGAATTTAATGCATCATTTTAAGAACCTTCTGAAGCTGAAGTGGTAAGTTCCAAACTATAATGTTTAGTATGATCAATAAACAGCCACGTGCCAAAAAGGAAGAACAGGGAATACATCTTCTTATCCAAAAGGTGCCATGTAAACTAACAGTAATCCAATCTCTCCTTAAAAAGCTACAAATTAGTGCTAGCATTATATTCTGATATAACAAGAAAAAAATTTCGTGACTCAATTTAATAAAGTTCACTTAAGATATGTTCAACTTTAATTCGGATGCATATTCCAAAGAAATTAAATAAAAGTTCAGTATTACTAACTAATTATTCTAAAAAATAAAACTTGCATCAGGGCCAAATGGCTCAAAAGAACTTAACTGCCACAGCACAATATGTAGTAAGTAATTGGTCATTCTTCAAAGCAAACGTTTTTCTAATCAATATACAATGATAACAAAACTAATGACAACAGTCTTCACAGTATCACCATATTCATAAGTGAGATCCAAGATCACAAGAATGTCATCCACACAAATGCATTAAGTTCTTAAGAACCCTTCAAAACAGCTCTCTCAAGTTGATGTACAATGATCACAAGACTAATGACGACAGTTTTCAAAACATCACCATATTCTTTCGTGAGATCCAAGATCACAAGAATATTATTTGATAAAGTGAAAAACATTCAATCTAGATTACTATTAAAAGATAATATCTACTTTGTCATCCTTTAATCAATTCACTGCTTTGGTCAACATTTGTATCTGGTTCTGTCCTGTTAATTTTGATGAACTGTTTAAATCTATTATCAATACAATAAGCAACCAGACAATCAGATATATACATATCTAAAACAGAGAAGTAAAAAAAAAAAAAAAAAAGAGAGAAAGAATCTACTTAGTTGAACTTGGAAGACCAGCAAAAAGATATTAGAATCATAAGAAGACCAAAACATTGAATCTGTATGTGTGTTTGCACCCAAAAGCATATCAGATTTTTGTGTGGATGTATTCAACTATTCACTTAGGTGCAAGTGAGAAAGAACATAATATGCTGTCAATTATGATATCCACAAGTCAAATAAAGAAGGGCATGACAGATCAAAACATATGCAAGCAAGGCATAAATGCAAAACCTGTGCTTGATGCTAATATTGCATGAGAATTCTTGCTGAAGATCTTCAATTGTAACAATCGCTCCACTAATAATTGGAGCAGGAAGTTCAGCCAACACCTGCAATTTTAGATGTGCCAATCTTTAAATGATATAAAGAAACACCACAGCACAAAATAGTCCAAAAAGAAAAGTTCCTAACCTTGTCAAGGTTCCGATTATAACTGGCAGCAACATCTTCTTCAAGATCATCACCAACCTCATAGATAAGGGTGGAACCAAGCATGATCAAAGGACAATTCATCCCCAGCTTGCTCTTAACAATCTTTTCAATGAAATCTCGTAGTTTTGAGGAACGAGTATTAATTTCAAGGAGCAAGGGTGTCTGTTTCATATGATATCATATAATCAGAAACAGCAGGTTACAAATGTCTTGATAATTACCGTTAAGGCTGCCAAAGAAGAAACCTAATACCTCAGAACAAACATAGCAGGATTTGTTGGCCTCAAATGGCACCACAGGCATCAAGAGCATCTTCCTTGTTGGATGTTCAAGACAATATGTCATCCTAAAAGAAAAGAAATGTGTTTAGATAAGTAGATAAATCTGAAAACTAGATGAAGCACATGACAGAAGCAGATTAGAGCAACAAAATTATAAAAGAAGAGATCAGAAGCCACGATAAGTTACGAGAAGAACTATTTGAAAAAATCAGATGCTGTATAAAGGTCCATTAATCACAGATAAACAACTAAGCTTTCCATAATGAAAGGCAGCCCGATTATAAGCCCTCCTAAAGATATTCTTTCCGAATCTGTTATCAATTAACAAGTCATGGAATTTCTGAGCATTTGGTTAACAAGTCATAATTTCAATTTGTTGGCAAGTCATGGAGTCTTCGAACATTTTGTTAACAAGTCAAATAATTTACCAAAATCTTCAAACATGGCATTGCTCCTAAAACCAATCTGCTACAAACCAAACTTATAATTCTGGTTAAAGAAAGCTTTTTTTTTTTTAAGTCAATTCTCAATTCATGATCTCTCCATTGTAAACAGCCAAAATAGACAAACTATGTTGTACTATGCCACCACATGTGCTCCAACTTAAACTTCAAATCCCGGACAGATATAATTCCTGTCAAGATCTCCTATAAGCATGCTATTTAGCTCTCTCTATGTATCCCAGTCAACCCAAAAAAAAATAATAAAATAAAATAAAATAGAAAATAGAGGCTACATTGAAGGATGTAACTCCACTCCTTGTTAGCGTTTATTTATCCAATATTTTAATTGAAACGCAATCTAATCTATAAAATTAGGGAAAATTCCTGAATTAAAAAAAAAATCACAGCATGTAGAAGTAAAATAACTTTAGGACCAAAGATACATATGCAAATAATGTGTCACAAACTGATGGTCATGCTGATAAAGAAACCAAAGTATAATGCTAGTAAAAGCAAATTTACTCACTAAACTCCCTCCAAGATATAAATAAGCAAGCATATTGACTTATTGCCAGTTGACTACCACCACAAAACCAAAATGCATGAACATGGTGCTTTTGACACCAACTAAGCATGCCATAGAGTTACGCCACTAAAACATCAGGTACTTCTCCTTTTTAAAATATTACATTATGGCCTGCCAAAGTAACACCTGAAGTCATCTGTTTCATCTAACAATACAAAAATATCTAGAAATAAAACCAAACTGAACTTCTCAGTCAACAAAGTCATTCAGTCTCGAAATTTTTAGGACAAAGAAATCACAAGACGCAGTCAATTTGGAAAAATAATCTAGCTACACGGGGTTAATCTCTATTGTTCTGAATACCATGAAAACAAAACATTATAATGCAGAGAAATGTTGAAAATGTACTTGCATGTGATATCATACAACTCAACAAAACAACCTTTCAAATAAATAGCAAATAAAAACCAGATTAAGTAAATTCTCTAAAAATGAAGCAAACTGCATTCTGGATCTGTCGCTAAATGCAATGAACTTTGTAAAATAGTAATTGAATATCATTTTAAGGAAATTGAACAAAGCCATAGCTAACTTAAAAAGTAAATGGGTAAGAAATGTAGCAAAAAAATGGCAAAGACATCTTCGTACCCACCTAATATTCTTATAATCATCCTTCAACACCTTAATCGCCTCAATCACAATCAAACCAGCTATAATGGCATTAGTTGTAGCAACAGCATGTACAATGTTACCCGCAATGCCTTTAGCTTCAAACAAGCTATGCAAAGAAATCCCGAAAGAGGATGCTCTAATATTAGCGGCAGCTGTCACAAACTCCACAGCTAATTGATCATCTTTATCAAAAGTTAGGTTCCCAATGTCCTGAAAGAAAAAGAAAACATACAAACAAGAAAGCTTAGTCATGGTAATACAAACAAATTTTCATTCTAGAAAACAAAGCCATGGTGATTAAGTCAGGCAAAGAAGAACCTTATGTCGTTTTTCGAAAAACAATCTCAAAGCCTCCAAAAATATTTTTGAACTTTCAGCAAGACTCCAGACATCCTGTGAATTCTTAAAACCAAGGGATGACATAGCAGACAATGGAGATCCTTCATTAGTGCAATTCTCCAAATTCCCATTTTGCCCAGGGAGATTATCTGGTAGCACATCTTTGATATATATGGGTGTAGGTCTTTTTCTATTCCGCCATGTTTCTTCATTAGATAAAGCGATTTCAATGTTATATCCAAAAACATGATCATATATTTTTCGCCCATACTCCCTGAGATCCTCATCTGAACTTTGAACAAAAACATCTTCCATTTGCTTTGATGAATTGTCCGCATCACCAGAATGCACATTCAAATCATTGTCCTGGTTCTTGTCTCCAAAAAGCTTTGCAAAAAGTAGATCCTTTGCCCAGACAATACAGTGAACAAACTGCACCAAAATAATGAATATCAAACTTCATAATTAAAAAAGTCAATAGAAGATATCAAATTGTGCCAATATAAATTCAAAGTCAGCAGCACCTATTTAGGATTTAAAAAGAAATGCTCAACCTGACTCATGAAAACACTAAGAAGTATAACCAGCAATTTTCAATATTAAAAACATTGACCAATACAATAATCAGTACATAGATGAGAAGGCCTTTATATATTTGACCTGGGTGCTAGAGTCAAGAACATAAAGAAAGCCATCCAACAGTAATTAGAAGATGTTCCCAAAATATTAGGTCAAAATAACTCAAACTAGATGGTTTTGTACAACTGTTCTATTGTTGAAGTACATTAGCACAAGGACATTCTTGTACTTCCCAAACCTCCTAACAGATCTAATCTTGAATGAAACAGCTTCACAAGCCAACCTAACAAATTACCTACACTGTGTAATGGTTTTGTTGGTAGATTCACATGTGAAGAATAAATTTGTGAAATTTTAAATTAAGCTAGAGCTTTTTATAAGCTACTCTGCAACATGCATTTATCCAAATGTCCACCCAAGTAGAGAAGAATCATAAATTATCATCTTCTTATGATATACATAGAAAGAAACAATAAGCTATGATGCAATATCCAACTTAAATATAAACAAAGCTCTAGTAAAGACCAATGAATATGGCTAACTTTGAGAAGAAGAAAAGCAATCAATACAGAATGAAACAGAAAAAGATACGACCTTTGAAGGGGTGCTTGTGATGGTACAGATAGGATACGATTTAGGAATGGGTTTTGGTTGGCACTCATAGCACTCAGTTTTACCCTTAGCATGGACAGTGACCTGCAACAGGAATAAAAAAGTAATTAACTCGTCAGAAAGAATACAGCTCACTCATTAGTAAACTTGACACTATTAGCATCAGGGAGCATACGTAAAAGTGAACCTAGTATGTATTGTACAGAAAGAGTATCATCATCAGCTGAAAAAGTAAATATTCTATGCATGGACCATTAATCTAACTGACATACAAGAGAGTATGATTCTTAAATAATTAAAAAAATTAAAACAACAGAAATACATCTAACGAATCTATTTTCCTAATTGGGATGGACTATCCTTTAAATAATAAAGTCAATTATACACAACATCTGCAAATGTTCACATTGGAACATTTGATCTTTCAAACACAAAATGTCGGAACTTGGAAGATTTACTTATACTTGTCTTGGGTTGGCTTTCTTCAATGATCCTTTAGCTAATTTTTGCGACTAATGTGCATATCATAAAATCTTGTTTGGTTATTAACATGAATGCTAAAATAAATAAATTCTAGATTCAGCATAATGACTCAGTTTTTCCGCCTTGGACATACAATGGTCACCTACTGTCTAGTGTCACCTAGACATTTCTAGCCTTTCAGCTACTTTGGTGTGTGTTTGCGTGCACCCCATGCACGGCCATGCATAGGCTTGGAAGATTGGCATCAACACCAAACATAGTAAATTAATAGTTGATACTACTATTTAGTCAAATTATAACAAGCTGACAACCTCTTAAGAAGTTTGGATGGCATACATCTAAAGGGCTATTAATATGTGTCTCAACAAACAATGTTACAATTTAAAAAAAACTAAAATAAAATCGTAATAAAAGACAAGTAAAGACACAGACAAATCATTTAAAACAGAAAACATAGTCCATAACAGTGATGTATAGCAATCATGGCCACATTCTGACAAAGAATGAGCAGTAACAATCTTTCAAAGTTTGGAAAGCTTGAAAACTTGCTATCCACAAGGTAAACTCACTCATTCAGTCAATCATTTCCTTTCCTTCAAAAAGATACTCCTATGTCATTTATAGCCTGATTATGCAGAATGACCAACAACTAGGGTACGCAGAACCCAGTGACATACAAAGGACCATCAGCACAATAAATTAAAGAGCAATGCAGATGTAAAAGCTCTATCAAACAATTTCCCTAAACTAATTATAAAAGCTAAAATTATGCAGATGTAAAACGAAAAAAATCATACCTGTCCTAGAAACCCAGTTGTACCACTTTCAACTAAAGGAACTTCAGCAGCCAGGCAAAGTCGGTTAACATGTCTTCTGGCATCTAAGTTGTCAAGACCATTTAAGACAACATTAAATTGTTTAAAGAAATCCACATTGAATTCAGGATCTTTAACATTAGCATGGTACGGTGTTATATTGATTTGAGGTCTAAATCTTAAGACAGCATCTCGAGCAACCTGATTAGAAGCAAATTGAAAGGGCAGTTGAGGACCCAAAAAAAACAGATATAAATCTATTGGAACAATGTTGACAAGACTAGTGCACAAGTGATATGGAAAATTTCAAGGATTTGCTTACATACTTTGGCCTTGGATTGCCCAACATGGCATTGCCGAAATAAGAATTGTCTATTTAGGTTGCTAACTTCAATTGTGTCCATGTCAATCTACAAAATATGTTACATCAACAAAGAGAAATATATAAAGTCTTTATCAAATCCGAAAAAGAAAATAAGAATTCAATTCCTACACTAAGCCTCTTGTGTTAACAGGAAGATTGTTCTGTTGTAATGCAACATGAATGTAAAATATAATCAACATATCACTAAATTATACCAAGTAAGCATCCAAAGAAGTCATATAGATGCTGGACTATGTCCAGTAGCATCATTAAATTCATTGCGTCTTCTCAATATTAGCTTATAAAAATACAACCACAGACGAACCGAAGGAGGTATCCAAAAATTTTGAGTTCTTTATAATTTTGGAGGTAAATTTTTCCTTGTTATAATAACATACATTATAATTTACAAACTTATAGAAAATGTAACTCATCCACCAATAAGACTTGTAAGGAGAGCATTAAATCCAGATAAGAAAATAACAAAGCCGAAAGAAACATGGCATCTTTCATTACCATTTCTTATCTGTCCATAATTACCTTCCCAAGTAAATTCATTACCACTTACATTTTCCGGCTACGAATTTCAGTTTGCACTTGCTTCTGTGGCTTTCTAATATTTCCTTATACCGCTTTCTTTTCTCATGATTACCCAAAATGTCGAATTCATAATTCATGATTTATCCAAACATATAGTAAGAATTATCAACAGATTATACCCCAAACCATCCACACATATCATATATCATACAGAGTGCTAGGAGAGAGTTCAAACAGGCTTTTTCCAATTGATTGTACAAAAGTATTGGTCAATTTTTTACCATGATGAAGCAATATAAACATAGTCCTTTCTGTGCATTACCGATCAAGTCATTAGTTATCTCACAACAGCCATTTATAATGTTGCCTTATGAACCTTCACATCATCCCAAATTTCTTTACCCAGGCAGTTCCACACAGATTACAACAACTTGAGTATTTTCATTATGTCAAAATTTTATGCCTAAGATTGGATTTATTTTACCATGATTTCAAACCCTTCTCCTCAAGTACGTTGTAATTATGAGGTTCTTTCATTTTTTTCACAGCTCCATGACCATTCCTTCAATCTCTTATAAATTTGCCACTAATTTTCGTAATGCAACCTAAAAGCATCATCTTTTTTTCTTCAGTACATCCAAAAATGCAAGAACAGCATTGCTACAGCCAAACTTCATGTCATTTTCTCTTTCTGTGGGCACACTCTGCAATTCAGCGAATCCGATTGTCATTCAGCCTTTGCATCTTAAAAATTCCTATTTACAAATTTCTAGCACTGCAATTTTCCTCCTTTTCTTCTATTTTGACTGAACCAAAAATTCATTTTATAGGGTAAGCTGTGAATTGATTACTTTAACACTCACAAGGAAACCTCACATGCTAACAACAACATAAGGCCAATTTGCCCCCACTTACCAATTAAAAAAAATGAGGAAATTGCTTAGAGTCACTCATCTACACCAATCAGCCAGCCCAAATCACACAAGCACATAAGCAATTGCTCGGCGATGACAATGGTCTTCCAGAACCAACAAACTAGGACCCGGCTACACATTATAAATTAAAGCACCACCATCAAACAAATAGCACCACAAGAATAATCCTACTAACAAGAATATAAAAGAAAAAAAAAAAAAAGAAAAATTGGACACTCAAACAGAAGCCCAATTCCAAGTCAATCAAAACCACGCAGTCAACACAAGTCCAATATCAACAAAAAGAAAAAGGAAAACCACAATAACAAAACCCACAACTCCCAGACCGAAACCCTAGAACCAAAACAGCCACAAAATCCATCGCCGGACCAAAACCCTAAGGCAAAAACCACAAAAATAGAAAAAAACGGAGAGCAAGACACCAGACAAGCTTACGATGTGGATATCTTGGAAACCGGAAAGCGCAAGGGTTTTGAGGAGCTCGCACCCGATGCCGCCAGCGCCGACCATGAGCACCTTCGCTCCCTGCAAAGAAGCAATCTAAAAAATGGGGAAAGGGGAGAAGAAAAGCACAGGGATGGGCATGAGAAAGACCTTGATAATCTCCAATTGGGGCTCCGGCGCCATGAAAGCCAAGCAGCACAGAGAGAGCAAGAGAGAGAAAGAAAACGAAGCGAGAGAGAGAGAAGGAATCGTGACGAAAGAAGGGCGGGGGTTGAAAAGAGGGAAAACCAAAAAATATAATTATATCAGACCCCGGTGTTTACTTTTTATTATTCGAATTAAATCTAATCTTAGAGCTGTGTTATTATTATTATTATTTTTCGGAAACATAATAATATTTTTTAAAAGTTAATTAAATATAGTGGAAATTGTCAAATAAACCTCCTAAGTTTGCGAAATGGCCAAAAACACCCCTTTAATTTGGCAATCCCTAAAAACCCCTTCTTTTTAAACATAATGTTTTCTAACCCCCCAAACCATATAATGATGGTTAATAAAGTTATTTTTGAATTTTATGGACGAAATTGTCCATTGCATGGGAAGTCATGGCACTCCAACATCTTCCTTGTTATCGGCGTCGCCAACGGCGACATCCCCTCCCAAGCCGCCGACCCCGCCGCGGCCTCCCAATGGGCAGGCGCCAACGTGCTCACCTACTTCCCAGCCTCTTCCATCTCCGTCGTCTCCATGGGCAACGAGGTCCTCAGCTCCGGCGATTCCTCCCTCACTTCCCAACTCCTCCCGGCGATGCAAAACCTTAACTCCGCCCTCTCCAACGCCGCCCCATTTGTCAAGATCTACACCGTCCCCACCATAGCGGTGCTCGCCCAATCCGATCCCCCATCCACCGGCGCCTTCCACTCCGATCTCGTTCCCGTCCTCAAAGGAACCCTAGGGTTTCCAAGATCAACTACATGAACATGTTTGACGCCCAGGTCGACGCCATGTGGGCGGCACTGGACGCCACCGGAGATTCCCCACGATGGAGATCATAGTAGCGGAGACTGGTTGGCCATACAAAGGCGATGACGGAGAGGATGGAGCGAGCATTGACAACGGCAAGGCTTTCACCAGTGGGCTGGTAGCGTATCTGAGATCCATGGCCGGAACGCCGATGATGCCAGGCCGTCCCGTGGAGACCTACCTCTTCGCCCCCTACGACGAGGATCTCAAGCCAGGGTCGACCTCGGAACGCTCCTTCGGCCTCTTCAAGCCAGGTCTCGGTCTCTGTTTAACAAGTGATATCTCTCTGTTTAAGAATTGAGGTTTATGTTTAAAAACATATGTCTCCGTTTAAATATTGCGGTTTCTGTTTAACAAACTCGGCTCTGTTTAACAAGTGATATCTTTCTGTTTAAGAATTGAATTAAAATTGTCACAAAAAAACACTTGAAACCTAACACCTTAAAAATCTAATTGGATCAAAGAATGTGATCAGGTCCCAATGATATCATGATCATCTTGGTCAACTCAAGCACATTAATGACGATTCACTTTACATGCAAAGGAAGAAGAGGTTCATTTAATGCCACTTGAAAAATCTAATTGAGGTTTTAATATCTGTTTAAGAATTGAGGTTTCCGTTTAAAAACTTATATTTCTACTTAAAAATTTGTAAATATCGCTGAATTTAAAAGTTAAAACAAATATTTAAACAGAAACATAATAATTTAAACGGATAAACAGTTTTTAAATGAAAACTTGATTGAGTTAAACAGAGACTGGGATAATTAAATAATAAGGCAAAAAAAATACACACTTGTATGCATAAAAGGTCAGACATGAGGTGATTGGGCGGTTTTTTTCCCACCCTTTGCAAGGGCAAAAATGAAATTTCATAACATGGACCCACTTGAAGTGACTGATATGGGGTAAAAGGGAATGTAAACTATAAATGAAGAGTTGTCCAAAGTGTGCAAAAGTTGGAGGGGGCTTTTAGGAAGTTTTGAACAGTGGAGGGAGTGAACAATAATTTTCTGTAAAATATATTGTTACTTAAACATATTTTATGGATTGTTTCATTATAATACATTTAATTTATAAATGTTTAATATTATTATAAAATTTTGTTTATGTTTGGGGGAAATTTTTTCATGATAACTTGACATGTGTCATATTTATATTCTAATTTAATATATTTATATATAGATTATTGTTTAAGTTTTAATATATAAATATAATATATTTATATTCTAATTTAATATATTTATATTCTAATTTTTTCATGATAACTTGACATGTGTCATATTTATATTCTAATTTAATATATTTATATTCTAATTTAAATATTTAATATATAAATTACTGTTCACCCTCGGGAATTTCAAAATTGGCCAAAAACCCCCTCCTACTTTTGCACACCCCGGACAGCCCCTCCGTTATAGTTTGATTCCCTTCTACCCCCCGTGTGTCACATGAAATGGGTCCGTGTTATGAAAATCCATTTTTACCCCTGCAAATGGTGGGAAAAAACCCCGTCCGATCACATCATGTTATGTCCGACCTTTATGCATACATTTGTGAGTTTTTTCCCCCTGATGGTTTATTGTTCTCATAGAAAGTTTAGAACATATTTTTGTTCTTGTTCTCATTTTCCTTCTGCTCATTTGGTTTTTCGATTTGAATTCTTCCGGTCACCCGATATTATGGACAGCTTTTGTGCCATTGCTAGATACAACGGGGAAGGATGAGTGCTGACGTTTACCGTGTCGACTGAATGGGAGTCAGTGTTAGCTGAGATATGTGAGCGCTGGGGTCTCGATGTTTCTCGCGTGAGGGTGAAGTTCATCATACCCGAGGGACATAATACGGTTTGCCCAATAGAGAACGAGGTCGACTTCCAGCGCATGTGTCATGTGTTCTCCATCCTCAAAGGCGGTGTAGTCGATATGGTTGTCGAGACGGATGACGTGCCACCGCAGCCTACTAAAAACGAGTTATTGTCGTGGTAATGCGTTGCTCTCAAACAATTATGCAGTTGTATGTCAGTTATTATTTAATAATTCCATTATCTATATGAAACAATGAATTCTCCGTTTAAATTTGGAGTCTCCGGTTAATTTATTATGTTTCTATTTAAGCATGTCATATACCATTTGCATTATTGCGTCTCTGTTTAACTTTGTCTGTTAACGTTTAAATATTAACTTTATCGTTTAAACCTGTGGAGTTTATGCTTAAATCCTGATCGTTTACGTTTGAACTGAAGTGTTGGCAGGAATTCGGAATCTGGGAGCGCTTCTGTCCCACCACATGGCGATCCGGATGGTGTCGCATGCCTACCTTCCTCGTCAGATCAACATGAAGTGTTATCGTTGGACGTCGGACAACGTTTTGATGGCGTTGAACATTTCCGAGATACACTTCGCAATTTTGCCATCAGTCGGAATTTTGATTTCAAATTCATGAAGAACGAAAAATACCGGGTCACTGTGGAATGCGCGGCCGGTGGATGTCAATGCTGCGTTCACCCATCAAAGGAATATAATAGAAATACCTTCAGAATCAAGACAATGGGCACGTCGCACACTTGCGGTGGTGGAATTGGCTCGGCGTCACACCCGAAAGCATCCAAAAAATGGGTCAGCGCACGAGTGATTCAGAAACTCAAGGACCGGCCATTGTACAAGGCCATCGACATTCAGAAGGACATGTTGCGGAAGCATGGTGTCCACATTCCATACAAGCAGGCTTGGTTGGGAAAAGAACATGCCCGGGTGACCCTCGACGGCAGCGATGTCTCCAGCTATGACTTGTTACTTTGGTACGTCGATAAGGTGGTTGAGACGAACCCCGATAGCATTGCGTTTGTGGATAGAGACGGTGAGCGGTTTAAGCGTGCGTTCTTCTCTTTTAGCACGTGCATTTTGGGATTCAAACGGGCATGTAGGCCGGCTGCTTGTTTCTCGATGGTACCCATCTCACCGGAAAGTACCGGGGTACTCTGTTGGGTGCGACAGGTAAAGATGGGAACAATGGCTTCTTCCATGTCGCCTTCGCTATTGTCGACAATGAGACCGATGCCAACTGGACGTGGTTCATTTCTAAGTTCGGTGATGCTTTATACGACGACGGCGATTACCAGGAGATAATTACATTCGTGTCGGACAGGTCAAAGGGCCTTGTCAACGCGATTGCCAGAGTCTTCCCTTCATCCCCACATGCGTACTGCCTTCGGCACTTGGAGGCTAATTTTATAAAAGCCAATGTCAGACTTAGGAAGGCATTGAGGGAGGAATGCTGGTCCATATGCTTTCGTATCGCGTAGGCATCGACAGCCAAAGAATTCGATGACACCGTCAATGAACTGCGGGCCGCATCACCCGAAGCCTATCAGTGATTGATTCACAAGTCGGGCGTGTCATACTGGTCGAATTATCTGTTCAAAGGTGACCGCTGGGGCGAGATGTATTCAAATGTAGCTGAGTCATTCAATTTGTGGATCAAAGAAGCTCGACACCTACCGGTGACGAAAATGGTCGACGCTATAAGGTATTCGAATTTTAAATTACATGTAACGCTTAAGATTTCCCTTTACCATTTAATGATTGTTATCTTTGTTTAAAATGCACTTGTCTACGTTTTGATCTCGTCGTCTGTGTTTAACATTCGCGGTCACCGTTTAATGCGGTAGAATCTCGTGTAAGCTAACGAATATAAATATCATTGTCTCGGTTTAAATACCATTGTCTATGTTTTTCTTCTTCGATCTTTAGTTTATTATTCTTCTGATTACGCCGATGTGGTTGTGTTTAAATATTCCTATATTTGCGTAAATTTCTTTAAGATTTCTGATACTCGTTGTGCAGGTTCAAGTTGATGCGCATGTTATGCACTCGCCGTGAGCAAGCGAACAAATGGGAAACTTTCTTATGCCCGGACATACATTCAAAGGTTGAGATGCTTGTTCAGGATAGCCGAAGTCTTCACGTTGCTCGCTGTGCCGCTGATCGTTACGAAGTGATTGACCAATGCAGTAACTCTGTAGACCTTGCTAGTAGAACTTGCTCATGTCGTAGATGGAAAGTTTATGGCATCTCGTGCAAACACGCTTGCGCTGCGATAATGCAGACGGACAGCAATGTTCATCGTTTTATTAGCGATCACTTCACTATCGACACTTACAAGCTGCCGTATAAGGAAGCTATATTTTCCATACCCGACAATGAAAGGCCCACGGACAACAATCGTGATCTGCTTTTGCGGCCGCCTGTGACGAGAAGGCAACCTGGGTGTCCTAGACGAAGGAGGATCGAGTTGCAAGCGTTTGATGTCCGCGAGTTACATTGCAGCCGCTGCCATACCTCCGGTCACAATCGTAGAACTTACAATGAAACTGTCGCCGAGTAGGCTTCGTAAAAGGATAATATTTAAAGATCACAAATTTATTTGGTTATGAAGCCCTGATATTTAAACAGAGAATAAACGAATTTCGTTGTTTGCATTGAATATTTAATCGAAAAAACCTAATGTTAAAGGGTGACACATTTAAACAGTCACACACTGAATCAAGCGTACGCAGTGAATGTTAAAGGGATAATCTTGGTAATAAACGGTAACAAATAAATTTAAACAGCCACATCGCTCGTTGTCATTCTTTGGTATTTCAACTTTGGGAACGAATGTAAAACAGTGACGCATAAACTTAAGCGATGGCCGTTATAGTTAAACAGATAAGGCTGCGAGTTGTACACATCTTGCGTGAAATGTTTAACGGAGATGTTGTATGTACAATTAAATTAGAGTGACCATTCAGTGCGAATGCGAATTTATTACTATTTAGTACAATTAAATTTGAATCGAAATTCCACACGTAAGCGTCAATGCACGGAGGACGTTAGGCGAACATGCGACCCCTAGACTTCTATTTAAACAATAAACGGAAACCAGAGGCACATCCACATATTACACACAGAGAAAGAAGTATGTACAAGTCCCTTCTTAGCCAGATAGGGCCCCGACCACATCCCCGCCTTCATGGGCACGGTGGCTGTGGATGGGACCACTTACTACAGTCCTTACCCTGCGAAAACAGCGAAGGACGCCCAGAACTTTGCGGCCGAGGCGGCGTACAATGACCTCTGTCCTCCATACCCTGGGAGGATGAATACGCCTCCCGCTGCTGCCGCCTTCATGCCGGGCCTTCCACCGCTGCGCCTTCATGACGGACAGCAAGAGTTGGAGTGCTTTCTGGAAGACATGCTCGTCGAGCTTGACGAGAAGGAAGCTGTCCTCTCCGTAAAACTCGACCGAATAAGAACCCGCAAGGGCCAAGTCGAGAAGCTTTTCCAGGGTCTGAAGGCCAAATGAAGGTGGAAGTGGGCATTTTTGGTAAATAATGTTTGTTTCAGTTTGTAGATGTATAATTTAGTATGTCTACACTGGTTGTAATAGAACTATGTTTGAATGAAAAATTTTTGAAGGGAAAGAAATTTGTTACGCTGTAATGTTTTGATCTTTAAACCGAGACGTGTATATTTCAATATCGGCACTAAATTATACACATGTACATTTGTAAAGGGGTGACGACAATATTTAAAAAGCGCGAGTACTTGTAAACAGTGAAAATAGTATTTACACAGAGTCCGCGATGTGTAAACAAGACAATCCAAACATACACACCGAATGTTAAAGGGAGACACATGGTAATAAACTGGGACACGTATTGTTAAACTAAGAGAACACTCGTTCTCGATCGTGGATAGTTAGATGCGGGGATCGATTGTTAAACGGTAACGCGTAGGGGCAAGTAATGACGGTTATATTTAAACAATGATGAGGAGTTTCGCACAGTGAGCATTATAGATTAAAGACCGTCATTGATATTTACAAACTAGAATGAAAACTATAACGTTTACGTTGGAAAATTCTGAAACATCGCGTGGCCATAAATAGAATTGAATTTAACCTAATTACGATATAACGTAATCAGGGCAACCGTACAATGTGAATTTATTATTAATTACTCGAATTTAATGTTGAAGTGTGAATCGGTCAAGCGTGAACGTAACCGATGTCATTTACTATACGCTTTACTATATTCCATTTATTTCACCAAAAACCAATGCCTTTTTTATAGAAAGAGTTATGATTGTATGTAAACATCAAGCCGGAACAAGATACACACGCAGATATTATCCACATCCCATAACAATGTTTAAGTCACTTCTAGCGAGTTTTGCCGAAGACACGACGCCCCTCGCCGAGTACGCCACTCTCCGGGAAGGCCCCGACAACAGCCCTTCTTCTTTCGGCCACGGTGACGGTCGACGGGACCCCTTTCTCCCGTGCTTCCTCTCGCGGAAAGTGCCGAGCGGGCGCAGAACATTGCTGCCGAGGTGGCGTTGAAGCAGCCGTGTGTCCTTCATGCGGTGTGGAGATGACCAAGTCCCCGGTTGTTGGGCGATGACGTATCCGACGCAGTACTTCATACTGTAAAACTTATCAATTGAGTGTTAAAAAAAGGCCAGCTCCCATACGTAATCCTTGAACTCTCCATTGCAGGGCCTTCATGACGCGTCGGGGATTACACCAGCAGTGAAGAGTTGGAGTGGGTTTTCGAACACCTGGTTCGTGCACTAAACGCAAAACTTGAAGGAATAAAAGATCGAAAGGCACGAGTACAAAAGCTGCTCCAAGATTTGAATGACAAGAAGAGGGCGGAGGGAAAGATTATGTTCGAGTTGTTGTCAATTTGTAAATTGAGTCATCTAAATGGAGTCGTCTATATTTACATTGAGTCGTCTGAATTCAAACATAGACATTCATATTTACACAGAGTAATCTATATTTAAACACATAACAGTAATTAGTAAAGTTTATTACTAACCGCTTGTATCAAAAACCAATATCAATTACTTTCACCATTAATTCTGAAAACTAAAATCAGTGTGACGTCTATTTAAAATTTGTCATTTCCGTGGCGATAAGCTTAAGTTATGGATACTTGTTTAGCAAATATTGTCACGTGGAATGAAATACCAAACGAAGCCTCGTACAGTTACACGGGGACTCCTAAACATAAACTGCATGAACTATAATTAAACAGAGACAACAAAGTTTAAACGAATACTACATCATTTTGGCAGGCGTGTATATTTCAGCGTTTACACCGACTGTTAACCAGAGACAATTACCATCAACGCACAGCTAATATGTTTAAGTTAAGATAATAAATTAAACTAGCTTATTTGATTGTCAATGACTGATACGTAACAATAGCAACATGAAATTTGTTATCTGTCCTCAAATAGTTAAACGAATGGTTCGCTATTTAAACGAAAAGTCTTAATGTTAACGTGCGACACCCGAAGTTAAACTGAGGGAAGACATTTTGAATAATACATGCATTCGACAGACTCTAGTAAGTTAGCATTGGGAAAGTGTGCATTGATTAACCCGTCAGTGTAATTTACTGTTATGTGTTACAATTAAATTTGGTTTTGGAATTCAAACGTCAAATTTATTGGCGTTAGACTCGAGAAATAGTTCAAATGTCCGATGAATACATTTGTATTTAAAAAAGAATCGGAAACAAGAGACGCACCCAGATATTACACGCAGGCCCAACAAAATGTATGTGTCAATTCTCAACTCGTACTGCCAGAAGACGCACCGTTCCACGCAGGTGTACTCCACCACCAGGGAAGGCCCCCAGGGCGCCCCCGCTTTTGTGGCCACGGTCACGGTGGATGGGACCACTTTTTCCAGTCGTAGACCCGAGAGAACCGAGGAGGCAAGCCACGAACATTGCTGCCCTGGTGGCGTTCTATGAGCCGTGTCCTTCGCATCTTAGGACGAGGGGTACGTCTCCCGCCGATACCGATGGTGTGACAACCGGAGATGCTTGCATATCGTACGGTTTATCTATGCATGTTTAGAAATATTTCTCTAAATTGTTCGGGTCTTCACTGCAGGGCCGATGACCTATCCCCGGGAGTGGTTTACGGAAGAATTGGTCGGGGATCCGACGGAAAAGGCGGCATCTCTCTCCGCGAGAACTCGATCGAGTGGAATCTCATAAGAGGGATGTAGAGAGGCTGCTCCGGTACACCAAAGTGTATAAAATGACGGAATGACGGTTATTGTCCTATTTAGTGTTGTTTTCAGTTATCAAATAAGAACTTTCCTTAATTATGGGACGTTCTCTCATTCCGAAATTCTACGTTCGTTGTTACTCTTCGATAAATGTTAAACGTGGAGAACGCATGTTAAACAGACACGCTGAAAGTTAAACAACAATCCATATATCTTAAGCAAATGCTAACCCATTCGTACACATGACATGCACGGTTTAATTGGAAACAGTCAACAGTAAACAATATCACGAAACTTTACGTGGTGAATCATTATCTTAAACGGGAACTGTAATATTAAACCTGTAACGACAAAGATAAACAGAGAATGCCTTTTTGACATGATAGAACTATATTTTAAACGGAGACAGCAACACGTAATGGGTGACATACTTTAACAAAAAAATCCGTCCCATAGCGCAGTTGATGAAGACATTTAAAAAGTTACGTACAATAGGGTCTCTAACATTTAGAAACAAACAGCGCAAGTACAATAAGGTCTCTTACCTTTAACAATGGCCGCCATATGTTAAACAAGGACATAGAGAGTTAACTGGGAGTATGTGATCAACCAGGTACCCCTGGTGTTAACTGGGAACGGTGAATTATAATATTAAACGAGAACTGTAATATTAAACACGTAACGACAAAAGATAAACAGAGAATGCATTTCTTACCTGATAATTCCCTATTTTAAACGGAGATAACCACACCTAATGGCTGACATACTTTAACAAAAAAAATTCGGTGCTTACGGGTCCATAGCGCATTTGATGAAGACATTTAAAACGTTGTGTAGAATACGATCTTTTCCTTTAAAAACAGTCAACGCAAGTAGAATAGGGTCTCTTACCTTTAACAACAGCCCCCATATGTTAAACAGGGACATAGAGAGTTAAACGTCCACCATTAATTTCTAAACGGGGAGTATGTGAACAACCAGGTACCCCTGGTGTTAAATGGGGACGGTGTACGTTGCACGGAGATCCGTATTGTTAAAGTGGAACATAATGTTTTAATAGTCACAACGTCATTTTTTACAGATGTACTTTATTTTATAAAGCAGCGATGACCCTCAAAAGGTACTATGGAATGTAAAGCAAAAAATCATTGAATCTGAAACAATAACGAACAATACTAAATGTACATTGAAATTTCTGCCATGTCGCTGACAAAGAATGAATTGAATCAATTGAATTGAAAACAATATCGACAAAACTGTTTTACATTTCATAAATAATGTCGGTGCTTAAGAATCTTACTTCCCCACAGCAGGAGGCATCCCTGGTTGCTTGATGCTGGAGGCACGTCCTTCCTTAAGTATGTGGGCAGCGTACTTTAATCTCAGATAGGGGACGTCCGTCTGCGGTATCCGTAATTGGTGAAAAGTGACGGATACCGTGATGAGGACACTTGCAGAGAAGGTCCTTAAATCGTTCGTGGGCTTCAAAGAGTGTCTCAGTATCACCCTGCCTGAAAGACGATATCTCCTGTCTTAGTCTTGTAGCTTTGCTTGGGGGAAAATATCGGGCCAGGAACTTCTCAACCATTTCCTTCCAAGTGGTGATGGACCCAGGAGCTAAGGATGTGAGCCATCTGTATGCTATTTCTCTCAAACTGAACGGGAATAATCTCAGTCTGATGGCATCGTCTGATACTGAGTTAATCTTAAAAGTGGAGCATATCTGAAGGAACTCGGCAAGATGGGCATGGGGGTCTTCATCCGCTAGACCGTCAAACTGGACTGAATTCTGAATCATCCCTATGGTACTCGCCTTGATTTTAAAGTTATTAGCTGGAACAGTTGGTGCTTGGACACTAAATTCTTCTCCGGTGAACTGTGGCCTTTCATATTCCGATAGGGTCTTCCTAGGTTCCGCCATGACTAATGGTTCACTCGACTCAACTTGAATCTCTTGTTGTCTAGAACTTTCTGCCACTTCTTTCAATTATTGATGCAAAGTTCTTTCTATCTTGTTATCTGGTTCAACCAAGTTTGCTTGACTAGCTTGTGTCATAAGATGGGTACCTACACGGATTGAGGAGCCACGATGTTAGCTAACAACAAGAAATACAAAAAGAGCAACAATAAACACAAAGATGGAATATTTACAAAAGGTCAACAACCAAAAACAAGAAAACACAAAAACAAAACAAACCAAACAACAAAAAAAAAAAGAAAACCAAAGAAAAAGATAAGGCTAAATCAACTAGCTTAAAGCTTTCCAAATATCCCTCGGTGTTCCCCGGCAACGGCGCCAAAAACTTGATAGACACAAAGTGTGAACACCCGCAAGCGCACGGGGTCATCAATTAATAAACCACTCGCTCACGCACGAGTGGGTCGTATTCCCAAGGGGCCCGAGGAGCTACTTTACTCACTTCTTACTTGTTGTTTAGCTCACCAATTCGATTTCAAGAGAATAAACAGGAAAGAAAAGAGATAATTAACAAGAGAAATTGTTTAAATAAATGCGACAAAATTAAAACACGGGAGATGCTCAAGGATGGAAAACGGCCATGGATGAGGATCCCCAAGGGGGCTACTTAAGTGAGTAGGATATTTGAGAAATTAAACACGTGGCTAGTTGGATCGAGAAAACCTAAGCTTAGGTCAACCCGATGCTCACGGCTATTGACCCCTAACCCGGTACAAGTGTTGAATAGGGAATTTCTTCCACTCAACCTCTCACACGGTTGCAAGGAGAATGATGGTTTCCTCAAGTTAGGGTTGAAACACTAGTTAGTTTTCAACCCTAGAAATGGAGGGGTACAAATACCCGATGGTCACGGCGTATTTATACAATAATCCCTTCCAAGTTGGTGGAGTCTAGCACTAAGGCAATGGTCATGCTACAAAGTGCTACCAAGAATTTGATACATCAATCAATCACATGTACCAAAACAATCAAGAACACCAAACAAGGATCACAACAAGCCAATCTTGTAATAGATAACTCAAATAATCCAAAACATCACAAGTTGGCGCCCAAGGTTTCCTTACATCCGGTGACCTTGGGGTTTAGTTGATCATGTTCAACAAATCAACCAAACAATCCATGCAAACAACTAAAATAAACATGAGGAACACTCCCTCTAAAGGTAGAGGCCGAATGACGCTTGAATCCCCGGAGAAAATCTTCCGAAGTCGCCACTCGAAGGGGTGGCTTCCCGTTGTCTTCAACCTCCAAGCAATGAAGCCCTTGAAGTGGATCCTCCTAGATCTTGCTCTCCCCACCGAAGAATGCTCGGATTTCCTCTCCTTTTGCTCTCCTCCTAAATCGGGTGGAAGTGGTGTTCAAACCCTAGCCTCTCTTCTCCCCCCCAAAAACTCTACCAAAGATGATCCAAAAGTCCTTTAAAAAGATGCCCTAAATAGCCTTTAAACACCCAAATCCCGATGGGTAAACGGGTCAGCATACAGCCGGTATGCTGACCCCTCGGGATTTCTACTTTTCTACCGAGAAGTCCGTGATGTGCTACAGTAACTGCTACAGTAATCCCGCTCTCGAAAACGCTTTTTTTATGCCGAATTCGTCCCCAATCACGTCGTCGAGTCTCCCATGGCTTCTGACAGACCTGAAATACAAAGATAAAGCAATTTAGACCGAAAGGGCATAGATTCAACAATAAAATGTGAAAATAATACACAACACATACATGCAAAATACGTACTTTTAGACGTTTATCACTCTTGATGTCGTGCAAGTGGTTCCCGCGCAACAGCATCCCTCCGCCAGTTGGCCCGAACAAAAGTCTCATCCTCAGCATTTGCCGAGACCAGCTCAGGAAACTAACATATATAAAGAAAACAATCTCATTCAAATCATTCAATTTAATCCAAAACAAACGTATTTAAACATTTGACATATATACGTAAACGATGTGGCACACATTTAAACGGAGTATAACAAGGTTAAACGAAGTCACCAAGCGTTAAACACAAACTACAGTTCCTAAACTGTGACGACTATAATTAAACATTAACTGCTCTTTTTAAACATATTGTTCCTGATTTATTACCTCTTTTCCTTCGAGAGCTGACCAACTCGTTTCTATCGTCGCGTGCTTCCGGTAAGTACTTTCGCAGTAGCACAGCACCCTTGGGGTCTTGCCGAAACGGACTTTCTTGCCGGTTCCGGTCACCTCGTAAAACCAGATGGTCAGCGCGATCGAGCAACCCTTAATGTACCCCGTGTTTACCTTCCCCCCATCGCATCTGGCTTGCACTCGAGCAGCAGCTTGTGGAACGTCCTCCATAAGCCATTTGTACGTCGCCTGCGCCCATGCGTACCGCCCAATGCCAGGTAGATCGTCGACATAATCAACGATCCAAGTGGGAACCGAGCATGAGGTATTCGGGAAGAGGATTGTCCCCATGAGGTACGCCATCAAGAGTTTCACAAAATCCTCCTCTCCCCCCCTCTATCCAACAAGACGCTGAAGAGTACTCCTAATGGCGTCTCTGTGTCTCTCATAGCTTTTCGATAAATATCTCCCTTCGAAAGCTGGCGGTGTCTTCTTCTTCTTAAACAGGACCGCGTCTCCGTCGCAGCGCAGACCCAGAACGAGAGCCACATCCTCAGGCCTGAAGCTCAGCAGGCTCGCCCCGATCCTGAATTTATTGGTGCGGCCATCGTACCTCTGCAGAAGCGAATCGAGAAGGGCCCTCTCTTGGAATACAGCTTCCACCTCAGTGAATGCCGCAAACGGTGTCCTTCGAATGATCTCCCAATGTCGAGAGGTCATGTGGACTTTCAATTCGGCCAAGGTCTCCACCACCGGTGTCAAGTAGCATCTCCCGTTGACTAGGTTTACCGCCATAATCACAAGACTGCAACAATGACAACACTTGTTAAACAGATACCTCAACTGTTACACAGAGACAAAAGGTTTTACACGGAAGGCTCAATGCTTAAACAGAGATATGCACCGTTAAATGGAGAGAAAAGGTTTTAAACAACAACTCATTTCTTACACGGAAACCTCATTTTACAAACTGCAACCATAACAAATGGAAGGGGAAATGCACATTGTAAGCATTACACAAACAAAAACAACCGAAAACTCTTTCAATGATCATGGGAACAGCCGAAAACCCTAAACCCTAAACCAAAACCCTGACCGAGAAATCTGCCTGCAGACTAGAAAAAACCCCAACCGAGAAATCCCCCAGCATGTTTCAGTGTCTTTCGATAAAAACAGATCCACACAAAACAAAACCGACGAATATCTCTGTGTAACAGAGTAGTTCAAATAAAAGCCTTACTTAAAACACAACTTCTGCAATACCTTGAGCTGCAAACTGATGAAAGTGCCGGATACTTGCGCATGAGTGATTGAGGTGGACTGAAGTTACAGAGGATGTCGAAGCAGAGAGAGAGAGCTTCGGAGAGGGAAAGCTGAAGAAAGTTAAGCAGAGAAGAAAAGCGAATACGGCTCTCTTGGGATTCCCATACGAAAAACCCTCCACTTCCTCTCTAACCGGCGAAATGATTGCACCATGACTTCCCATGCAAGATAGGGGCAATTCCGTCCGTGAAATTGAAAAATAACTCCGTTAACCATCGTTTCATTCTTTGGGGTTTGAAAATCATTGTGTTTAAAAGGAAGGGGTTTTAAGGATTTGGAAATTAACGGGGTGTTTTTGGCCATTTCGCAAACTTATAGGTTTTTTTTTTTTGCAATGATTTCTATTTTAAATGAGTGGAACTTGATCGGGTTTATCTCGTATAAATAGATGATTGTCCTGTATATATACATGGGCGTGTTTGTTGAATAAAATAGGACAAAGCAGATAAAATATAAAAGTTGGATAAAAATGGAAAAAAAACATGAATATGATATAATTCATATCATATAATTATAAGCTTGAAAAATTATCTATAACATTTTTGTAGGAAATAATTGGAGAATATGATGTAAAATTTTATATAAATAAACCAAATTATTTTATAAAATAGGCCTTCACAAATGTATCTTGTTGCTTTTCCTCGGTAAAGATTAGAAAGACAGAGAGAGGATGACACTTAAATGGGAGAGAAACCAAGTAAAAAAGTAAAATTTATTTTTTTGTCTTATTCTAACTCTCATATGGGATTAGTTATTAGTTTGTGTCTAGGATAAAATGGATAAATAGGATAAGACTATCATCGATTCACCGAACAAAAAATAAATAATGGAATTTAATAGTTTATCCAATTATATCTTTTTTATCTTGTCGATCCAATCAAAATATAAAACTGTTTTTGGCCCATTCAAGTTGAGCGAAGTGACCAAATTGTGGTAAAGTCACACTACTGGATACTCTTCAATTTTAGCTATAGTGTGATAAATTAAGATAATAGTTTTTGTGCTTGCGCTGAGATTATCAACCTATGTCTAGATTCCTGGTTGAGAGTGTAACTTTTAGTGTATGTTTGGATGACAAGGGGAACCATTATTTAAAATAAAGTTATTGACCCGTTTGAGAGTCAAAAAGAAAGGGATGGTTCCTCTATAGTTGAATACGGTTCACTCTCTCCATGGTAATGATCATTTCTCCCAAAGTGGTGGGAATAACCATTGCCCTTTCTTAAAATTACATGTGTACCCCTCAACAAATGCCAAAATGTTTCAATATTTTTTTCATCTAAAAATTGCAAAGTCTTTTTTTCAATAGTTTTTGAGTTAATTGGCACTTGGGTCCCTGTGAGAATGTCTCGCAAGTGGCTAGAATTTGAATTCTCGCAAAGTGAGAGTGCTCTGAGAGTTGTGAACAAGAACTATAGAGGATCCTAGCTCCCACATATGTGCAGGTCTCACAAACCACAGCTGAAACATGCGCACAACCTTGCCTTAATTTAGTGAACTTATTACAAAAAAGAAAAGTTGCAAAGTCTCCTTCTGCATGGCTCTCTTGGTGCTCAACCTAACGGTCAAGTCCGTTTGCCTTTTTCTCTTGATCATCCACCAACACCTCATTGGAACAACCAAATTTGTGGCCATTCCCCTCCTCTACTAAAACAGGTGTCATTTTCTTTGACTTGGATTTGTTTTGGAAATAAGGCTTTGCAATCACGGTTGATGTTTGGTTTCACTGAAGTTTGGTAATTTGGATGATTTTTCACTTTCAAGTAAAGCAAGATATTCAGTTCCAAGGGAAGAATCCCAAGTATGCCATAATATGTTTTGCTTATTTGTTTCAATCCTAAATTTTCTTGTTGTTGCTCCATAATGTGTTTGAATTGTTTAGTAAATAAATAATGGAAGTTGCCTTTGGGTCATTTGTTATTCTCACAGGTGGTGAGAGTTTGAATCTAGAGAGTGAGGGTGTACGTTTGAGAATTATAAGCACGAACTGTGGGTGGTCCCAACGCCCACGTATGAACGGGTCCTATAGACCGCAGTCGAAGGTGCGCATGCCCTTATCTTAATTTGGTGGGTCCATTAGAGATTTAACTTCTTTTGACGAAAAATAAAATAAAATAAAATAAATAATGGAAGCTAAAAGTAAGGGCCAATTAATGAGGATAAATTTGTTTCAGTTTATAATTATTCTGTCATGATATGCTACCCTATAAAATACATGGTATTTGCTTTGAATTTTATGCCCAACATTTCAGTATTGGTTTCCTTTGCAAATTGCCAGGATTAGAAATCAAATTGTTTGTATATCTATATTGACATGGACACTAGAAGAGTTATGTCCATATGAATCTCCTCCATGGATGCTCCATCACTCCAAATATTGAACATTTCAAGAGTTCTTTGTGTGTTTCAACGAGAAGAATTACTGTCTTGCAGTAAAAATATTTTTGTTAGATGAGTTTGTTCCAATAAAAAAAAAAATTTAAGTTAATATAAAAATGAGAATTTGAGTCATATAAGCTTTTTTGTAATCCAATGAAAGTGTTTATACAAAACTAGAGTTTTTATACTATTTTATTTTTTTTTTATTATCAATAAACTACCATCTCATAACACGCTCATCCAAATAAAGTTTTTATTACCATTTTCATACAATCATTACTATTTCCATTCCCATTTTCTTTGACCTTAAACAATCAAATGCACACTTAATTGTTCAATAAATGGAGAAAATAGAGATATATGTTTGATTGCACTTTTTTTTTTCTGGAAAAATTTTTCACGGGTCATTTTCCAGCTAAATCGATTATTTGTTTGCCCAAATTTTTCATGGAATATTTTTCCTCTTATGTTGTCACATGACCCTATTTTCCATCAAAACAAGAAAAAACTTTTCCTACCTCCATCATGAGAAAAGTTTTCCATGGAAAATGTAAGGGGTTATGTGAAAAAATAACATGGGAGGGCTAATTTTTTCATTTTACAAGAGAAAATTTTGATTTTCTAGCTAGAAAATAATGCCAATCAAACGGCTATTTTTCATTTTCCACAGAAAAAAAAAAAATTTTCCATGAAAAAATTTTCTTTTCCACCTATTTTCCATGTTGCCAATCAAACACAAAGTGCTTGTTCAATTGTTGTTTTGGGATTTGTCTTCTGTTTTTTAAAACAAAAAGAAAAATTAAAAACTTGTTTGATAAGGTGTTTTCCTAAATTCTTATAAAAAAACAAAAAAGCAAAACAATGTTTTTTAAAATAAAAAATAGAGAACAACTTTTAGATGTTTTCTATATTTTAATTTTTAAAAACAAGGAGAAAAGTGAATAGCAAATTTTAAAATTTTGAATTTTAAAAACTTTTAAATTTATAAAAAAAATATAATTAAAAATAAACAAATAACTTTTTAGTATGCAAATAAATACAAGCCTCATCTTTATAAAAGTTGTGAAAAGTTTATATGCAAATTCATAATTCATAGGAATGAATACATAATTTTTAATTTTTCAAGGATAAATATTTAAAATTTTTTTTGGATAAAAAACTATTGTAATTAAATTTGACCAAAGTCCCACTTAAGAAAAAATTATCATGAATTGATCGGGCATCTTCTACAACATAAACAACCCCTCACAAAGGAAAATTTATCCTTGTTGAATAATTTATAATGATTCCAAGGAGCAATTATATTATTATTATTATTATTATATTTTTTATTACTCTATTACAGGTATTGCAATGATCTAATCAATAAAACTAAAGTGACCTTTTATTTTATTGAAAAATTAAATTTTGTTTTGTATTTTAAATTGTTGAAATTTAAGGGAGGTCTGCCTATTTATTTAAAGAATAATTAGAGTTAATTTATTTAGATAAATTAGTTAAAACAGTGGACAAATTAGTCATCTAGAATTTTCTTTGGACAAATAGTAGTTATTTTATTAATTTAAATTTATTTATATCAATTTGCATGTGTTCTTTTTTTTTTAACATTAAAAAAAATGCCCTTCCTGAAAGCCTCAAATTTAATACTTATGAGTAACATACTTTAGAGCATGACTATTGAAAATTTTGAAAGGTTTAATTTTAGACCTTTTAAAATTTATTTTAAATTAGAAAATTCAAAGTTCAGTGAAGGGGTGTTTGTCTTGTATGAGGTGGAACTATTGAAGTAAGTTGTTTGATTCCTAAGTCTAAACTTATATTGTTAAAAGAAAATCTCAATTTAAAGTATTGATCAATATAAAAATAAATAATTAAATAAACAAGAAGAAAATTCAAAGATAAAAAGTGAAACAAACACTATGAGACTTTAATTATAGATGTGCAATAATTTTCTTGATGTTCTTTAACGTCTGCATATGCAAAATGTTATATATATATAATTTTTCCAAATATTTTTTTATGAAAATAAATTTTTACAAAATAATACACCCTCCGTCCAATTATAAGCATCCATTTCTGAAAACTTTTTATTTTTCAAATTATCCATCCACATAACTAATTTAAGTGTTAAGCTAAAATAAAAAAAAAATTAATATTCATAAAAAATTTTATTTCCTACTACTTTTACACTTGACAATAACCTGTAATATAATCCATTTAACAAAGATGGTGATGAGAGCCCACCCATTTCATTATCCAAACACCCCTTGAACAAGATTCTTAACAATTATGAAGAGAATTAAGAAGTCATAATCTTTCACTGCCGACTTATTTACAGTTAAAAAAACAAAAACATTGAAGCTGAATTTTAGCATACAACTTTGGTACACAGAGATTTTGATCTATAATGCGACACCCTTTGCGATACTCAGAAATTGAGTGAGTTTGATCTGTGGTGGGAGATTTTGGGAGCCCAATTTTTTCTTTATTTTTGTCACTTTCCGTATTTTCGCATCTCCGGGAGTTGAAATCGTTACCGAGATCAAGTTGTAGAACTGCATTGAGAAAATCAAATTCAGTATGATTAAGGTTAAATCGATAAGGTAGATTGTATTTATTCGTAAGATTTTCATATTGCTTGTAAATGTAAATCAGCATTTCTGAAATTATATAGATGATTCTTTAATTTAGAAAAAAGAAAGAAAAAAAGAAAAAACCTCGCAAACACCATGGAGCAACAGTCTGTGAAAAGGGTCTTGAATATGGAGCGTAAGCACGTCACCGTCTTCACTATCCTTGATAAATGTCAACACCTGTTCCTATATACATTTCTACATAATCAGTGTAGTTACTACAAGGAACCAAGGTTGCGACAAGGACATAAAATGACACGCGTTAAGTATCGGTATAGAAATTGGAAAATGCAATAAGATGCAGATTCCAACTATTTGTATGTTAAAAACAAAATCGGTCCTCCTATGCATGCTGCTTTACACATGTTGATGTCTCCATGAAAACAAGATCGTTTCATTTACACAGCTGCATGAGATAAGGATTTGAATGCTCCTAATTGCAATAAAAAGTAAAACTAGTATAGGAAGCTCTAATGGCAATATCAGGCATTGAACTCATTTCCTTATAGCATTCTTAAAAGGATGCAAGAAATGACCAGGATCCTTATGGTTCTGCTATGTATTTGGTGTCCTTGATAATATCTGTGCATTTAACATGCCCCCAATCATATCTGTGCAGAATACATTCTCCATGGAAGTCTGAAACATGAATTGCTATAGACAAACTGATCGTGCAAACAATATGCCCCTCAATAGTTTCAAGTTTGCTGACAATGGATAGGCTCAACTCAGAACCTGAACAAAGCTGATGAGCAGATAAAAAGATATGTATATATTCCAGATTGAATCAAAATATATCGGCGTTCTACACATTTCTCAACTTCTGCAAGAAATGGGCTCATATGTTGAGTTTTTAACATCTTGATGAAAAGGTTTTCTTATTTTGAGCATTATCACATCAGTTATTACTCTGGGATTGCAAACATAGAGATTTGTGCACTTGCAAAGCTATCAACCTATGAAGATACGCAAGAGGTTACACAGTGAAATCTATGTAATATGATAATCGACAATCAAAACGATTGATTAGCAAGTTCCTACCATTGATTTCTAGTTTTCCCCACTGCCAATCAATAAACTAGCTATCAGAGCATGCTGAATTATCTAATGTTAAAGAAAACAAAAATGGATGACAAATCAAATAACTAGGAAACACTAGATAAATGGTAATAAAATGTTGTCAGGCTGTGAATAAAGTTATAATAAGAAACATGGAGATGTGGTTTGTAAGTTGTAAAAGAGAGACAGGAATATCAACAAAATCTAATGAAAATGAATAGTAAGGATAACAAAGCAGTATTCATTTCAAGCTTTTAACAGCACAGATCAGTCATACAACAAGTCATATCAAGCTTTTGCCCCACACCATTGATCCAGGACCTTGGTTATCCACCTGTTAATAAAAAAACCTGAAGGAACATCCCTCTAGAATGTAAGATTATTGCCACTAGGTTCTTGGAATAATCTCCAACTGCTTTTCTCTCCAAACTAATAAATCTTTACTAACATTAAAACAACATAAATTTTACTCTTTCAATCTCACCAGCAGCAATTACTTATAAATTTTGGTTATAACAACAACTAAAATATGTCGTACATTTCATACAACATGTTCAAAGAGAGATGCATGACATTCTTAAGATGATGCTGTGCTATCGTGCCAATTCTCATGTATTAAGTTTATCTGGGAAAGCAAAAGCAAAGACAATAGAATACAATGCAATCACTTACCTCATAACCCAGAACAAGATCAGAGAGGAAGTTCCGCTTCAATGCTTCCCTTGTTCTGCAATCCACTCTATGCCATGCACTCAATGTAGCCATCTTATCACTATCCACTTGCTCTTTTCTTTTTGAAGTTGATTTATGCAAGGCTTGCATCATAGTTACCTAGATCATACAAGAAAAATTAAATGGAACAGAAATCTGATATTTTCCACAATTAAAGTAATGAACAAGACAAATCAAGAAACAAAATTCTAGTGACAAACATTAAGTTGGAGGAATGAGGCAATATATAAACGTTACAGAGAAAAATTCTACAGTTTCCTATTAAGTAACAATCATCCTTCAAATTCTCCAAATACCACACTAATTATGCTATTTTGTTTACATTGGAATTGTGATATTACTCAACTAAGTTCCCTGAGCACAAGCTGGCTGCTTGAGAACCCAAATTACCCTATTATATACCTGTCACAATCATAAGCATTGAATGGAGAGTTCAGAGTAGGTTGCTCTATTCTCTTAGCTGCAAGCTTTCGGGCTTGGAGGCAACCTTGAGCTTGAAATCAATTTTAAGACCAAAACCAACCAGTCTTTTTCATGCAATCAACTAATGTGCCTCTCTTGGACACTGATAATCATCACCTTGTGTCCAGATCATCTAGCAGGGTGAGACAGGCAACAGTAGCGTTCCAGCCATGAAGATCCACCCGACAAAAGACATGGTGATTAGGGCCACGTACCAAACATTTAATGATACTTCAAGAATTACAACTTTAAAATTTCAGCTATATCTAGGAAGGGCAATACCTTAATTCAGCCCAGAAGCTTTAAAAGACAAAATGCTAAAACACATTTATGCCAAAAAAATTACCGTGGGAAAACAAATTTCTTTTTTTTTTAATCTTATGTTTGACTTTTGGATGGCAATTATTTCTAGTTAAACATAGATCAAAGGATTTGGCTTAGAGTAACTTATTTCCATCCATATCAACTGAGTTTATGTTGAAATATACTCGAATATAGCGGTAGGAAAATATAAGAGGTTATTACTGCAAATGAAGTTGCTACTACGACAATGACCACACACATCTATACACTATTGTTTTCTACAGCCTCCCAAGAGGCAACAAAAATAAACTCAACTTATTTTGGCCACTAATATCCTCAAGATGAACTCTCACAAAGTGATTCAGACAAAGGAAAATGGTAGTTGTGAAAGGGTGGTTTGGCCATAATTCATGACTTGGCTCAAAAATTAGCATTCATCCATCAAAGCTTAAATGAACCAAAAGGTCGATTTAACCATACTTTCAAGGCAGCTGAGTCATTTTAGTACGTCAACAACTCCTAAACTAATCACAGTTAAACATAACCAAATTCAGCTAATTATAAGCCATGCATTAGACAAGACTTGCTTGAAACCACGTTCAAGACTTGCAAGTAATAAAAAATAACCTGAAAAAATCACATAAAATTAAAAAATAGATAACCCAAAAAAACTTGGGGCCTGCCACAAGTGCCGGTCTTTCACATCAGGCACCTCAGAGGGCAGGGAAATATTACAAAAGTTATCATCCAGAAACAAGCACCGGTCATCCCTTCCCTTGATATTGTATATTGTAATTTTTATTTTATTTTTCTTCTCCTCATCTCCTCTCCTCCTTTCCCTCCCATCCCTTGTAAATCACCATCACATCTTTCTCCACCAACAAATATTATTTGTACTGGGAAAGATTATGAGCATTGGATCCTTCTGACATTTTAATAGTAAAGGAGGAAAGAACTTTTTGAATCCACATGAAAATTCATTTGTTTTGTGGTCATTCCTCCAAATTATATCTTTAGTGTGCAAGTGAACATCTTTTGTACAAATTTGGTAAAACAAAAAGCATAACAATTAGATGTATGGCTGCAAACAACTATGTGAATGATAAAAATCTTCAAGGATAAATAAGGCAACAAACCTCTGCATCCATGTCAATATGTCTATATGCATCCCACTCTCCAATATTAGTCATGCAAAATGCTGACAATGGTGTGCTATCACCTGTATAAAAAGATACACCACAAGATGAATGGGTTGTTGTGTAAATCAATTGAAGGCAACAAAGAAACTTCAAAATGGAAGCATTACACACTAGCAATACAATTATCCATTAAGAATTCGATCACATCAGTTAGTTTGCTGATTAGCAACCTCAATGTAATGTATATTTAATACATTTTCTCTACAAGCAATCATAATGGTGAAAACCCACTATTTTCGTAAGCCAAGCAAGAAAATATAGCAACTCAGCTCAGATGCATTAAGGAGATGGATACTAAACTGAACCACCTGCACATCACTAAATGGAACATTTGCGAAAGCTTCCAGAAAAAGATTTAACAGCATCTTGTACAAGGACATCATCACACCATAACAGAATTACAGGTACAAGATCAAAACCTCACATTGTGATCACCAAATCAATAGCTAAAACTCATCACATTTAATCAAATCATTCAATTTGGAATAAAGTAATATACAGGTCAAAATGAACACATGCTTTAAGCTTAATTACAACGATATGATGCAAAAGACAACAGATCCAATGTAGCTCAGAAGTAAATACTAACACATATTGAAGAAAATAACAGTTATCCAGTATTTTGATAATTATAAAGTTGTTGATCAAGATATTGTTCATGGTCTGTTTTCTACCTCCTAATTACACCAATACATGGAGAAGAAAAATCTCGAAAAAGAGAAGATAAAAAGATGCTTCTAAAATCAAAGGATTCTTACCCCAGGGAGGTGGAGCAAAGAGGCCTCTAATTTCTTCGGCATTCAAACGGGGTACAAGTTCAATCAACAATCTATCATTTAACCACCTACGTGACCTTCGGTTGCTAACCTGTACATGAAGAAAACAAAACAGAACATCAACAAACACAAATACCATTAATTTATTTTAAGTCTCAAATTTGATCACTGTTAAAAAATTATCCAGCAAAGAAACCTTCCACTGGCACATATTTAAATTCCCTAAGAAAATTCTTTCTTTTATTTCAATCTGACTCCAGACAATAGTTTTAATAAAAAAAAAAAGATTGAGAATGACTACTGCTAATTGACTGCGGCTTCTATAACAACAAATGTTTTAAGTGGTTACAGAGAATAAAGTGTGCCAAGTACAACCATTACTAATTGTGAGTGAATAGATGAAACGTCAAACCCAATCATTTCTACTTTCTCTAAAAAAAAGTGCTCAATCCAAATGAATATAGCCCCTTCAGGTTCCAACACATGGAGTATTACCATTGCTTGTTACTACCTAAAAAGTGTTAAGTAGACATATGGTTATTTTACAAGGTTTTTCCTATCATGATGCTCAAACAATCATTTTCTGCATCACATTTATCCCCGCATCGCAACTATATGTCAATACTAATTGAATTACTTGACCTACTCCAATAACTAACATGATTTATAATATAAAAAATTTAAAAAATTTCCAAATAAATCCTAATGCTCAAATCTTGAAATTTGAAAAGAAATAAAGCCTCTCCCTCTACAGGTGTTTACCATTTTAATAATCCCAGAAATCAAACATAATGAATTATGCCACTAAGCCCCCTCGCGGAGTAAGAGGCAATCAAGAAATGCTCTTTTTCCGTTTCCACTGTTCTTAATTAAAATTTTGAATAAATTAAGCCAATCAAAAACCAAAGCACGACCCTTGGAAGGAACTACATCGGATAAAAACAAAGCACAAACCTTGGACGTCAAACTCTCAAGAACTTCAATTTTCCTTTCAATCAACTGCGCCCTAGACTTCACAACCTCACCTTCAATACACAGAGAACAGAAAAAGGAGATCGAAATTGCTGAAATTAGATAATTCTGCTCGAAAAAGGTTCGGATCAAGATCCAAAAAAAAAAAAAAAAAACGCAAAAGAAACCCATAGGGAAGAACAAACGAAATCATGGATCTAACCTTGTTGAGAATCGAAGATTGAAAAAGGGACGAGGTTCTCATCCCTCTTGAAAAGCTCGGCTCTGGCCATTGGGACCGGATGAGGATCAAAAGGCGAAGCTTTGAATGGTTTTCTTACACTTCTTTGATGAGAATGGTGAGGAAAAATGAAAAGACGGAGATGCGAAGAATCACATCCGGAATCTTTCAGATTCCCAACCGGAACTGTCGGCGTATTTTACAGAAACAACCCTTGTATTATTGGTATCCAATGAATTTTTGTGTTGTTTCCATTTGATTCTGGCAAATATTGGATAAAAAAAAAATTACAAAATTACTATAATAACCTTCATATTGTTCAATATGTTATTTGTTGTGAATCAAAAAAATTCAAAGGTAATATCTTATGAATTTATTCATTTTTCCATATTCATCACTTCAATTTTTTTATATGATTACTAAAATTATTACTTTATAATTACATTTTTAAATGTTGAAAAATACATTGATTACTAATTTATTACCAAAAATAATTAAAGCAAGAAATTAGATTTTTCATTAAAAAATCACCAAATTTATTTACTCATAACTATATAATTATTTTTTTGTAAAAAGATAATGCGGCATTGTTGTAATTTTTTTATTTTAACTGGATTTAGTCACATATAAGTCACATATAAGTCATTCTAATAATAAGTTTAATAATTAATTTAATAATAGCAGTAATAGTTAAATTGATGAGTACAGTAATTAAAAATTATTAAATAACTTATTAAAGATAGATGAAAATTTTAGAAATATTTTTTTCTGTGGGGTTAATAATTAAATTCAAAATTTTAAAACATAATAAAATTTTAATAAATATACTAATAAATTTAAATTTAATAGTTAAACTATTCAATATGTACATAAAAATAATTAAAATAACATTAAATCTTTATTTCCAGATACATCAAACTAAAAATAGATTTAACTTCACTGAATTTTAAAAACTAGATACTTCTAATTACACTATGATTAAAAAATTCACTGTATTTAGAATTAAGTCCAACCAAACTCCAACTAAGTTACTACAATACTAATGTGCTACATTACAAGATGCTCATGAGCGTTAAGCGAGTTAAGTCTGGAGGTATTAAAACCTGAATTACGAGATCAGAAATTAAACTTAAGAATCACTCATTTAGCTTTAATAAATAAGCCGAGCCAAACACTCAATGAGCAAAGCCTCCGAGCTTTTAACTGAAAACACTTGGATGATTTACAACCCCAAGAAAATCTACGAAACAAACCTAATATTAGCTTAATTACATGTATATATACATATATAATTCCTCTAATTATTTTCTTTTTAATTTTTTTTCCACCTTCTCTGGGGCATTCCAGCCAATACATTTTATATGAGAAGCATGGACAATTCTACAGATCCATCACTAATTTAACAGATTTAGTAACACAAACTTAAATTACAGACAGATATGATGGCCGTTTGTTTTGAAGCGAAACAGACGATGAAAAACATAATTAAAAACCCATTTCAAGTTTGCATAGGTAATAATCACTTAATTATAAAACCAAAATCAATAAAACATAGAATAATATACAATGTGATACCAGATCCTGAAAAGAAAGATTTTTGTTTTTTGTTTCTATTGGTTTTTGGTTTCGTTACATTCACATACCAATATTTTATAAAGAGCAACATCAATTGCAAGCAACCAGAGCCTGAAAGGCCATTGAACTAATATACAATGTGATACTCTTAATCATGCAATTGTAAGAAGGAAGCAGAATTTACATGAAAAAGAATCGTGCTAATTCTCATGACTATTACTCGAATCGACCTTGATAATCAATGGTTGGTTTATATCTGATTGTGGCACTGACGTAATGGGCAACTGAGGCGACAAAACGAGAATATTCTCCACCTCTGGATTCTCCGCCAATGCCTTCTCCAAAGATCTTTTTGCTACTTTGGTAACACATACCATTAGTATAGCTGCAACAAGGAACCATGTGGAAAGTTTAGTGTAGGAACAAAGATCACATAGAAAATGTAACAAATGATACACATGATTTATCGGATCATGCTGGTTTCCGATATGATACTCTGTTTGCAAACTTTAAACTTAAAAAAGAATTACGTATGCTGTATGAGTGTGTTCTTGCAAAAAAAAAAAAAAAAAAAAAAAAAACCATGTACACATATCGACTGCATTCTTTTAAAAAAGTAAAAGGATACAATTGCAATGGAATGACAATGTAAATCCTGATTTGTGAATCGTTTCGATACAAAACATATCATGCTCGATGCCAGCTTTATGACAATGGATCAAATCAGCTTATTTCTACATGCACCAGTAGAAGTTTTAGCACATCCAATGAAAATTGCAACCAGAGACCGAAGGATCATATACGCAGAAAAAACCAAACCCAATGGTATGATTAGATGTAGCATCAGGACACCTAGAGCAGCAGGTGAAATACTTTTACGGATGTTGAAATACAAGTCTTCAAAGTCAATCAAGATCCAAACTTTTATGTTGAGTTCCCAATTTATCGAATACTAATACAACAAATTCATACCACTAATTGAAGTAAATGAGACTCAATGGATAAAACACATAATTGTGAGAGCCTTCAGAAAGAACTGTCTAAGTTGTCCCCATAAACCAAAAAACAAAGACAAGTTTATGCACTATGAATCTAGAAAATTTGGTGCTTGGAGACCTGAAGTTTGTTAATTATAGGGCTCTGCGCAGCAGAAGCTCATGCAATCAAGGACAATTACTCCCTTGGACTATAAACCAATGGTGATTATAAAACCAAGATGTTTAGTTATCACAAAGTAATATACTATTTTTAGTTACAAATATAAGCAAAGAGAAAATTAAGGGATGTTTTTGTGCAAAAGATTGAGATTTAATCAACATAAATATGCCTGTTAAAGCTTTTCCATCACATCTGGGAGTGCAACAAATGTTCACATCAATACTTTTGTTTATTTAATAATGAATTGATGAGGTATCAAATATTACAAGTAACTTAAATGTAAAATAATATCCTTCAAGCAAAAGTTCTTATTCCTCTGCAATCCACATGACCTCAAAATTAACTTACTCTTGATCTTCTAGAAGAGGCTAACACTATAAAAGCATATGTACTTAGTGCTTCAATTCACACTAGCGGAAACTAAACTTCACCATGGTTATGCAAGGTAAAATTAATTTGGACAAGAGAAATATGCAAACTATCATACAAAATTGCAAGAATGGTATTTCATTGATCAGTGAGAGGCATTGCTTGTTCACTTCATTTCACAATACTACAAAACAACTGTAATTCAAATGAGCAAGCCATGTGTGAGATACAATACCAGATATCAAGAAGCCCAATATGACGAACAACTGCATCATAAAAGCAGAAAAATGTCACTATATGAACATTTCACAGAATATTGGAATTCAACAGTGAAACATGAGCAATAATTTTGTACCAAAAGTATTTAAAGCACACATAAATCATTATCCAGCTGCTTATACTAAACTTGTAATTTAAAGGAAAATAAAATATCATTTAAAGGTGGAAATTGTACAGAAAAATGTTAGAGAAATCATAGACCTTAGAACAATGTTTTTTGCTGATTCATTTAAACAAAAGAGGTCATATTTATTGATATAGTTGTTAGGCTTAAATGTTTGCACAAAAATTAGAGCAAGGAAAGAATATATAACTTGCATCAAAATAACCTCCGTGTTAAGACCAGTAACAATTCTCACAGTGACAATACATAATGAAAGTCTAATGATTTAAAATTTTACAAAAATAAAACCCTAACCTAACACAAAAAGTGCATCAAATACCAGCCAGGAATGCAATTACACTAAGAGTAAGTTGGAAGGAGTTTGCCGATGTTGAACCATAAGGAAGAATCTAGTTAGGGTACAAGAGTTTTCTCCATCATCAATCGCCACTTTTTATGATAAAGTTTATTTTATTTATTTTTTTAATGCATCTCTTAGACTCCTACAACCTCATGTCACTTTCATTCATGTGAGCAAGTCGACTTTTTAATCCAACCTCAGTCACTAAGCCATTGTATTTCTCTGTTCATCAGTAGATGTTATAAACTTTTTCATGCATAATATTTGTTATAAACTTTCATTTATGATAAACTTTCTTTGCCAAAAGCATGCCCATTTGTTTAAAAATATTTGTTCTGAGCACATTCTTTATGATTCCTGGGATATTGATAGCATTGCAAGGGGGTGTGGGTTTCTTTTTAAATCAAGTCCTCATGATTTTTTTTTGGCAGGTTCTACTTGTCTGGAAATTGTTTCTAGCTTGGATATAGAGGCTAAAGTTATCATGGGAAATCTGAAGAAAAGAAAGCGATCTGGCGCAGCTTCAGTTTGCGCTAAGACTGATTGACCAAGCCTAGTGAAGCTAATTAAAGCCAAGAAGCGGCGATTTGGAGGCAAAGAATCAATATAGATCATATCAGGAGTCTTAGGAAGGTCTTTGAAGTATTCAAATTTAATCTGTATGTTTGATACAACTATTTAGGTCTAATATTTTCCAGGGCCACAATTAAGTTACTTGGCAACTCTTTTACCTGGAGAAAGGCATGAGTATTCCAATAAGTTGATGAAAATATCTAATTTACAATAAAGATTAAATTTGAATATCACAAGAGTGGAATTGAAGGGAATAACATTCCTTAAAGAAAAAGAATGGTTTAGCATTTCCACAAGGTCAGTGCGATTTAAACCAACAAATTTCAGAACATGAAATTGATAAGAGAATTACACCAAAATACAGAGATTAATCAAAAACAGTGTGAAGTGCATGATGACAACTATCAGGAGAACTAAACAATGAACAAATTGAGGGATAACGGGTCATATGCACATCTTCATGCAAACTTTTGATTAGAAACTTGATAGGATTCCCAAGATTGAGTGTCTTTTCATTTCTAGGAGGTATCTGCTAAGGCAATGGGTTCCTTGATGGAGATTCTTACCCAACGAGAAGTTGAAACCTCACTCCACCCATGTGTCACATCAGCTATATCCTTTAGAGTTGTTCCAACATATACTAGAGCAAAAGTAATAGGCTGCATGTTTTGTGAAAATGTTAACATCAGTACTTCAAGTAGAATAAAAATTAGTGTAAGCATGGACATTTAACATCCTGTAATCGCTGAAATACATAATGTGAAGAAAGAAAAAGAAAAAAGAAGCATACTGACAAATTTTAAAACATTGAAATAAATTCATACAAAAAGATCTAATCTATATATTGAACCACTCCCTCCTGGCACAGAATAACTGTTATTGAATCATGGCACAGTGTAATTAGTTTGACATGACCAAATTTCACGACTAAGCAAACCAATATACTTTTCAAGCAATCTACAGAGAAATTCTCAACAAAGAAACCAATCCATTATTTGAAAGGACATTCTTCAACCAGTCAAATGAGTAAAAAGTAAGTCTAAAATAAGAGCATATTAATGATCAACCTTGGAGAAGTCAGAAACAAGTATTTAGATGGAAATATAGCAAACATGATAAGCACTAATGAGAGCCACTTTTAAAGATCATGCAATTTAGTCTGTAAGTTACTGCATACAACAAGCTGATGTTGTCCACTTAACTGGGAGGATGTTTATTTTCTAGATGTTTCCTCAAGACATGCCAGCTCACCCACTGATTTGGGGAAAAGCTAGCTATGTTTGAGAGTTTAGTCCACATGTATGGACATGGCTAGTTATGTTTCTGTTTGATCATTCAAAAAGCACAGGATGATTATTCAGACACACTTTTTCTGTGTGGCGACACGGGGATGTAAAAAAGGGAATCCTATCAACTTGTTCCGACCTAGGATAATAAGCTCATGAGCTTGGTCTTACTTCACCGTCGAGAAACGAAAGAAGACTTCCATATCCAAGCTTAGCTCAGACATAGCTCGCTTCTTTTTGGGTGTGAAGCAGTGTCAAACCAAAATACCCAACAAGCCAGTAATTCACAACCACTGATGAAGGATTCCTCGAAAAGTTAAGGATTAGTAATCCTTTTTAGAAATCGAATGGATTCGGTCTTATACATACGCGAGGAAGGTAATCAAAAAAGAAAGAAGAACTCATAATCTGAATATTGAGATATTTTGCTTAAACGAACTCAAAGTTTCCAATAGATGTTGAATTGAAATGATTCCGAACAGACATGCGTTAAATGAAGAATACAAATATCTTCGAATCTTTTGGAATCTATATTTTAGATTGCCATATTCCGATATCAGATGCTTCCATCTACATCTACCAAATCATAGATCTATATTCAACACCATTCAAGTTCTAGAAGCTGTTTCTTAATCTCAATACTTCTGCATACAAGCTAGGAGAAAGACATTTTCTATGCTTCTTACCATTGTGGTCATTTAGCATGAAATACTCAAACTCAAAAGACAACTTATCAATGGGATCACCCTGTCTGCTATCTGCCTCATATCATTATCTCTGTCACCCAATATTCTCTCCACAAGCTCACCATCTGTAGAATGTTTCACTTCATTTTTATCTATTATTTATAAAATTCTTTTGATCTTAAATTTTTAGTCCATGCAAAAAGCTTCTCACTTCAGATCTAAGTCAATGATAATCAGCCTACAACACCAAAATGCATAGTGCTCAACATTCAGGAACAGATCTCATTATCTGACAAGTACAGTAATATGCAGCAATAACTAAATTGTTAATGATAAAAAGGTGGATAGATCACAACCATGGTTAAGATCTTAGTCAAAGAAACACAAGCCATTTCATTTTCATAGATAAGAATATTCTACCCTAGTTTTTTTTATTTTTTGTCTTTGACTCATCAGCTTCCCACAATGAGATACTGGGAACCCTATAAGGGGTGGACCTCTTCCATCGGGCGTTTTTTGTATAAATAAGAATTCAAATTTAAAATCACTTGCTTAAGCGAGCCAAGCCTCTGCCACTTGGACCAACCCTTTGGTACAAAAACCATAGCTTGTAAACAGCCTAATAGCTGGATAATAATTCTTAAAGAACTTGACATTTAGACCTCCTGGTCTAAATAGTGTGGACACTGACAACGTACGTAACAAACAAATAAACCATTCTCCAAGAAAAAGAACATAAACTAATTTCTAAGTCCTTAAACTAGCATAATGAGAATTACGTCTACGTACACTTACTCGTATACATAAGAACACTAACGATAAAGCACATATTCAGAAGACTTTCTAATAAATTTCTTCACAATTAAAAAAAAACACAATCACTTATAAATGCCAAACATTACCATCATTCCAAGCCAGGAAGCCAACATGTATTCAACAATACCAACAGGTGTGACAGAAAGTAGATAATTCAACATGTTGAATGGGAGCAAAGGCACAAGTCGAAGCAGCAAGACGATCTGTTTAAAAAGATTAATGCCATTCAAAGAGAGAAAATTAGGTGCACTAAATGCGGAAAAAAAGAGATCAAGATCAAGTAATTATATGAAATGACAAGTAATAAACTATCACTGCAATTTTAGTACTATTTCACCAAAAAAAAAAGAAGAAGAAGAAGAAGAAAGAAGCAACAACAGGCTTCAGACTAAAAGAATTATGTCAATGATTGGTGATCTGATTTGATGAAAGAAATATTTGATTACTCTGCTCTACATGCAAGAAAAAGCCTGTTATAATAAAAAAGAAGAAGAAGAAAGAAGCAACAAGAAGTTTCAGGCTAACAAAATTATGTCAATGATTGGTGATTTGATTTTTAGAAAGAAATATTTGATCACTCTGCTCTACATGCAAGGAAAAGCCTGTTATTGAGCCTATTATTGTGCTAAGAAACTTCAAGGCTCATGCCTTCTGACCTTAAAACCAGATCTCTGGATGGCAATAGCAACAGCTTGAAATTTTGGATAATCCTTCAGCTTGGAAATAACATAAGGCTTTCCAATCTGCATGCATTAATAAAAAGAAATAGGTCAACTATGAAGTTTTTTTCATGTCAAACCCAAATAAAAAGTGACAATGCACAATTAATGATGGTATTGGAAAACTAATTATTAAAGTTGAATATACAGGAGAAAATTTGCATATGACACATAGTCTACCACTACAGGCAACTTGATACCTACATTTACGAAAGTTATAGTTTAGTTCTTAAGGTGATTTATTATTGACAAACTTGTAATGAAGTGTCATTATATTAAAACAATTTAGGCAATATACAAAAAACTAAGTCCGAACACAGTTTCTAAGCCAGTGTTGACTTGACAGAACTAATTTTAGCATCAAGTTTGCTAAAATTACTGAATATCATAAGATAAAAATGAAATGTAAGATAAAAATGTTACAGTGCATGAAATCCAATACAGAAATCATGTAAATGTTCAGAGCAATCAATTTGTTTATATATCTTGAAAAGGGACATAAATACAACACATGCATAATTTGCTAGATATTAAAAAGAAAGCAGCTTCATGAGAAATAAATGAGTGCTGAATGTCACAAGTTTTACATACTGTTCTTCCAAGAAGGAATGCAGCGGTTGCACCAATTGTGGCTCCAATAGAGTCTGCAACAAAACCAACCGGCAACCCAAAGAGATATCCGCCTCCAAGCTGAAATAGAAGGAAAAGATCTTAGGAAAGGATTCAAGGAGGGCTTGAAATTGCCCAATGTAGAGTTTTCAACATGTGCCAAATGAATTAAACAGGCCCATAAAATATATAATTCAGTTTGATTAGTTATATGCTTTTATGTATAAAATGATTTAGTGCAGAAGTTCTGAGACCAAGTAACATAGGAGATTGATACAAAAATTCAGTTTCAGTTTACTTGTTTTCTAAACCACATGAATTATTAAGACTTAAATGCAAAACATCATATATGACAAGAGGATTTGAAGCATGCCAAAATGCTCATCAATCCTTCTGCCATTTCAACTATACAGAAATAGATTACTTCTGACAATCATATTAGATGATTTTTTTTAGCAAACAATCATGAAATTTGAAATTTGATCCGCAAATGTACATAATGAGTAATCTATATCCCAGACTAAACAGATGCAAGTTCCAGAATTAGTCAGGAGACTTTCTGAAGAAATCTGTAAGATTTTAATCACGTAAATGTAATAAGGTCATTCATACTCTGCGAGTGCACATATCATCAGTACAACAGTTGGGAAGAATGAAATTATTAAGTACTCTTGCTGTCTGCCACATAACCATAGTGCACTTTATCATGAATACTTCTGATGGGGACACAATGAATTCTACATTTCTTCAACATTAAGACATTCCTCAAACATTCTCTTCTTCACAAGCCAGCCTTTACTTTCCATACATTGATCTAGAATGACATAAATAAGACATAAAATGGATTTTCAAGGCATCTGATCCTCCCAAAAAAAAATGAAGGTATATAAATATGCCAATAGCGTTAACACCTCTATCCTTTTCTTCAACCTGATAATACTCCAATCAGCATCCTTGTTAAACTACTAAATCTAATTTCCCAGGTAAGATCGGTTCAGCATCATGGGATCCTTTTCTATCAGATAGGAAGGGCTGTTGCACATTAGAAGCAGTTTCCTATAGGTCAAGATTTAAATCCTAGGTAGAAAGTAAAAGCACCAAAGAAATGTACAGTATCCAAATCACACACTACGATGAGAAATGTTTTTCATAAATTAGCTAGTGCATTAAAGCTACTAACAAAATAATTATCATGAACTAAAATCATCATGGATATTGCAAAAGGAACTAGAAAGAAAGAGATGTCAATATTAAAAAAGAACAATACTCATACATGATTGTTGGAGAATGTAACTTAGAGAAAAACTGGAAGTTTTAGGCAGTTTTGGGCTTGATTTTGCATTTCAAAATTCTAGGTCACAAGGATGGTCAAAGGACAAAAAGGAAAACTGACATTAGTCATTCTATACTATTATGAAAATTATGAATCAAAATGAGTCCACTGCCACATGTCAAACATCTGGCACATATTCTAAGAGGAAAAATATGTTGAAGCAATCTAATTTAAAAACTTATTTGAGTTCTTTATCCCACCAATCGACAAATTCAACAATTGCCTATAAAGTTACCAAGGAACAAGCAAACAAGAAGATTTTAAGGAAGTAGAAGGAAGAGGCAGCTCAATATCTAGAAGTAGAATTCCGATACCATCGCATGTGTTCAGATCTTGCAAATGCTTTTTAATCATAAGACGTTGAAATTTTAATATAAGACATTGCCAATTATGATAGTGGAAATTATGAAAGATGGTGACAAATCACAAAATATTCACTTAAAAGTCACCACATAACAATTACGTGTATCTCAGACATAGCAATCTCAGTTATAAGGGGCCTACTTCACCAAAAATGAATATTTCACCCAATTTACGAGACCAAAAACTAATTCAGTTTTGGCAAATTTTAGATATCATTGTCAAAACCACATGAAATAAAATGAGCTTCAATTTCCCATTATATGTGCATATTACGTGTCAGTATCCAGTCCATAAATATAAAACCATATACAGTCATATACAGGAAACCTTAGCAAAATATAAGCACTTGAAAATTTTTAGAAGGCTGAACAAACTTTGCAAGAGGATGCATACATACTGTAAGTATTGATGCTGGAACAGCCAAAATTGTCAATGGAATATAAGCAATAGCCCTGGTTCCAGCAGAGAACGTCAATATGAAAAAAACAATAGTATAATCAAGAAAGGAAAATCGGTAATTGCTTCAATAACTGCAAAAGAACAAAACTCAGAAAGCTCAAATTTTTATACAATTCAACTTTTAACAATCAATAGGGCAACCTTCTAAACATTTTTGTATAAATCATAGCATAAAATGTACAAACTAAGAAATGCATACTTAAGCAGATTGAACCATATAGATATTCAGACAATTATAGCAACAACAAGTTTGAGAACAAAAGAGAATTGTTTAAGTGCTCAAGTAAACATCTACTTAATGTGAGCTCTGTATACCGATATGCACCACCTATTTATCAGCCAAACAAATGTCAGGAACTCGTTCGATGTTCCACAATTGCTATAGTCATCTACATAACAAAACTTCTTAATTCACATGGCAGATAACATGTGCCAGGTAAACTGAAGATGCTTCAGTTAACTGTAGTTGAGTGTTTTTTTTTTTTTATGTTAGAGTCATGCATTAGCAGAAAATATAGTGCATGGATACTGACTCATATAGATAACTTTAATAGAGAAAACAGACATATCATAGCAAGTAGTGTATAAACATCTAATTATTTTCAAACCCCCCATTAAAAAGTGATCAAAACTTATATAAAAGTCCTTCAAAATTTGTAGGCAACTTACAGTACTAGAGGTCCCCATGGTCCAAGATTCTGTTCAATCCAAATCAGAAAGTTCTTCAGAATCTGTGGACAAGCATAGTGAGTCAGGTATTTAAAAAAAATGTACACACGCGCACACACACACACACACACACACACACACACACACATATATATATATATATATATGTATATATATATATATTATAAGTTTAGGACTAGAAATCTAATAATTCATTGCAAGCACAAAGGAAACAAAATGAAAAAATGCAATAAGTATGAAGAGCCTTTTAAGCAATTTCACACTAAGCAAACAAAATGAAATCATGTAGGTAGAAATATGTCAATTTGGGCATCAAAAAATGCCAAAAGGCCAAGTTATTCACCTTGTGTGGGCAGGGATTGCTTTTACATCGCCGTGTAGGGTAAGATTATTGAAAAGCATTAGTAACAAAATTGTACAGTTATAGAAGATGATACAGCACCTCTTTTATAGATCAGAGTCACTCACTTTCGGTTGCAGCAACGGAAAAAAGAAAAGAGAACAGGTCATTCCAATTCTACATATTTGATTAGCAGGATATAGAAGTGGATAACCAAGACAAGGTGCTACGAACTAAGGTAATGATCTATATTGTGAAGTAAAGGTTAGATATTTTATTTCCAGCCATGTAAAAATTAGTGTGTCAATAAATAACTCTTTGCAGTTAGGTCATTGGCTTTTCATGTTATTCCTCCCATCTAATTCCTATTCTTCTTGGTAACATAAGACAGCAAAATGAAACCCACTTGAGAAAAGTAAGGTTCCACCTCATTCCTTACAACAGCATTCCAAAAGTGCCAAACCCAAGTAGACCTCATAAACTTTGCTCAAGCTTTAATTTGGTTGTAATGAGCTAAAAGAGTAAGTAGTCACACTATGCAAGGGGGAAAAAGCCTAAACTCAAACAATTGACAAAACGAAAGTTGAACCAAATTATAACAGTTCCACAAGACAACATATGTCTCCTAAAAGTATAGCACTAGAATTAGCATCCTAAACACATACACCATTAATAAATCACTCACAGAAAGAACAGACTTGCAAAGCAAATTGAACCCCAATTGCAAATCCGAACAAGTACTTGAATACACCAAATATGCATTACATACCAAATCCAAAGCACATTTAGCCAAAATTCGGCAACATCAAAGAAACGCAAGGAAAAGCGAACTGAAAAAAAAAAACAAAACAAAAACAAAACAAAAACGTAAAAGTCATCAAAATAATCAAATAGATAAAAGAGGTCGCCACCACTGATCCAAATCCAAGAAAGCAACCACTAAACAGTAAACAGCCATCAAAACTCGCCGCCATTGATCGCCCAAGAATGTGGGACAGCACTGAAAGAAACCAAAAAAAGGGGAAAGGATTACCTTTTCGACGGGGAGGGTGATGCAGGCAGTGACAATGGCGGCGATGAGGAGGAGGAGGAGGGAGAGACGAAAGAGGGAGGAGGAGGAGACGGCCATGGATGAGAGCCTGCGACGCCAGGGCCTGCAATCCTCGTCGTCCCCGCCCTCGATCCCGCTCCCGTGCTTCCGAGCCCTCAGAGCCCCAATGTTTGCCAGATTTCACACACCGCCTCCTCCCCTTCTTCTTTTCCCGCTCTATTGAAAAACAAAACCTAAAAAAGAGAGAGACAGAGAGAGAGCAAATGGCCAATGAGAAAAGGAAGGGAAGAGATCTAGGCTGGGGTGTTCTTGAGCACGACTATTGAGAAACACGTGGAGTGATGATGACTTTTTACGAAACATAAGTATGTTTTCTTATTTATTTTATGAATTTAATCAATAGGGTGAAATTTTAATTTGGACCTTACTAAATCCCAAACCAATTGAACTTACTAAAATAATAATCATAATAATAATAATAATAAATTATCATAAATTAATTATTGCTAAAAATTCTATCCTTCTATAAAAATAATCATGATTTTGAATCATTTAAAAAAATTATAAATTATTTTTAAATTAACTTACATATTTTTCTCAAATATTGTTATGAGTAATGCTATTCGTTACTACCAGCTTAACAGAACTGCTCACCCGAATGACATGACGGCTGATGTGGTGCCATGTCATCTAACACTCTCGCTCCTAATCAGATGAAAAAAAATTATGAAAATTTAATAAACCTAAATGACAACCCAAAATGATGACTTAGTTCCGCACCAACTACACCGCGCCTCTCGCCGATGCGCTTGCCAAATGACTTGTTTCTTGATGATCCGGAATCAGGAGGTGCTGCCGTTGGCTTCTTGTCATTCCTCTGTGGATCTTCATCCCCTGCTCCGGCTGTCGCTGTCCGCGTCGGATCCGGCGTCGGATTGAAAGGTATCTTCTTGAATTCTTTAGATCCATCCATTCTTGGAGCTAGGGTTTCATTGATGTGTGTCATCAGGGAAATGCGTTTTGATTTTAAGGTCACGGTTGTTTCCAGGGAGCTTCTCTGATGATCCGGTTCTCTTCACCGCAAAATTGGCTCTCCCGAAACCCTAGAAAACCTAGCTGAGGAGATCCACTAAACCAGGCCGAAGGCGGCGATGGTGAGATCTGGTGATTCCTTTCTCCTCTGTTGTTTCTTTCGCTTCATTTTCTTGTTTCACCGTTCCGATTTCCTTTAGATCATCTTTGCAGACCTTTAAGTGCAGTAATGGCGGGCGGAACAAGCACGACCGCGGCCATGTCAAATTCATCCCCTGCTCCAACTGTGGCAAGTGTTGCCCCAAGGTAATTCAATCTTTTCCTGACTCTCTTGTTCTTTAACTGAAAATTCCTGGTTAAATTCTATCAGAATAGGAAAAAAATCAATATATGCTGTTAATTTCATACAGACTCATCACCATGAAGTGGATTAAGATTAGAATTTCATTTAATTTGGGTGCGTTTGATTGTCTAAATTTTCCATGGAAAAATTTTCCATGGGCCATTTTCCACAAAAAAAGACGGTTTGATTGCCTAAATTTTCCATGGAAAATTTTTCCATGGAGGTGGTCACGTGACCCTATTTTCTCTCAAAACAAGGGAAAATTTTTCCTACCTCAACCCTAGGAAAAATTTTCCATGGAAAATAGAGGGGGTTTTTTGAAAAATTAAAGAGCTAGGATTTTTAATTAATTTAGGGGGTGATATGCAAATTGCAAACTAGATCATCATCGCGAGAGGGAGAGAAAGGGCGGCCGAGATCTTTGCTTCTTTTTTTTTCTTTTTATCAATTCTTCCCCAATTTCTTGATAATTTTTCATCTTCTTCACTGTCCATGGATGAGTTTATGTTTGCGAGTTATCGATTTCACCTTAACCCTTGTTTTTTTGTTTTTAGGGTTTCAATAGGAAAAGAAAGAGATCGAAAAAAATTTGAATTAATTTTGAGATTGAATTCTTGTGTACACAAAAAATATCTATTACAAAATCTTAAATAATGATTTATTGGGATTAAATAGCATTTTAGGTAGGCAAAAATATTTTCATGGAGAAAATTTTCCATGGAAAATATGACATTTTCCATGGAAAATTGATACAATCAAACAACAAATGTGGCTTTTTCCATGAAAAATGTTATATTTTCCATGGAAAATACAAGCAATCAAACAACAAAATCAAAATTTTTCATGAAATTTTTTTGATTTTCTAGCTAGAAAATAATGCCAATCAAACGTGTATTTGTTCGTTTTCCATGGAAAATTTTTCCATAGAAAACTTTTCCATGGAAAAATTTTCTTTTTCACCCATTTTCCATTTTGCCAATCAAACGCAAACTTTTAATGTGTTTATTGTGGTTGAAGCATAATTAGTTTATTGATTCGAATAGATGGTCTATGGATTGTAATTTAATGTGTGGTAGAACTCTCGGCTTAGTCATATCCAATAATAACCTTGAAACATTTGCAGCGCCATTCTTGGTTTTTGTTATCTTACCAATTGTATTATTAACCACCTGGGTTGATTTATTCCCAACTTTTGGTTTTTTATAAAAGCAAAAAAGCAAAGAAACAAAAAGGGTTGAATGGTCAGTGAACAACATGTAGTTTTGGTAATATGTTGGCTTATGAAGCTTGGATAAACAGCTTTCTTATCATTTTTACATGGTCACTTATCTTGCGGTACTTAGGACATTGCTGCGTTAATGTCGACTCTATTTAAGTAGGTTCTGGGTTACTCTTTAAGATCGTGTAGCTTTATTTAAAGGATGTGTGACCTTATTTTTGCTTCAAAAATTATCTCTGTGCTTTCCCTCAATATTGAAACTGAATGTTTTTTTTCCTATTTTTGTTCTATATCTGATTTGTGTTCTCCATACATGTCAAAATTATGTGGTTTAAGTTGCAATAGCGCCAGTACTTAAGTCTAGGTTTGGGACTGATTATTTGTTTATTTAGGTAAGGAGAGGTGCTGATAGAGCTGAAATACATAGCCTTGCATTTTCTGCAAACATGCAGTGGTTGGTAGTCTCAAGTGACAAGGGAACTATCCATGTGTTCAGTCTGAAGGTAAATTTAGGATCCACAGGAAGTGAAAAAGCTCGGTCCTCTCCGGAACCAAATTCTCAAGGTGTCAAGTCAATACCCTCTTTCTTTAAAGGTAAACATTATTATCTTTTGCAAAGTGATCTTATGGTGGTCTTCAATGTACTAAATAGCCTTTTTATTTGTGTTTATTGTTATTACTGACGAATGATGATTGCCAATGCGTATTAACTTCTGATGTTAAATCTTTTCTGCAGGAGTTTTACCAAAGTATTTCCATTCTGAATGGTCAGTAGCACAATTTAGATTGCACGAAGGATCTCAGTACATTGTTGCATTTGGCCACTAAAAGAACACTATTGTGATTTTGGGGATGGATGGAAGGTATTCAAATTTCAAAACAATTTGGATTTCCATAACAAAAATTATGACTTATTTAATCCTGCACACGATACATTTAATCACAATCACTTTCTTGAATGAGATGGTCTATAACATTTCGAGTGTTCCTTGCAGCTTTTATCGGTGTGGGTATGATGCAGTTTGCCGGGGAAGAGATGAAACAGCTGGAATGTTACAGTTTCTTGAAAACAGATGAAGCCTTTTAATAGCCGGAATAAGATGATGATTTGTTACTTCTCTATGGGATACCGTTGTAAAAAATATCAGCATTTTTAGACTTCCAAAACATGATGAAATGTAAATATAAATTATATTAACTTGCTTCAGATAAACTTGGCCGCGTGGATATTAAAGGCCAGACGTATGCCTAGTTTAGATCAAGCTGTTGTGGATAATTCTGGCTTGCAAGTAAACATATTTGTTGTGGATTATACTTGATATGTTATTTCACTAAAGGATGGATGAAAAGGGTGTTGATTAATATCATTAATGGTGAGTGGCCAGATAACAGCCTGGATTGGCAGAAGTGTACACATTCAATTGGCAACTCTTTCTTGCTGCTCAAATGCATGCATTCTGACATGAAGCTGATGAGAAATAATTTTGTCAATCATTGTTTCACCTTAGTTTTCTGTTTTTATTACTCGGAAGAGAATCAAGGAAGGTTTGAATTAAATCAAAAACTTACGATTGAAAGTAAGCTCTTATCTCTCATCCATTAATCCAGAGTTATGATAACAGTTTACATGGAATGGTAGTACAAGAAGAAGAAGGTGGTGAAAGGCTGAGAATACAATTCAGAGCTACTTCAACAAGCTCAAAATCATCGGATAATTTTTTTGAGAGGTCACTAAACTTTGACATTATTTCAATTTGATCATCAAACTTTAATTTGAATCAAAAAGGTCACTGATCTTTTATTTTTCTTCACCGGTAGGTCACCCGAGTGTTTGCCACCCCCCTTTGCTGATGTGGCTGCCGGAGGAGGCCAGTCAGCACTCACATCACATGCTTTGGGGTTGACGTGGCCATCCTAGTCATCAGTAAATTCCACTGTGGACTCACCCCGCCACATAAGCAAGCAAGTCTTCTTCATCTTCAAAAATCAGTGAGGCAACATCACCATGGGAGACCAATGTATGCCCTAGAAGGTTATCTCCTTCTCCACCTTCAACATCAACATCACCATTCTTAATAGACGTTGCAAAGAAGGAATACGCTGGAGTTTTGCATCCTTATTCTGAGCAAACAAGGGAAGTTCAATCACTGGGGATGGCCGTGAATTGGGAGAAACGTGCATCTGTAGATGATCCAGCACCGGAATATTGTAAGGGCCCCCTTTTAAACCCTAATCTTGGGATGTAGACCTTGTTAATTTTTTTTTACAGCGCAATGTGAATGTTTTTGTATGGATGGTGAATGTTTCCTGTGTTATATTGAAGAACATAGTTGATGGATGGTGTTCCCTTTTGGGGTTTTTATATAGGAGAACACCATTATATTATTGATGTGAATGTTTTTGTATTGTCTTATTTAAACAAAGGAATTGTATCCTTAGTTGTGGTCCCCAGCAAGACAATGATAATGCCAAAGCCAAGGTGGAAGTAGTTTGTGGCTCCAAAGTAACATGAGGTTGTAAAATAGCTCCCTTTTCTTCTTTTGTGTGTCTGTTTTGATTGTTTGTGCAGTTTGAGTTGGATAGAAGATTTGTTACCCAAAACAAAACAAGACATTGACTACTTTTCTAGGTTGTCTTTTAATCACTAAACTAAGGGTTTTTTTAAGTTTGATCGATCATCAAACTTTAGTTATGATACTATGATAGTTACCCATCATGAGTGATGCTAAAGATTATCAATATGAGTATTTAGCTTATATTATATGCCAAACAAGCAGTTCATGGAATTTGATGTAGACAAAGTATAATACTAGGCTGGTATGTTTTTTTAGAAAGTATGCAAATTGGCTCATTTGAAAAGCTATCTCTGGTAAAGAGGGGGAAAAAGGAAATCCCAAAAAACAAAAAAGATTGACACCTTCATGGATCAGTGATAATTTGATGTAGACAATCAAGATGAGAACTTGTATAACAAGATAAAGTTTTATTCATAATTATTCCAAGATAAGGAAGTTGTATAACAGAATATACATTAAATTGTATAGCCTAAAATATACATCAGAGTTTCCATAAAAAAAAAGTAACACCTATTGACCATCAATACTATTTAATGTAGGATGAACTATGCTAGTTATTAATATGGAGAGAATATTTGTGGTAAAGTTTGAGACTATCATTGAAGATGCTTTAGAAAATGATATTGACTAGGATGTATTATGACAGTCATTAATATGGAGAGGAGACAAACAAAAATGACATTCACCAGGATACAATGTGATACTTACCCATCATGAGTCATACCAGATATGGACAATTGTTTAGAAAGGTTCCTAAACTTTGAGGTTTTTTCATTCTGATCATCAAATTTTAATTATGACACTATGATACTTACCCATCATGACTCAAACCAGAGATGGACAATAGTTTTGAGAGGGCATTAAACTTTTACCCATCATGACTCAAACCAGAGATGGACAATAGTTTTGAGAGGTCATTAAACTTTGAATTTTTTTCACTCTGATCATCAAACTTTAATTGTTATACTATGATACTTACCCATCATTAGTCATAGCACAGATTATCAATGTGAGTATTTACCTTATATTATCTGCTAACACAAGAAGGAATCAGGTATATGATAACCATTATTTCAAAGCATGTGCTTTTCTATACCCTAAACTACAAAATTTAATATTAGGCTGTTATGTACAACAGAATAATTGGCTCATTTGAGAAGCTATCTCTTGTAGAGAGGGGGAAAAAAGAGAATTGTAGAACAGAATAATTTTACAATGGGTAGCCTAAAATTTACATCTTTCACTTTCATTAAAATTTTTAGTGCCCTATTGAACTGCCCCATTGAACTTTATCATTTTACAATGGTTACCATACACATATATAACATTGGACTTACTTTCATTTCAGTGCCCCATGCCGAGTTGTTCTCGATAAGAATGCATTATATGATTGATGGCATAGAAGGTTTAGCAGGATATGTGGACTTTTGCTCTGCTGATGTAATGTCCAGGATTGAATTGGTTACCATGGCTAGGGAATTTAATTTAGATGTTGATGGTTGCAGTATCTGGTGGTTTGATGAAAGCATTGAATCTAGAGGCTTAAGGGAAATAAAGAATGACATAGATGCCCTAAAAATGGTAGAATCTGTTGATGCAAGCAGGGAGATGTATGTCTGTATTAAGATTACAAAGTCTGCCAATATTGGAGATGTCAATGCCCATGGGAAGGGATCAATTGGATATGATGAAGACCATGGAGCAGAGGAAATGCATGATGTGGACAGTGATTTGGAAGGTGAATTAATTGGAATGGGGAAAGGCAAAAAACATAACAATGGAGAAGCAGACAGTGAATTTTATGACTCTGATTACAATTTTAGTCATGATTCAAATGATGAAGGTATGGAGAACACTGCAATGTATAGGGCTATTGTACATGTAGGTGGAACACCTTCAAGAGTAGGGAGTGATGTTGAAATGGATTCAGACCATGAAGTGTCTGATGAGTTACACTCATGCTCTTCGACTGATGAGGATGAGCTAGTATCTAAAAAGTCCAAGTATACTGAATTTAATGAAGAATGTGATATGAAAAACCCCAAATTTGCAATTGGAATGAAGTTTGGGAGCTTCAAGCAGTTCAAGGATGCAGTTACAAACTATGGAATCAAAAATAGGTATGTTATGAACTTTAGACCAAATGATAAGAAAAGGTGCAAGGCATTCTGCAAAAGGGGATGCCCTTTTTATCTGTGGGCTTCACCCATGGTGAGTGATGGGAACACAGTGCAAATAAAATCAGGTAACTTAAAACATGAGTGCACAAGGGACCACAACAACAGACATTGCAGTGCTGCCTGGATTGCAAAGGCTTATTTGGAACAATTCAGAGCTGACCCTTCTTGGAAGATATCAGGTATTATTCAAGCAGTGAAGACCCATCAAGAGGTGGAAATTAGCAGAGTGAAGGCATATAGGGCTAAATGCATTGCATTAAGGTAATTTATATACCTAGTGATTTTTTTTTAGTAACACTTGTGTTCTGTTTTTTTTTTTTTTTGGAAGTTCCTGTATGATGCACTCAATTAACTAATCCAGTTCATATGTGTTGTTGTATGTCTCAAAGGATTATAGATGGTGATGAAGAAAGTCAGATAGTGAGGCTTTTTGATTATAGGATGGAGTTGATGAGGACCCACCCACGGTCAACCATAAAATTTAAATGTGATGTAGAGGTGTTTCAGGCAATGTATATTTGCCTGGCACCCCTAAAAGAGGGTTTTCTGGCTGGTTGCAGGCATGTGATTGGATTGGATGGCTGTTTCCTGAAGGGGCTTTATGGAGGGCAGCTGCTGACAGCAGTGGGGATAGATGCTAATGATGGCATCTACCCCATTGCATGGGCCACTGTGAGTAAAGAAAATAAAGAAAACTGGAAATGGTTCATGGAGTTATTGGCAGAGGATCTAAAAATCACAAACAGCTCCCAATGGGCATTCATGACTGACAGGAAGAAGGTTAGTTCATTGTTATCCATCTTCCTTTGTTTTATTGATCATGCAAATTTGGTTGTTGGATGAAATTTAATTTCTATTGACATGTTCTGTTTACATGTCCTGTTGAAAATTTTATTGATCATGCAAATTTGTCTTATTGATTTGATGATTATGTGTAGATGTATATGCTTCACTAAGTAATTCATTATATGCTTCACCATGCAAATTTGTCTTAATTGAATTGGTCTAGCATGCTTCACATAATCTTTATTGTATGTTTGATGCAGTTAACTAATGCATTCTCTGAAACTTGTTTGAAACCATGGATCATATAATAAAATTAAGTATAAAATGTCTGACTGATTATGTGATTAGTATCTTCTTTGTTGGATGATTGATGCAATTAAGTATTTCAGTTTCAGATTCTTTTGCATGATGCCTTGATTAATGTATTCTGTATCTATGTTTGCCACTACTATTGCAATCACTAATTTTCTTCCTTTATATTCAATGTGTCTGTGGGTGTTGGGTATGATTAGGGCCTAATTCCTGCTATAGAAGAACTTTTTCCCTATAGTGAACACAGATATTGTGTTAGGCACATCCATACAAATTTTAGAAAAACCTATAAGGGAAAAGCTCTTAAAGATCAACTTTGGGTTTGTGCCACTGCCACAAACCCTCCTGCCTTTGAGAAAGCCATGAACAACCTGAGAGAGATGTCCCAAGGTGCCTTTCAATACATGGAAAACATTGATCCACATCACTGGAGCAGGTCACATTTTCAAACACAATTTAAATGTGACATACTCTTGAATAATATGTGTGAATGCTTCAATGGGCACATTTTAGAGGCCAGGATTAAGGGGATTGTGACAATGAATGAAATGATAAGAACCCAACTAATGATAAGGATACAGAGAAGAAGAGATGCAATGCAAAGAGTCACATCTACTCACTGCCCCAGGATTGTGAAAAAATTAGAAAAGTTCAAGGAACTAAGTTTCCTGTACACAACAACTTGGTCAGGGGGGGCCAAGTATCAGGTTTTAGGACCTGATGGGCAGAATGTAGTTGACAAAGATGAGGGTAGTTGTTCTTGTAGAAGGTGGCAGTTAACAGGTATCCCTTGTAGTCATGCCATTTCAGTCATATACTACAATAAAGACAAAGCTGAAAACTTTTTAGATGATTGCTATAAGGTTAGTACTTACCTGGACACCTACAGACACACTTTGAATCCCACTCATGATAGGGAATCTTGGCCCAAAAGTGATCAGGGACCCATGGTTCCTCCTCAACCAGCTAGCAAGAGAAAGGGAAGGAAGACCACAACAAGGAGAAAGGAAGAAGGTGAAGACAACAAGGGGTACACTCATGGGAAAGTTAGCAAAAGAGGAGTTACAATGACATGCAGCATTTGTGGTGGTAAAGGACATAATAAAAGATACCATGGAACAAAGCAAGGGGTTTGTACACTATTCTATTTTGTTATTCATAGTTGATGTACCACTTATTGAAAGTGAATCATGTGTGTGTGGCAGGACATGAATGAAACTATAGGGGAGACACAACATACAGAACAAAATGCAGCAAGAGAAGAGGATCCAATGGAGAACATTGATTCACAGGTTTTGGAAGACCATTTCACAATGGTTTGTTTCTTGGTTTATTTTTTAAAGTCCACAATTTTTCAAATTTTATGATGATGGTCACTTATTTCTATTGCATGGGTTTTAAAGGTTGACACATTGATCAGAGGTGATCAACAACACTCAAGTGCATCAGAGCAACCAAGCTCTAAAGAGCCAATGTCACAAGTGATGCTTGAACTAATTTTTTGTTTTTTTCTTTTCTTTTATGCATTTTTTTAATATTACTATGTGGCTAATTAATGCAATTGCTCAGGATCAAACCACTCCGCACAATTCCTCCATATGGAAGTAGGTCGGGAAGACAAAAAATTTGTACAAGGGGAGGCAAAGGCAAAGATGCAAATGTTGAAAGAAATGCTGACAAATGTGTACAAGCGAAGGAGTGCAAATTAATTCTGAAGGGACTGTAAAGTTAGCTCCACATATGGAAAGACCTCCACTGCTGAAGATTCCAGGAAACGGTAGAGATGATGGACAGAAGAGCAAAGACAGTGATGCTGCAAAGAAGAGGAGAGTTTGGGTCCCTCCAGGAGGTGCTTCTTGTAGAAGCTATGGAAGGCCCTCTTGAGCAAAGTGCAAGTTCAGCTTGTTTTTTTTTCATTGGGTTTAAGAAAATCTGTAACTCTCTACATGTTGGCAACTCTAGATTCACAAACATGAGTCCTTTGAAATTATTGGCACTTGTATATCGGGACAAGCATACTTTGAATATTAATAGAGAAGTTGGCCAAATATCAATTCTATCGGTTCTATTATGCGGGGCAAATATCGATCTATTGTTCCAAATACCCATCATGAATCAATCATCATTCATTTTATTGGGATTGAACATGTGGCAATTATCATGAAGATACATAGTTATGAACTTGGATAAGATAATGATTTCTGTAATGATTATTAGTTTTTAGCAACTTAATTTTACTAATTGCATATGTATTTCTAAAAAATTAGCAATAGAATTAATTGTGTTGTAATTGTTTATAGCATCTTAATTTTACTAATCCTCATTCGGTTTTTTTGCTACATTGGTCCATTTTATTGGGCAATCTTAGGATGAAGGAAGAACAATGAAGGAAGAACAAAGATGACAGGATTGTGCTTCAGAGAGGGTTGACCAGGGGTAGGGCATCCAATGTGAACTTAGCACATTTCCACCATCCAGTATCCACCACCATAATACACGAAGCTTGACCAACCATGCCCGAGGTCATCTTCCTCCTTGTGCGCATCGATCGTCTTCTAGGGCATACATTGGTCTCCCATGGTGATGTTGCCTCACTGATTTTTGAAGATGAAGAAGACTTGCTTGCTTATGTGGCGGGGTGAGTCCACAGTGGAATTTACTGATGACTAGGATGGCCACGTCAACCCCAAAGCATGTGATATGAGTGCTGACTGGCCTCCTCCGGCAGCCACATCAGCAAAGGGGGGTGGCAAACACTCGGGTGACCTACCGGTGAAGAAAAATAAAAGATCAGTGACCTTTTTGATTCAAATTAAAGTTTGATGATCAAATTGAAATAATGTCAAAGTTTAGTGACCTCTCAAAAAAATTATCCCAAAATCATCATTGAATTCACTTATGAAGACTGCAAAATTGAAACTCCTGCATCTTTAGCCTTACTATCTAAATTTGACATGGAATCATCTACAGAGGCTGCAGTGATAATGTGTTTTTTTGTGCTGCAACAAAAAGAACAATATTGATTACTAATTGCTAATTAAAAGAGTAATGCTCAATTGTTGAATATTTAAGTCAAATCTGAGAGAAAGAAATTGCCAAGTATCTCTATGCAGGTATTAGCTATAGTGGTATGAAAAGAAGCAAGCCAACCAATCCTATCTGACTATCTGCAATTTGAAATCTGATTTAAAAAAAAAAAGAGAATGGAATTAGGTGAAGGGGCAATTTTCAACCTGCAAAATCAGCATTTTGTGTAGATATAATATCCTGACAATCACATGATCAGCGAATTTTGTGTAGATATAATATCCTACAAGAATAACAAAGCATGATGGAGCATGATTACAATTGAATACAATTCAAATTTCTAAAAGCTTTCAATTTGAAGTACCTCCTGGCCAAGAAATTCAGCAGTTCTTTTTTATACACAATCAGTAACACCATCCTCAGCAAAAGGAACATGACCAAACCCCCTATGTAATACAATCTGAACAAAAACAATGAACAAAAACTATAAATCTTCAATTTTGGAAGAAAGGCAATATATAACTGAAATCACATCATGTAGGGTTCCTTTTTAGTAACCTGGGATGAACTATCAATACCTATATTTTGCAAATTGAAACTGTCAACATGCATATTCACTGTGCATGGAAGAGAATTCCCAATCACCTTCATTCAAAATATTAATTGTATTATATTAGAAAAATATGTGAAATACCATAACAAACGTGAATGTTAACTATCAAACATTACCAAACTTTCTTGAGTACAGTCGTCATTTACAGTTTCTGCGTTTCCCTTTGTTTGATTTTTCTACAACATAAAAATTGAGGTTAGACCCGAAATTTATTTACAAAAGTCGCAAAAATTGATCTAAAACATGATTACCTTTATCTTATTTCTAATGATTATGTCTTCAACTTTTGGCTTCTTCCTTTTTGATGGAGGTCGGCCCTTACTCTGAGCTTTTAAAGAAGGTCGAAATTTCATAGTTGACGACGTTGTTTGGTGTTGTTCATAACTCTCTTCCGACAAAACCGGTGGTAGAAGTTGCTCTGATTGACTCTCCCAAGAAATTGTAATATCCATCAGCTTCTCTAATGCCCCATCAATGCAGTTTATTAAAAATTTATATCTCTCAATGGATTGTACTCCAATTTCAGCAGCCTTAGAAAAATAAGCGCATAAGCTGTTGTACCGCACTTTCTGCTTGCAAGTTTTTGTGCCATCATAGCAATTCATCAGATAAGTATGTATGCGCTTGATATCCTTTCTCCAATGGGGTAAGATATATTGAGGTGGAATATCTTTTACATTTCTCTTAATGAACACCTTGCATATATGCCTGCAAATAATTCCTCTAAACTCAAATAAAGGGCATGAGCAGCTAGTGTCAAATTCAATTTCATTATGGTAAACAGTGAATACCACTTCTTTTCTAAGTCTGCCTTCTTTACCTTTAAAAATATCTGTCACCTGAAATGTAGATAATGGCCCATTTGAATTGACAAGTGGGAGATCACAATATAACATTCCTCTCAATTCATCTTGAAACAATCGGAAAATTTCATTCGTGTAAGCTTCTTGTAATTGCCTCTCAAAATAACAATCGGTTAACATTGGGAAGCAAGTGTTAAAAGAAGCAAAATCTGCCTTGTTTTTCTTTTCTATCTTACTTTTCAATGCATTGTCATATTCCTCTACAAATTGCTTTAATGATGTTGTAGAGCCAATATACCCATAAATAAAAACATTTATGCGTTCACTCTTTGAGTGGTAGACATTCCTGCCCAAAATACTCTTTTGACATAAGCAGGAGCCCAGCGTTGTCAATTTTTGTACAAAAAATTCAGCTACTCATTTTTTTCAATGTTGTAGTCTTTAATCATCTTCAACCAAATATCTTCAAATTCTTGAGTATCCACTGCTTCATAAACGATGCTCTTCAAAAAAATTTTTATTTGTTTGTACTCGCTTAGGCCTGCAAGCTTTTCAGGAACCTTCTTCATTATGTGCCACAGACAAAGCCGATGATGAGAATTCGGAAAGACCACCTTAATATCGCTTTGAATTGCCATGCATTGGTCTGTAATTATTGCGTTTGGTGCCTTGCCGGACATACATTCCAACAATGTCTTAAATAACCAAATATAAGTTTCTGTATCTTCCTTTGATAACAAACCACATCCGAATAATATGGTTTGTCCATGATGGTTGACACCAACAAAAGGAGCAAAGGGCATGTCATACTTATTTGTTAAGTATGTTGTGTCAAATGATACTACATCACCGAAAGCCTCATAAGCTGCTATGGATATTGCATTTGCTCAAAACAATTTCTTAAACGACCTTCATCATCTATATTGATCATATAAAAAAAATTTGAATTTCTATGGTGCATTCGAAAGAAATAATTCCCTAGTATTAGTTATTGCTTTCAAGAGACAAATATGTAAAGGCGTACTTGTTGCCCAGAAGGAACCGAGCACTGGTAAGTGTGATTTTATCTCTAAAACCAAATTCCTTGTACCTTTGATCTCTTTCCTGACACAATTTGCACATATGATGATATATTAGAATCATGACAGAGCTTATCACACAAAGCAGCACAACAAAAATTGCACAAAAAAAATGAAAAAATAAGCTAAAAGCTGCTAGCCACTACTTGGACATGCTGCTAGCAATAGCATCAAACACAGACAACACAAGATAATCATTTAAAAAAAATTCCAGCCAACTTCGACAAACTTATCTACCCCACTGGTCTTAGAACTAGACATCACAAATCAAGAGAAAAAAGACATTTAGAATGCATAACTAAAGCAAGAACAAGTTCAGTACCCTCTTTGAGAAAGCAGCATAAGGATTTATGTCATCCTCATATATCTTCTTGTACTTGGATTCGACATCTGAATTGAACCCACTTTCAATATCTTCTGCATACTGAATATATATATATATATGATGCAAATATTCATATAAGACAATTTTCTGGGGTTTCAGGAGAGCCGATTTCACGGTGAAGAGAACCGGATCATCAGAGAAGCTCCCCGGAAACAACAGTGATCTTAAAATCAAAACTCATTTCCCCGATGACACACATCAATGAAACCCTAGCTCCAAGAATGGATGGATCTAAAGAAATCAAGAAGATACCTTTCAATCCGACGCCGGATTAGACGCGGACGGCGACAGCCGGAGCAGGGGATGAAGATCCACTGAGGAATGACAAGAAACCGGCGGCAGCACCTCCTGATTCCGGATCATCAAGAAACAGGTCGTCCGGCAAGAGCAGCGGTGAGAAGCGCGGCGTAGTTGGCGCGGAACTAGGTCCTCATTTTGGGTTGTCATTTAGGTTTATTAAATTTTCATATTTTTTTTTCTTCTGATTAAGAGAGAGGGTGTTAGATGAGGTGGCGCCACATCAGCCGCCACATCATTCGGGTGAGAAGTTCGGGTGAGCAAAGCTCTTCGTCCCAAAGTCTGCAATAAAGTGGCATCTATCCACCTTCGAAACCCTTACGAACACCAAGGCCGGTCCTCGACTTCTACCCACGCATCTTGAATCCACTGTTGTTCCCCAGCCCAGCAATAATACTTCCCCCTTTCCTCTTGTTTCTCTTCCTGGATCCCGGTTGAGGGCCAAGATTATTGAGACGGAACCTTGCCGGAGAGAAAACAACAGGAAAAGAAATAGAAGAGACGGTAGCGTGGAGAGTGAAAGGTTGGTCAGCGAAATGATTGAAGGCTTCGAAGGGGAAAGCGCTTGAAAGTAGTGAGGAGACGGGGTATGGTGTCTTTGAAGGGAGTGGCAAGGAGAGGAGAGGACAGGAATGGGGCCTAGAGGGTAAGGAGGGACGCCATTGATGGGCTCTCTCGAGTGAGGTTGGCCGGTGGATGGAGCCCGGATAAGTAAGAAACAAGGCGATGAAGAGAGAGAAAAGCAAGCCACGTGGATGCCCACGTGGTTCGGGAGTCGAATTCGTGCAGCGATTTCGAGACGAATTGCTTTGCTGTTTCTTTTTTTGGTAGTAGAAAAACCTAATAACAATAAGGGTCCGTTTGGTTAGAGGGAATGAGAATATGGGGATGGGGATAGGAATAGGGAAAGGAGATTGGGGATGTGAATAAAAGTAATGTTTGGTTGTAGGGAATAGGGATAGGAATATGAAAAGGTGAAGGGGAAAATTTTGATAAATTACTTTTATACCCTTGATTATTTTTATTTAAATAATGTATCTTATTTGTAAAAAAAATAATTATTAAATGACTTTAATTTCTATAAATAATATTTAAAGGAGTTACTTATGTATTTATTTATTTTAAATAAAATTTTAAATTTATACATATTAATTGACAAATACAATTTAATTATGTTTAATTAAAGTAAACAAATGTCAAAATTTAATTATTTTTAAATCACCAAAATTTTAATAAATGTAGTAATGTTTCAAAAATAAATACAAACCATAATGAGATTTTTAATTTCCATTCAAAATATTATTCAAAAATAAAAAAAAAATCAACATGGCTTCTCATTTTAAAAATCACAATGACATCCCTAATACAAAAATAAGGGTAGATAGGTAAATTACTTACCAAGGCATGCTCAATCCCCCCAAAATGAGGGGGATGAGCATGAAGGGATTGAGGGGGTGGGAATCAATCCCCCCAAAAAATCCCACCCCCTCAATCCCTTCCCATGCCCCTATGTGCATGATGTCACAAGGATTGGGAATCAATCCTTGCATCCAAACGCAACCTAAGAAAAATCAAATTTGCTAAAGATTTGAAAGGATTAATTTGCAATAATGTGAAGATTTCAGTGATTTTTTGAATAACTAAACAAAATCACGAAAATATTTCAAGGGGTTACTATGGAAAAAATCAAAAACAATTTCCCGCCTGAGATGACCTTTTCACACGGTTAAGCAAAATAAAACTTTCCATTGAAGCAAGAAAAAATCAGGAAATTTTAAATAACTAAAAAAAAAAAACGTTTGCCTTAAATATACCTTACTTGAAATAAATCAAAGATTAATGTCTACTTAAAATAAAATAATTTTGAGTGTATTTATTTAAGTTGAGTTCTAATAGAATTATCAATTTTGAGTTTGACAAGAATTAAGTCTACATGATCTATAAAAATAAACTAATTTTGGATAACTGAGTGTTCTATATATATTTTCTTTTTAAATCCCCAAATCCAAACACCTGATCTAATATATGTATGTCTATTTATTATAAAAAAAAATAGAAAATATTGAAAAAAGAGCTTGTCCCTCAAATACATCACATTATAGAAATTAATTATGTATATTTTTTTCTGAAGATTTTTTTTCAATTGGTTTATTAATGTGATGGCAACTTGTGTCACCAGTATATACTTCAAATCATAAATAATTTCTTTTATTATGTATTCCTCCAATCTAAAATGATTTTGAGTCATTTTCATACATTTCAAATCTTGTGTAAATTTTATATACTCAAAATTACAAGAGACTTTTTTATATAAATAGTACAATTACAATCTAAGATATATTTTTATAATAAATATTTTATTTAATGTATGATTATTGGTAGAATACCCTAATTGGTCCCTTTATTTGTTATAATCTGCCCTTTTAGTCATTTTACTTTAATTTAGCCCCGATTCGTCCCTCTACTGTTAATTTGAGACAAATCAAGTCCAACAACTGACCGACGTTAGTTCGTCCGTCTGAGTTTGCTAACGTGGTTTCATAATGGAGGGACTAATCGGGGCCAAATTAAAGTAAAGGGACTAAACGGGCATATTGTGACAAATAAAGGGACCAATTAGGGTAGATTGTGACACATAAAGAGACCAATTAGGGTATTCTACCAATTCATTATAAAGCTACATCAGCAAACTCAGACGGACAACCTAACGTCAGTTAGCATTTGGACTTAATTTGCTTCAAATTGACAGTAGAGGGACTAATCGGGGCCAAATTAAAATAAAGGGATTAAAAGGGCAGATTGTGACAAATAAAGGGACCAATTAGGGTATTCTACCATGATTATTTTAAACATTAATGTTTTTATCTTTTTTTAGTTTGATAACGGCTGAGCAAGACATGATTGCTGAAAAATGAGGCACCATGATGAGTCCTTCTCTGGTCCCAACCTTTCTCTTCATGAGCTTTTAATTTATCTCTCTTGATAAACATGATTTATTTATTTACATAAAAAGAAATAAAAATCTAAAGACCACTTATTTTTTTTATTTCTTTCTTTTAATAAATAAAAAATAATGCTTATCCAATTTACCAAAACTTCTCTCATTTCGATGAAATATCCTCACCAATTACCACTACATTTATATTGAGATTACGAGTACCAATACCAATTTAGGGGTATGTACTGCATTAATTAAAAACACTTTAGTCTTTAGTCCCCTCTGCCAATAAGTTCCGGTGGTACATAAAATATCGTAGTAATAATAATAATAATAATAATAATAATAATAATAATAATAATAATTAATATTAAAATCTATTACACGAACTCCATGGGGTTTAGTTGGATGATAAAAATGGGGTGAAAAAAAAGGAAGATGTTTGATAGAGCTGAAAATATTTTGAATTAATTAATATTAATTAAAAGGCATAATTTTTACATTTTTAAATAATAAATCATTAACATTAATTTTTAAAATTGAATTGCTAAATAAAATTTTGTATATATATTATTATTTTTATAAATAAATAACTATAGATACACCCATGCCATGTCCCAAGAAATAGTCAAAATAGAATTTGTTTGAAAGTAATAATATTTCATTAAAGATTGTTAATCAGGCTTTTAAAAGCAATTTGCAGAATCCAAATTTGGGAACAAAATCTACTCGGAAAACTATATTAGAAGTTGAATTGGTTAATTGTCCAACTTTACCATAGGTTAATATCTTCACTTCTTGATATATATATATATATATATATATGACGAAAAATTGGTATGTTCAAATATTGCCTTTTATCCTTTGTTGAAAGCAGAAAGGGTAACTTATACTTGTTGCTTATAATTTTATATTTGTATTATCATGTCCAACTGCATAGCTATAATTTTTTCTTCTTACAACCAGACCATAACGCCCTCCATTTAAAGATGGTCAGGGGTGTGTAAAGATGTAGAGCACAACCGTAAACTCAACAATATTCATGCCCCATTTTGGACAAATGTGAGATTTGATCGCAGGCTCTCTCTTAAATGAAAATCTTAAGTAAGGAACCCTGGTACCAATAGGTCAAAATGCCGTTATTACATGACTATAAAATACAGTTTTTTAAGCAATATTTGAAAAATCGAACCACTAAATATTTGATTGTTGCACAAATCCTTCCACCCTATGAATTTAGTGAAAAATTTTAAATAACTTATATTAATAAAAATATTTATACAAAAATAACATATACGCGATTAACATGAAAACATGTAAAAGTAATTGATTTTGGATAATACCAAAATGCATATAAAATATTTTCAAGCTATAAAATAAATAAATAAATAAATACATGTGATCTCCCAGTTTAATTAAAACACTATTTGGTTGTCTGTAAATGAATTTACATATAAGTAAAATTACAATGTAAGAAAATACTGTATTTTAACTTACATCATAGCTGTTTAGTTTATTGTAATTTGAAATGTTGTATTTGCTTTTTCTTTGTTTGGTTTTATATAAGTTGAGTACGATTACCATGTAAATAAAATGGTAAAATTACCCAATTACATATTGTTAACCAATTTAATATTATATACTATGCTTAAATTTTATTCCTAAAAACTATTAATTATATTAATTCTCATTATTTATGATTAATACTAATTTAAAAATTAATTAATTCAGTGGTAGTTTATTAAATTTAAAAAATGTAATGTAATTCAATTATATACCATAAAAATATTTTTTTGATATAAATTAAATAAGAATTGGTATTTTAAAATACAATATTAAATTAAATAGAACATGAATAACTATTTTTGTAATTATGTTAATACTACTAATTATGTTAATATTAGTTCTAATTATTTAATACTTTTTATAATAATTAATTAATTAATTAAAGTATTTTAATGATAAATTTTTTTAAATTTTATTACTTAAAATTATTTTTATAATTAATTTTAAAGATAGTTTAATGTATCAAATATTTTTATAATTATATTTAAGATTAAGTGGTGGTGAGTGGCTACTAGTTACTTTAATGTATTTCAATTTACAACAAATTTTGATGTAAGTTAAAATACTGTAAAAATTGGTGAGATGTAAGTCCACTTACATGTAATTAGAGCTTTTACATCAAACCAAACAGTCAATTACATGTAAAACCACTTACATCACAGCTACTTACAACTACTTACAGCTAACCAAACAACCCTTAACAAAATCAAGTCTTCTCTTTATATTTTGAAAAATTAGTTTAAGAAGATATTAACCTCATTTTATGAAATTATAAGAAGTGAGTGCATAAAACCAACTCTTCTTATAAAATAAAGATGAATCCTATGGCATCTATGGGTGATTGTTCACTTATATCACTAGCTCTTTCGGCAAATTAATAATACTCTTTATATTTATTAATTCTCTATCACTATTTAATTATGCTATATATACCTAGCTTTTTCATTTATGATTTTTAAGTTATAAAGTTTCATGTTTTTTATAATTTATTGAACTTTGTTTTAGAATTATAATGATACATTCAAAATATAAAATATATAAAAAATATTAAAATTATGCTTTTCCGATGTATTTCCAATTTTCCTCAATGTCTCATGCTATTAACTTAATTCATAAACAATAACATTGAAATAATATGTTATTTTCAAAATTATTATTGTTGTTTCCCTCTTTTAATATTAATTGCTTTAGACAAGTTACATGTATATATATATATATACACACACACAAAAGCACAAATAAATTATAGTTTCCTTACTTTGCCTCATATGAACAATATTAGTCCTTCACAATGAACATGCCATGCCATGCCATATGGTTGATATTTGATGCAAGAGAATTATTATTATTATTATTATTATTATTATTATTATTATTATTATTATTTGAAAAAATATGGGCAAGCATGTGTCAACTTACAAAATAAAAAATATTTTATGAATTTAAAACAATACATATAAAATATAAATGCACAATAATAAATAATTAAGTGAGGCACAAACCTTGAGGAACATGGTTAAACACTTATTAATTGCTCAAATAAAATACTCCCTTCAAACCTATTTACATGTTCTTTTTTAAAAGTTTTTTTTAATTCTTTTTATATGTCTATTTCAAAAAATCTTTGAAGTATAAAATAGTTTTTTTTTACCAAGTTTATCCTTTATTTTTTTTCAATATTCTTTTAAGAACATAAAACATGATTTTGAGAGATGGAATAAAATACATAATCAAAATAGAGATAAACTAATAGAACTTTTATGGATTTTTAAATAAATGTAATTTTGAAAAGATTAATACATTTTCTTATAAATTCAAGACTATTAAGTGATTTTAATTTTAATCAGTATGAATAAGTTAAAATGGATGTAAAAATAGTATCCGAGGGAGTACACAATTTCAGAAGTTGAAACAAACACTGACAATGGGCCAAAGATATGGGCTCCAATCCATGAGATATGGGCCCGGCCCATTTGTCTGGAAGCATTGTTAAAGGAGTGAATGAAGGATTGTGCAACCAAGAGCAGCGAAATATAAAGATTCAAAAAATTAAACAAAAGAAGTAAAAGGTTAAAATGGTTCACATGACTGGCGACCTCTTGGACTATTGGTATCGGATCATTTGTGTAAGATGTTCATTTCGGACAGGACCTGAGATCGAATTCTACAGTCCACGCAAAGTGAGGGCATAGGTGCTTGTTGAGCTTGCTCCATATCTGTACACATCCATAAGTAGGGGTGCTTGTCACTTATTCATAAAAATAAATCACATAAACAATTTTTTTTTTATTTAGTTTTTAACTGTTACACTAAAATTGATCTACATATGATCTACATAAACTACAGAAGTTAAGTTTTTAATTTCAAATTTAGGTTTTTTTTCAGTCACATATCCATACAAAAATGAATAGTTAGTAATATATTCCTGTAAAAATTATATTTGTTTATATATCCTTGCAAATCATTCTTCTTTACTTATATAGACCAAAAGTCAAATAAAAAATATTTCATGAGAGCATGCAAATGAATATAATTTTTATCATAGCATTTTAGCAACTATGTTTAGACACCTTCTGAAATAATATATATTTAAAAAATTATCCAATAAAGGCCTTTTCAAATTAGTATTATTTTTATTTTAACAAGTTTAACTTTTTTTCTCCCCAAATAAAGGTGTGAAATAATTGAAGATGAGAGAGAGACAGTAGGTATATACTAAAAAAAAACTTTTTATTTATAAAAATGACCAAGTTTAAAGCACATGATTATTAGAAGTTTTCTCTCTCTATAGATTTATAAACTTAACCAAACGTCACATTGGCGATTGAACTCCTGCCACTTGCATATCCACAAGATTTTTAGGAATCAAACAGAACTAATGAATTCTCTCTATCATACAACCCTGGAGGAGAGGGGCACGATGAAGGTTGTGTGTTTTAAAAGTTATTATTTTGATAAATATTTATGTATTGTTCATGATTTTGAATATTGTTATTCATGTTCCTTGAGGTTAACATGTTATATTTTGGAAGTGTTCAAGAAGATGCACTTGGTCTTGAACCATAGAACTCCTAAAATGAGAAACATGTAATCACTAAATAAGTTCGCAATCGTGGTAATTAAGGAGGAACGTTAATTACCGTGAAAGATTGTCATGTCGATTAAAAGTACATTGTAGTTTTATAAATGTTGATAAGGGTTATCATTTGATGACATGAATATATAAATTGTGTATTTTATATATTGAATATGACCTAAGTAGTTGAAACATTATATGAATTGTGTTTTGAGTCATTAATGTTTCATTGTGTCTTTAGAATCTTAGATATGAGACGTATAGATTTTTCACGTGAGAAGTATATAATGTGATTACTATTTAAATACTATCATATGATAGGAATGAAATAGTAGTTCGTTGTATACAACTTGTGTAGGAGAAATCTATATGTTAATTTTATCATTGTCCCTCAATTTTGAGTGATGATATTGTTGGGCCCCTTGGTAAAGTGGAATTATGTTGCATGCAATATAACAAATGTAGTTATAATTATAATTCACTTGAGAGACCAAGAAAATGAATATAATGCAAAAATGACACGATCCTATTTTGCATATAATTCATAATATCATGAGACAAGGATAGACACAATATTAGTGGATCGAATGAATAAATACTATGTCACTTGGACAACTATAATGTAATGATAGAACCTCTTATAGTCAATAATATAAAGTTTTATATTATTGCCAAAGTGACATAGATCCTCTATACGGTCACACCAACTGAAGAGAAACAACAATTATTTTATATCTCATACTAATGTACAAGATAATGTGCAATAGATGAAATACTAAAATAAAATGTCATAATATGACGAGCTTAGACAATAAATAATTAAATTTATGAGCTTATACAAATATTATTTGGTATAATGCATGAAAGCGTTATAAGAATAATAGAGACATTGCATTAACAAATATTATGGTTGATATTATTTGTTCATAAGTTTATTTATTAAGCCAATCAAAAGATGAGATTAATGAGAGCTTGAAATGGCTAAATAAGGCTAGTGGCATTTGTGTAATTAATTAAAAACTATACACAAAGAGTTGCCCTAACCCTTGCTATAAAAAGAGATAAGATTGGGCTTTGAAACTCTAGCCGTCATTCTCACCATCACATTTTTAGTTCTCATTACATCTTCTCTTGCAAGTGGTTGGATCTAAGCTTTGAACTACACACCCATCTATCTAAGAGGAGTGATAGTTCGTTGTTTAGATTCAAGGTGAATCAAGAAGGGCCTTTGGAAGAAAGGTGTTTCTCAAGAGGTCAAGGGACAAACAGTTCGTTTTTTAATCAAGAGATTCTACAATCTCTTTTGGTAAGAAAAGTCCTTTTTCCATATTAGAAATAGAATGCATGAATCTTTATGGTCTCCTTGGTGTACATTAGGTATTTGTTTAAATGCCCAAGTCTTTCTCTTTGCCATTTTCATATAAATGAGATCCTTTGTGTATTGAGCCAAGTGATGGTGAAATTTTTTTTATTTTCACCACATAGCCATACACATGAAATTCCTACACACGACATCTCCATCAGGGAGCCAAATAACAATGAATAAACAATATTTCTACAATATTTACATAGTAATGCATAATGCAATAATACTGTCTGTCAGTTTGTCAATTCATCATTCAAGTTATAATCCGTTGCCCTAGACAGTGGTTGTTGTTCTCACCTGATTCTCCTTGATTCAACATAATTTAGTCTAATTAAAACCAAACTTTCGTATACATACTAAAAAGTATCATAAATCAATTTATAATAATCTTAAATATTTGAGTTATCACCAATAATTTCAATATACTATTTATGTATTGAAAAGATTATATTCCACTCTATTCCCCTATTCAAGCATTGAAAAGAAATATATATATATATATATATATATATATATATATATATATATATATATATATATATATATATATATATATATATATCAATTTTTATTTATAAAATGTTAAATAATTAAATTTCCCCCTATATATAAATCCGCATTTGGAAACTTAATGTTAAGGGCTTTTATTAGCTTGTTGGTTGCTTAGTACTAAAGTACAAAATTGGTGTTAACACAAAATGAGTGGAACTTACAAAATATAAAAAATAAAAAGTAGGATTCGAGATGTGCTTCTAAAATTTTATATATGTTTATCTTTAAAATGCACTTATAAGCTAGTGGTTTAAAAGATTAAAGTAAAAGTAAATGTTATACATATAATACTAAAATCTTAATTAATACTAATACTAATTAAATCAAAGTGTGATCACCTCATATAAAAGCTTGTGGTGAACCAAATCCCAAACATTAGAGTTTTTTTTTATGATTTTTTTTTTCAAAAAATGCACATAAATAATATAAAATATATTTTATCTATTTTTAATCTACTGTTCAATAATAAATATAGTTAATTAGATTTAACATCAAGCTCACAAGAACTCAATTATTTAGGGTGCATGTGACAAGAGAAAGTTCATAAATGTATACATAAAAATTTCATGATCTGATGATAGGGTACATATCTAAGTCTAGATTTGAGTAAAAATATGGACAAATTAAAGGAACAAGTACAAAAGCTTTGTTATGAATGATAATAATAATAATAATAATAATAATTAATTAATTATAAACCTAATGTGGGCTATAGTTAATAAAAAGTGAATAATTTTTAAAGTATTTTGACTCATGAATCTCAAGTGACATTTTTAAATTTATAATTTATTAAAAAAAAATCCCTAGTTGAGCACATGCATCTACCAAGAAAATAACAAAACCAAAAATAAGTCAAATTTGCTGTAAGAATAAAGAATATAGAATCAAGATAATTTTATTTATTCTTAAGCGCCAAGATTCACCACTACACATAACAATCAAATCCAATCAAGAATACTCAAGATGGTGCTCTCTAGCTATTAAATATAAATAACTAGCCTTTTTTTAATCAATTGAATATTTAAATGCCATAACAATAAATTGACCAAATATATTAAATTAATGGAGAAACTTAAAAGATTAAAAATTTAAAGGGGTAGGGCCAATACAAAAAGTATTATTGTAAATAATTAATCAAAATGCATGGTTTTTTTTTTTCTATATCAGAACATGAACAAGCACATCAAAAGCGTGCATAGGTGAAAAATTAATATCTCAACCGATTTGTACTATCATTTTGTTTGAACTGAGATACAAACATATCTATTCGACCAAAACCCTAAAATAAAAGGCCTAATACCGATAAACACATGATTTAACATTAATTGAATATGTTATAACTGTATTAATATGATAGTAACATGTTAAATAAAAGATATTCATCGTTGTTATTTTATAATTTGTTATCGTTATAGTTTTATCTATATGTACATATATTAGTCAAATTATGTATTTAAATTATATTTTTAATTTTTGTCCATCTCAATCTAAGGTGAATTTGGCTATCAATTAAGATATGATGTGAAAGTATATAATTATTTTATTATTTTGTTCCATATTGATGTAAAATCTACTGTTAATATAAATATAGTAATGTGGCTTAGCTGTAATTTAGAAATCACAAAATATTTTTCATTATTAAAAGTATTTACAAGATAATGGCATGCTATAATTTATCAAATCATGCTCATATCATTGTTAATGATGAAATAGAAAAAAGAATAAGTTCAACATTAAATATTTTTGAAGACACATGGCACACATTTTGATAGTACAATTATTGAAATGAAGATAAAAGTAAAAATATTGTCCAAAAAAAAAAAATATTATTAAACAACTAATTTTGTCTTTATATATGTTCTTCACTTATCCATGCAATAAAGAAATTATTGAAAAATAAATAAAGCAACTCCCTTCATCTCTTTCTCCTTCAATCTTCTCTTCTTTCAATCAATTAAAGCTCCCAAACATTCAACAACTTAATGGAAACTAATGATATTAATACTTATCCACTAGAAGCTTTTATCTCTTCAAAATGTAAACCCAAAGCATGCATGCAAAACATGCATGCATCCGTGATCCATTAGGATTACACATGATCATTGAAACCTCACCTTTTCAATGCTTATGATTTTTATAGACTAGCTAGTAAGCTATATATATATATATATATATATATATATATATATATATATATGTGAAACGATATTAAAAATTATGGTTTATTTTTTAAAATAATAATAATAATAATAATTAACTTCATTTTAGGTTCTCGCATGTATTATTGTTTATGTTTATTGCCACTACTACAATAGCCCAGCAGCATAGTTTAGAAGTGATAATAAAAAATATATATGTATTTGGGTTAGTTTGTTCACATTAAAAAAAAAATAAATTAATAAATTAATATTGAAGCATGCATAACAATGTTAAAATATAAAAATAAATAACATGCTTAATTTATCTATATGATGCAAAGGAAAATAAAGAAGAATTTTAAGATTTATGTATAATAAAATTAATCACATAATCATAATATAATAATACAAATTAAGTAAGTAGGTAATCAAATATTCAAACACAAGTGAGTGGTTGGTGGACCAAGGGAAGAGAAAAGAAAAAAAAAAAAAAAAAGGCACATAGCCTTTTCCTTTAATCAAAATCTTCATAATATGAATTCATGAAGTTAACATAATAATCATTGACAACTTTAAATTCTCAAATTTATTAGCTAATGATTGTAGTCTAATCAAATAATGCTCCCATCACAAAGTTGGAATCACCATCTTATTTATAAATTATATATATATATATATATATAGAGACATATTATGGTGATATAGATCTCAAATAAGGGATCATATCTTGTTGTCATATCACTCTAGAAAGTGAGTGTTCAAATTTTGACATAAAGCTTACTTACTTAATAAGGATGCTCATTTCCATCAATATAAACAATTTTATAGTATTTTTGTTTTCACTATCTCTTTAGGGCATCTCCATTGTGCGCTAAAAATAGCAACTTCTCTTGATTCATGTCAAGATAGTCCATGCCCAATAAGATTGAAGATGAATTCTAACATTTTAATATTTATTTTGATTTTTATAATTAATATATATATATAGTCTTCATATTTCGATGAAAGTGATCATTATCAACATAATTTCAATGTAAGTATGCAAACTAAAATATATGTACTTTTTAATAGGCAAAATGTCGTCTCTGGACTTCTTTATAGTTACGATTATTTAAAGATATTTGATGATACTCATTTCATCATTATTTAATAATTATTATTTATATTAAAAATTATGCAAAATTATTATTGTCTACAGTGTATGACTAGAGATGTAATCAATCGAATTCGAACTGCTGAGTAGGAATGAATGTACTTGAGCTCAAGCGAAATTGAAATCTTGTTGTTCGATACTTAGCTTGTACTTGATTGAGTTTTGTTTTTCCATGTCTAAGCTCAACTTGATATATAAATTAAGTTACTCGAGCTCGCTCAATAAAGTTTGATAAAAACTAATAAACTTAATTTAATTATAGATTTTTTTCCTGAATCAAACTCGAATAGTTTATGGGTAATAGTATATCATTTATAGCCTTATGTATAACTACTATTTGACATTGTTTAGGGGTCGTTTGGTTCGGAAGTGAATTGCCGAAGTGGTGGAAGTCTGGAAGTGGCACTTCGGTGGAAGTGAACAGTTCAACTAGAACTATCCAGTTCAGTATGTTTGGTTCAAACTGAAAACTGGACTTCGGAGACCACTTCAGTAAAACAAACGACCCCTTAATGTGTATGAATTGACAATGGTCAATTAGATACAAATCAAATGACTACTCGTGAATATCCCTAAAGAACACACTATATATATATATATATATATATATATATATATATATAAGATGAATTCTAGTATTTTCAGTCCATCCATGATCTGTATATTTCATGGTAATATTTATTTTGATTTTTATATTTTAAAAAATTCATTATAGTCTCTATATTTCGACGAAAGTCTTTATTATCATTCTAGTTACCATATATTCATGCATAATATAGTATATTAATGTGGCATTTAATGTAACATCAATTAACAAATGTGTTTTTATTATTTTATAATTTTTTAATGATATGAAGTAATACACATGAGAAAAGCATGCATTCCAATATGTATAACGAAAACAATAATGAGTGATTTTATTTAGACAAAGTATCAAGCATTTGGAAAAATACAGAGAATTGATTGAATATTAGGATCAAATAAACGGACAAATTAATGGTGTATTTAAATTATTGTTTTGAAAGACCGTATGTTATTTATCAAGTAGTTTTTTTTTGTTTTTTTGACAACTACGATAAACACATATACAATTAGAAGTGTGTGCACACAACTGAGAAGTAAATGTCAAGTCATAAATATTTATCAAATCGACATAGATTTTGAACTATAAATATGTATTTATTACCGTAAATATTTATTACTATCAGTGTATCAAGCAAGTTTAAAGCTCAAGCAATGATAATTTTGTATCAGTATTTTTTATAGTACCATGAATGCTATAAGATAAAAAAGTTTTATGAACTCATAAAGGATATTGAAAAAAAAAAAGACCATTATATTTAGATGTATATAAATTTGACTTAGTGGTTGCAAACTAATAAGGGTCATGTCCAAAGGATTCTAGCCAAGGTAGCGTAAAATGCAAAGGGTGTTTTATTATTATTATTATTATTATTATTATTATTATTATTATTTTTATTATTATTATTATTATTTTTTCTTATAGGCATGCTCAGGATAAAAAGGCTACTTTTCCATATATCTTTCAAAAAAGAACTTTTATATATACCCCTATGAATTTTGATTTCTTTGGTGTATGTCATTAAGCCTATATTCTATTGACTCATTAAATAAAATATTTTTTTCCCCTATGAAGTGACCAACACCACCGATGCTTTAATTTGTACTTTCTAAAATGAAATGCATATATATATATATATATATATATATAGTGATGGTTAAATTTGTATATGATAATCACGGTCCATTTTATACGGTGCATAATAAAAATAATTAATAATATTCTATTAGCATGATAATTAATAATAAAATATTATTTTTATAAATATAAGAATGAATCAATAGAAGTGTAGTTTGATCACTTATGTGACTCCATACAATAAAACATTAAGTACAATTATAGTATTTATATGTCTTCTATTTTAATTTCACCTATTATAAAATTAAAAAAAAAAACAATCTAATAATCTCCACACATGTTCGTTATTTTATTTAAATTGCATTAAGATCCAAATTACCCTAAAAAAATTTGGTTTTATTTAATACGACGATAGCTATTAATACACTAATATTAACATATTCCTGGAACCCTATATTTAAATTCGAATAGTTATACTAAATTAAAATACAATATTGAAAAGCTTACTTTTATAAAGTAAATAAATGAATAAATAAATTTTATCAAGGTTTAATATTTTATTTATTTTTTAAAGTAAATTTTGTTATGTAAAATTATAATGTTTTAAATTTATCTCAGTTTATTCCAACATCCTCAACCAAGGACCATCTTTGAAAAAAAAAAAAATGTTAGGATTCAGAAATTGTTATATGTTTTGAAAAAAAAAAAAAACAAAAATGCAAAATACGTTTGGTTAGTAAAAGAAATATTGTAAAGTTTCTTTTCTATTTTTATATTTTTGTATTCTTTATAATTTTTTATATTAGTAAATAAAATTAATTTATATAAGTGAACAAAGTTTTCTCATATATAGTTTTATAAAAATAGAAAAAAAAAACTTTGATTTTGAACTACATTCACTTCAAAAGTTTTTCATCAAAATATATAAGTATAATTATATAAATTTTCAGTACGTCCACTTTCCTCATTTCAGACAGCTTTCTGCCAACAAACGTCTCCTTAATAGTAATTATAGAAAATTTTGTTACAATAAAAAAAAATAAATACAAATCAAATAAAAAAGTGCCTAAATTTCTCCCCGTTATAAAATGAATACATTTACCCTTTATAGATTTACCCAAAACATTCTTTTTATAATATTTCTTTCTTTTTAAAATATATGAACATTTTAACCCGTTTTATTTATTAGCTTAAATATTTTCTTATTTTGATTAAAAATTTCTTTTTTTATTATTTTCAATATTTTTCTTTAGCATTAAATTTATATATATAAATTACCAAAAGTACAAATTTGTTGGATTCATTTGCTGAGTCTACTCATTAACTACCCAATACATTCAATAAATAGATAAAAAGACATAAATTAAGAAATTCATTTCCCGTTTTTGGGGAGTGCATAATCTACAAATTAGTGAAAATATATATATTTATATGGAAAGGAAATATTATGATATCTTTGCTCTTATCCCTTGAAATTTCTACCATTTATTAGATCCAATTAATTTTTAGATTACCATATTTGGAGAATTAATTAACATATGATTAATGTTTATATAAAAGGCCATTTACACCCTCTCTACCTCTCATTCTTTTTAATCTCTAGTCTTTGGGATTCCTCTCTCTCTCCCTAGGCCAAATCTCTCCCTCTTTTCAAAGGTTAGACCTTTATTTATATATTTATTTATTTATTTATTTATTTATTTATTTATTTATTTTGCATATTAACCCTTTGAATTTTTTTTTAATTTTTATACTTATTCCTTTTATTATGAGCATTATTTGTGTGTGTGTGTATATGTGGTGTTTTTCATATAACGCCCACTTTTCATATATAACAAATTCTTTTCTTTTTTTGTTATTTTTTTCCCATATTTTTGAAAATGTCTTCTTGTATGTGTGTGTATATATATATATATATTTCATATTTAAAGTTCAGTAAGAGTTAAATAAAATAACTAACCATGTTGGTTTTGAGATGCTTAGTTTGCTTGCTTATACAAGTAAAAAAAACACTATGAGAAAATTTTATTTTATTTTATAAAACTCTTAGGTTATTGACATTCTATAACAGGTATTTAAGAAAAATTCCATATTTTAAGAAAGTATATATAAGTATTATTAAAACTTATCTTATTTTCACCAAGGTATTTATGTTCATAAAAGTTTAAATGCGTACTTATTATTTGTTTTTCGATTTCCTAAATTTTACAGGGACCAAACTACAAAACCTCCCAAAGTGTTTTTGTCCTTTTCGAAATTGTCGTTTTCCTCAAACATTTAACACGTGGGAGATCGAGCCAATTATTTTTTATTTTTAATTTTAGATCATTTATATCTATCGATTAATAAATCTCTAATTTTAACTCTGAATTTAATTATTTTTATCCCAGGTTTTTCATTTAAGCCCCTAAACTTTTAAAAAACATATTTATATCTCTAAACTACACAAAAAAAGATATATATTTACTATAATTTTTTAATCTATATTAATTAATTTAAATTCTCTTTTTTTTTTAAAAAATAAAAATAAAATAAACATATTGATATAAATTTTTTTTTTTTGCAATATAATAATTAAAATAATATTTTTTACATACTTCCCCTCTATATATACCTACACAAACAAACACATCATTCTCAGTGTGCATGTCCAAATGTGTCGCTATAATTGTTGTCAGGCTTCCTTCTTAATACCATCAATGGATTCCGGCAAGCTCCCCGGCCGGAAAAACAAGGTCATCTTCATCATGGGAGCCACCGGCACAGGAAAAACAAAGCTGGCCGTCGACCTCGCCCTCCACTTCGACGGCGAGATCATCAACTCCGACAAGATGCAAGTCTACGACGGCCTCGACATCATTACAAACAAAGCAACCCTCACAGAGCGCGCCGGAATCCCCCACCACCTCCTCGGCGGCGTCCCTCCGACCGCGGACTTCTCGGCCGAGGACTTCCGCCGTGACGCCACCCTCGAAATCGACTCCATAATCGCCCGGGGAAAAGTCCCCATCATCGCCGGCGGGTCCAACACTTACATCCAAGCTTTGGTCGATGGCGACGGCGGGCTCTTTCGTGCCAAATTCGAATTGTGCTTCATTTGGATCGACGTCGAGTTGCCGGTTCTTTTCCAGTTTGTCGGGAATAGAGTTGACAAAATGGTTGAGCTTGGGTTGGTTGAGGAAGCAAGAGGAGTGTTCGACATCGAAGACGATGATTATACGAGAGGAGTTCGAAGAGCTATCGGTGTGCCGGAGCTCGATAAGTACTTCAGGGATGAAAATAAGGTGAGCGATGATCGAAAAGCCGGGATTTTGGCTGAAGCTATTGAGCTAGTGAAGGTGAACACTTGTAAGCTTGTGAGTTCACAGTTGGTGAAGATAGAGAGGTTGAGGGTGGAGTCAGGGTGGGATGTCAAGAGGTTGGATGCCACCGGAGTTTTCTCGAAAAGGGGATCGCCGGAGTTTGAGGGAGCTTGGATGGAGGAGGTGGTGAAGCCGGCTTTGGATATAGTGAGGGGGTTCTTGGATGGTGAGAGGGAGGAGAATAAAGGGTTTTAGGGTTTTAGAATGAAGGGTTTATTCTTGTTCTTGGGGGGGTTATAGTTTTTGTTGTGGGAGATGATGTGTTTTTTTTTTTTTTTAATTTTATATGTGTGTGTGTGTGTATGTGTGTGTTTGATTCTAGAAATGGGAGGGAAATGATATATAATATAGAGATATTAATTATAATATGTGTGTGATTCTAAGAATGAGAGGGAGATGATATAAAATATTATTATTATTATTCTTATTGTTATTATAGATATTATAATATGTGTATGATGAAGGTGGCGAGAGAGATCAAATTGTTGTGAAGGTTTTTCTATATATGTATTGGAAAGAAAATAAATGGAGTATTTTATTCTTGCCAAGGAGCACTACAATGTACTGTGTGTGTGTGTGTGTTTTATTATTATTATTATTATTATTATTATTATTTTTTTGGTAAATCATCTTGTGTGTCTTGAACTTTGATGTGGAGGATAAAGAGGAGCGAGAAAGTGAGTCATTTTGTTGGAAAAAAAAATGAACAAAATTGGAGGTGTTAATTGATAAGATTAAAATGTTATATCTAGACCAAATTATATATATATATGTCATTGAAGACATGAAGTATTCTTAATTTGGGGTTCTATTTCATTTTCTGTAGTTTATCTTGTGGGCTACCAACCTTATTTCATCATATGTTCTTAAATTTTCAATTTGGTGCATGCGTGAACATTATCAGGTGATATATTTTCTTTTTAGTTTGCGTAAAGCATCAATATCTCATATGATAAAACGTTACGTGTCAAAATTTCACATAATAAGATGCGAAAAGAACTTTAAAGTCGCAAAGATTCTAACCTTCGTTAATTATCGACCGCAAAAATTTAAGAAAAAACATATATGAGTGAATTACAGTTCTAATTTTATCACCGTCCAATAAACATGAATGAAAGATGGTTCCCTGAAAATTAGTCTGTGCTTATGGAATGTATGTGCAAAAATACATTCCCATGAATGAGTAATTCATGGTATAAATGATAAATGATATATACTATAATGGAAGATAAACAAACCATTGCCACAATGAATGAGCGGTTCTGTTATAAATTCCCATGTAAAAAATCAAGATTTCTTTCTAAAACATAGTCAACAATTTCATGTGCATAATTAAAAAAAGAAAAAAAAATAAAAAAAAGATCAAAAAGATATACAAACACATCATGGGCCAGAGGACTTGCTAATGTAGTTATGCGCCTAAAATGTGCAAGTGATGTGGTGAAGCATTATGTAGATGGGTTTGTGGTTGCCATCATGGGGTGTTGTACGGTTGGGTTTGAAACACAAGCCCAATGTTAATGTAAGTGCACACGATCTAGAGTGTTCTAGATAAACAGGCAAGATAAGTGCAAGTTGTGAAAAAATTTTGGTTTTGGTTTTGGGTTTTTTTTTTTAAAGAGGATCGAAATCATTAAAATGAGTTCGTTAAACTAAGACGGAGATAATCAGTAAAATTACCAAAGTGTAGACTTTATTTGGAAGTGTGCAGTTTTATGTGAGACTTCGGCCATGCCAGCAAAATCAGCCAAAGTCCCACTTTGATCTATTTTATCCCGAAGTTAAGATACTGAAGTGGGAATTCATCTTCCAACCCTCACTTTAAGGAGCCAAACAACTGGAAATTACTTGTAAATCATCATTTCAGTCACTTCGGCCCATAAACCGGTGAACCAAAACACTCTAAATATAGAGAAATATAAGTGAAAAATGTAACTTTGTGACTAAATGGCAAACTTTCGCGAATTTAGTTATCATTAAAAATTTTATAGAATAAATTGTTGCACTTTTAATTAAATGCATAGCATGTAATGAAAACTAATGATCATAAAACCTTTTTGAGCCGCTTTTTATTTTACTTGTGAAATCTCTACTTTTAATATAAATATGTCGTCTTCGGCTAAAGGTAAAAAAGGAGTTTATATCACTCTTCTCTTGGTTCAAAAGTTTAATTAATACTCAAGTTTTTATTTTACTAATCAACTTGGTTTACACATATTTCTTTAATATAAATATGCATAAAATATAAAAATATTTAAATATACTAAATATAAATTACACAAAACCATTTCACTCATTTTTGGAGGATAATATGAATTAATTTTAATAAAGTTAGCTAAATTCAGGCATAGTTAAGATTAACATTCCTAGCAAAAAAAAAATCATAATTAATAATTAACAAAACTAATTATTATAAAATCTTTGAAAAGTACAATTTGTTTTTGAGAAAAATAGCAAAAATACTTGTCACTTTTATTTTCAAAGATTCCTCTCGTCACATTGAAAGAAAAAAAGTAACATCGTATATCTTCATAATAGAGAGTTGATATTTCACGTTTTTTTCCAGTCAAAAATATTATATTGATTCAGGAGTAGGTGTTTCCTCTGTTGCTCTGGGTAAGCTTGAGGTGTCAGATGGTGTCTTCCGTCTTCTCAGTTTTTTCTTCTCGCATGTTTTTTCCCTTATTGTATTTTTTTTGTTTTCCTCATTTCTGGTGAGAGGACTCTCATGTCTTCTGATATTTCTTATTTTCAATAAAACTGTGGTTTATCACATTTATTTCAAAAAAAAAAAAAATTATATGAAAAACCTCAAAATTTAAGGATGTTTTCAATGGTAAAACTTAGACGTGTGTTGTTCTCCGGCATGAACTTCACATTTTACAAATGAGTTTGGCATAAAAAGTCTCTTGCCAAACAAATCATGAAAATGAAAATGAAAATGAAATCAATGGTCAAAGATGAGAAGTTGGGAATGAAGAAATATTGAATTATGAGTGTAATTTTAATCAATGCCATGTGATTGTCATGATAAGAAGGGGATAAAGATCACCTGTTAAGCACTTGAACATCAAAAGTCAAGATTCAATTGCTTATATCCAAATTTCAAGACATGGATCCCAATTGTTTTGCTTTTTTTTTTTTTTTTTTTTTTTTTTTAAATTTATTTATAAATAAATTACTTATAAATAATTATATATTTCGTAGATTTTAAAAAATTATGCTACTCTGGAGAGGTATTTCATTTCCTTGATAAATCTAAAATCAGGTTTGAATCCCTCTCGGTCTATTCAATGTTTATAAAAATAAATAGAAAATTCTAATTTAAATCAATGAAATAAACTTGATTATTTATGTCATAAATATGTCATTCTAAGATTATTGAAAATAAATACTCATCTTGCCTTGCCTTCCTTAGTTTCAACCCAAACTTTTCAAAATATATACTCCGAAAAAAAAAAAAAACCACTTAATTGTACATACACCCTTATCTAATTATAAAAAAAAAAATTATGAGTTTATTAAATTTTATTTATTTAATAATAAAATTAGATTAGATTTTAGTACGGCCTTCTAATTAAAGCGCAAAACATTTGTTAATGTTTTAGTCAAAAGTGTAGGCTAAGTCTTAATAAGCTCACATAGCTAGTCAACTTGATTGAATGTTTTCTCTCTTGAGTTCTTAATAATAGACCATTGCATTTGGTGTCTTATCCTTCATCAAATCAAGGAGTTAATCAAATAAAAAAAAAAAAAAAAAAAAAAAAAAAAGGGGAAAACTTGGCCAATTAATTAGTGCAACAATTCAAAGATATGGTACATGCAAGAAGGAAAGTTTGGTGGTTTGGTTGTCTTAATTCAATCAATTTGGAGATGACATGTAAATCCAAAAATTAAATATTTTCTAAAAACAAGAAAAAAAGAAAATTTTCATTCAGTCATGGAAGTAGGTTTGGAATTTTCTATAATTTCATTTTCTTGACTAATCTTTGTTTATCCCATGCCGGCCTGGACTAATAACATCCCTTAAAAAAAAAAAATAGCTAAATTAAACTCAGATTTAATTTGCAATTGTGCATAGTGATGCATATTTATCACTTATTTATTTATTTATTTATTTATGATTTCATTTAAATATAAATAAAGTGAATACTGTGAGGATTTATATAAAAAAAAAAAACTAATATAGAATTAAAGTAGTAAACCACAAACTCCATCCGTAAACCCTAAATTGTAAATCGCAAACTTTGTAGGAGTTTACGAGTTACAATTTATGATTTAAGACTTCGGGTTTAGGATTTAAGATTTAAGGTTTATTATTTAGGGTTTATGAATTTATAGTATTTGGGTTTAAGATTTCAGAGCTTAGAGTTTAGTATGAATCTCTAAAGTCAAAAAATTTTAAAACATTAAGAGTTTTGATGATAAAAACAAATTAGAGAAGAAAAATGACATGCATACCAACTTGGCATCAAAGGCATTAGAACTACCGATTAGGCCTATCCATTCGCCTTTAATCATTACTCTTATATATATATATGATTGTGTTTATTGGATTGAGTGATTGCTTTATATATATATATATATCTAAAGAGTAATGCTATTTAGACCAAATAGATAGGCCTAATTGGCAGTCCTAATGACGTCGATGTCAAGTTGGCATCCATGTTAGGTACCACATCATTTTTTATTCTCTAATTTGTTTTTACCATCTAAAAACCCTTAATATTTTAAAACTTTTAGAGGTTAGAGATTATTTATACTAAACCTAAACCCCAAAAATCTTAAACCCAAATACGATAAAATCCTATATCCAAAATTGAATAAATCTCAATTTAAAATAATAAACTCTAAGCCCTAAACCCTAAATAGTAAACCGCAAACCCATGTTTGTGATTTACTGTTTAGAGTTTATGGGGGGAGGGGTTATGGTTTTGTAAGAGTTTAGATGATAAAGACAAATTAAGTCTTTTCAAAGAGAGAGAGAGAGAGAGAGAGAGAGAATGACTTCGATACTGACATGAATGCCAACTTGGCATCGACGTCATTAAGACTATCAATTAGGCCTAAATATTTTTACTAACATCTAAATATTAGGTATGATGCTATTGTTCTTGGATTAATGGCATTCTAAGATTTGGATTGTAATACACTATAAATATAATATTGTTTGTAAAGTAGGGATGTGATTAAAAGAAGATAAATAAATATGTAGTGCAACGAAAGTAGCTTGATATTAAGATGTGAGGTATGGAATAATAAGAAAGGGTAGATATTAGTGCTTGCCTAGATTGTGTATATCCTTTGGCTTAGAGATTGATGTTATGATTTTTTAAGTACCAGACTATATATGCGACAATATGGTGTTGCCACTTCTTTATATAGATGACGATGGGGTGTCAAGCTAACGATAGCAATGTCTCAGATTGAGGAGACTAGTACATGTGTCCATTTATAAGTAACTATAACGTATGCCCTCGAATGACAATGAGAATAGTTATATTAGGACATTTCATTTGTATTATATTTTATTATTATTAATAATAGGTATTTATTTTGATGTTTATATAAACTTGTATTGATATTTTTATAATGTTTGAATAATATAGTCCATGTGTGCCAAGTTAAGCCTCCTACTCATTCTGCAATAATGAGAAAGACACTAGAAGAGTTTAGTATTTGTACATTTAAGTAGTTCCCAAATCAAAAAAATATTTAATTGGACATTAAAGATTGATGATATGTATGACAAATGGTTTGACAAAGAGTATCAGTGAAACACTATGAGATTGTGGAAGCATGTGCCATTGATACATCAGTGGGATTGGTGTAATCAAACATTACTTGTTATAATCCAATCACATGGGTTTTACTCTTTTCTTCTCTATGATTGGGATTGTTGATTATGATCATATGAGAAAAATTTTAACCTGAGGTATCACGATTACGATGTGCTTGTAACGTCTAACCTGTTACCAGAGTAGTTAGGCATAATTTACCTTTTGGTAGGGCCAATCTCGGACTACCAATATGTTGGGCAAGTAGCAGTTGTGAGTGATCATTAAGAAAGAATTCATTCTCGCTGAAGTACGAGATTAGAAAACCTTGACTAAGGTAAACAAACTAATTGTGTAGGGATAAAGGGTAGTTTGGTAATCTTATTCTACTATGGTTATTAGCATATAATCAAGATAAGTGAGTTTGACGTTATCTATGACTCTCACTTGGTTAGAATACAAGAATGAAAGGTTTATATACATATGGTAATTATAATCGAAAAGATTCGTAAGGATCTATTTATTCATGTCCTACTGGGCTACGATATGGGGTCATGGGGATGGCTAGGTATCATCTAGTTCTTTTCATATACTTCTATTGCCAATCACAACGAATATAGAGGGTTACGTTTAAAAGAAAAATCAGTTTCGTTTTGAGTGGAAGGTTAAAATTGTTAGTTTATAATTTTACTTCATTCGATGAAGTTTAATTGTTAATTAGGTTAGAGTTTTGTCTTAAGTTTGAATTTTAATCAAAATTTAATTGGATTGAATAGTTTATCAAAATTATAATGACTTGAAAACAAAAGTGTTTTAACTGCTTCATGAATATATTCAACAATAGAGTAATGTTTATCATCTTTTATGAAGTCCCTATAACCATAAATCCATTAGGACTCCATAATAAGATGATGTTTATCATGTTCCTATAAATTTGACTCTTCTCTAACCCAATTGAAGGTGTGGAAAAACAAATCTATTTACTCTTTGGAATAATTCCCCATTCTTTCTCTATATTTTTCTTTTTCTAATTCTAGGCTTTTATTTTAGAGAGAATAGTAGGTTGTTTCTATATTCCAGCATGATGCTGATACTAGAAGATCTAGAACGATCAGAATAACGAATTTGGCACATTAAAAAAAAAAAGACTTGGAACATCGAAAAGTATTCTTCAAAATTTAATTCAAATTAGAATTAAATTTTAAAATATTCATCAAATTAACTAGTTAACATCGCATATCTTATTTCGCTTTCACATGCGGTTGAATTTTTATAGAAAATTGTGACATTTTCTCGAACAATTAGATCATGGGAAATATTTAGCTAAATTAAACAAGGCCCGAATAAATAAAACTGAATAATTTGTGAGGCAAAAAATAAGTAATAATTTGTGAATTTTAGATTGGTATGATTGATTCTGTATATTATTTAATTATTAAAATTTCTTATTATGAGAATTTCACTGATATGGTTAATTACATGGTATTAATTATATCTCATTATATGATTACGCATATAATTGCATAAATATTGTGCTTACTGAGTTGGCAACTCAACCTTCCCATTTATTTTTCAGGAGACCTTGACATTTTTTTTATGTTAAAATTAATAAGACATGATATTGTCAATACTTGGAATATTTTATAATATCGATTGCATTTATAATTAAAATATTGATTATTATGTTGTGACTTGGGTTTTGTGAGATATTATTATAGTTTATTCATTTATTTTTCAAATAAATGATATTAAAATGAAAAAAAGATATTACATAGTGATTATGATGAGTCAATTGAGCATATATATAAATGGATACTGTATACACAATTACGACATTTATTTGGATATTTATGCAAAAGTTTGGATGTATATTCAAAATAAGATTAATATCATAAAAGTTCAAGGGCAAAAATGAATATATTTGTGTTAGTTTAATATTTGGCCCTGTAAAATCTATTTTTCCTTTTATTTTCGACATGATGTTATATTCTTTCAGAATTTTGCCAATAAAAGGAACAAATAAAAATGAAATGAAATAAAAAATGCATGATATGAAATAAAAGATAAATATTCACTCTTTTTTTTATGCATTATATTCTTAATTTCATTTTTAAGTTCTATTTATAGTTGGCCTTTTCATTTGCAATATTATTATAAAATGGAAATTTATTTTAATAAATAAATGTAAATATTTCACTAGGGCCTATATGAGATATTACCATGCACATATCTAGGACTTTTAGGTTAGCTGAAATCTAATTAATCTAAGAAAAGTAATATTTAATACGTTTATATTGAATAATAATATTTTTATTAAAATTAAAATTAATAAAATATAAAATATTACGAAACTTTTATTAGTGGATATCTATTAATGGGAGACTATATAAAATATTATTAAACTTCTACAACTCTTTAAATTACTCTCATTTCTTATTCCTATATAAAAGAAGTGAATAAAAAATTGTTTATTTGTTTTATTTCCATTTTGGATAATATGCTCAGTTTTCACTTAATTTTATAGGGACAAATATTTTTACTTAATTATACTTCCTAGGAAACTTCTTTTATGAATTATTTACAAATCTCAAGGAAAAATAAGAACTTTTATTGGACTAAAATTGTAGTATTTTAATTTTTCAATTTTTAATGTTTTCAAAATAAATTTTAAGTTAAATAATTTCAAGTTGTGTTAATTAATTCGTTTAATTAGTTTTAAAATTATTATATAAATATACAATTATCTTATGCTAAATATTTAATAATATACTACGAATGATATGATTAAAATTATCCTTATCATGACAAATTTACACATATTTATTTTAATATTTATTTTATTAAGAATTAATAATATAGTTTCACATATTTAAGATCATCTATGAATCTGCGAATAACTAAATAAATACAATTTTTCAATAAATGAATTTAAAATAGAAAAAAATGAACTAAGTTATATAGATATAAATCATGGATTTCATCCTTGTGGAGTAACTGTGCAACCAGAAAAGGATTGGAATATGACGCGAACCAGAATATTCTTTACCAATACTCCTTTCATTACATATACACCAGAGTTGCGAGAAAAGCGTGGTGGAAATGAACCAAAATCTTGTTGTAGTTTATGTAAACCCTTAGATAAGTTAGGAAAAAATAACAAAGATACATTAGAAGAGTTTAGTGATTCCTTATTGTTTGAAAATATAATATTAGAACCAAGCATCCACCAGATAATTGATCCAAATTATATTTATAATCTTATATCTTCTAAAAATCTAGAAATAGATGATATATTAAGGAAGCTAGAAAAAGAAGAAAGTATAAGAGAAAACCCTACTACACATTGGGAAAGAAATAAATTACTATGTACGATAAAAATTAAAGACCCTGAGTTTAGAATACAAAATAAAAAAATAGAATCCACAAATGAAAATATTAAAGAATATGAAATACATATATATGAACTACTAAGGCTTAAAGTAATCAGAAGAAGTACTAGTAGACATAGAAGCCCAGCATTTATAGTAAATAAACATAGTGAACAAACTAGAGGGAAAAGTAGAATTGTAATAGATTATAGAAGATTAAATGATAATACAATAGATGACGCTTATAATATACCAGATAAATATGAATTAACAAATAGTATACAAGAAAACAAGATTTTTAGTAAATTTGATTGTAAATCAGGATTTTGGCAAATCAAAATGGATCCAGCAAGTATAGAATGGACTGCATTTACATGCCCTCTAGGACACTTCGCATGGTTAGTAATGCCTTTTGGTTTGAAAAATACACCAAGTATATTCCAAAGAAAAATGGATGATATTTTTGGAAAATATAGAGAGTTTGTTTGTGTCTATATAGATGATATACTAGTACATAGTAAAAGTAAACAAGAGCATGTTAGTCATCTTAAATTAGTCCTAAGTGAGTTTCTAAAAAATGAAATCGTTATCAGTAATAAAAAGGCTCAATTTTTTAGACAAAATATAGAATTTTTAGGAGTAGAAATAGGGAATGGCAAAATAAAAACTCTAACCTCATATAACAAAAAAGATTTTAGAAACCCCTTATATATCTAGTGTTAAAGAACTTCAACAATTTTTCGGATTATTAAATTACGCAAGACCTTTTATAAAAAATTTAGGGAAATTGATAGGACCTCTTTACAGTAAGACATCATTAACAGGAGTAAAGAAGTTTAATATAGAAGATTATAAACAAATAGATAAGATAAAAGAAGAAGTAAACAATTTACCAGATCTAAAATTACCCTTAGATAGTGACTATTTAATAATTGAAACAGATGGATGTGAGTTAGGATGGGGAGCTATCCTTAAGTCAAAACCAAATAAATATGCTTCCAAGACTGAAGAAGTAATTTGTAGATATAGTAGTGGAAAATATAAAGAGGAAAAGGTAAGTAGCAGTATAGATCAAGAAATACTGGGAGTAGGATACGCATTAGATAGTTTTAGATTATTTCTAATAAATAAAAAAGAAATATTAATAAGAACAGATTGTGAAGCAATTATAAAATTCTTTGAAAATAAAAATAGTAAAAGAATAAGTCAAAGAAGATGGCTAGCATTTAAAGATAGAATATTAAATGGTAATTATAAAGTATTGTTTGAACATATTAAAGGTAAAGAAAATGAGTTAGCAGATAGATTATCTAGATTTATTTTCTTAGAACAAGTTTTAGAAAAACCTTCATAAAACTAACAATCTGGTAATTTTGTAGATGGAAAAACAAGCGACTCCGGTACACCCATACACCAAGCTTCCAATATACCCAGTAGGTTCCCCTTTTTCTTTTAATCTTCCTCTAACCTTGGTACTAGACTCCCAAGAAAGAAACCTTATTGATAATATCTGGGCGAACAACAGGAGCCTCTTTTTTCCCAAAATCCTTACCCAACTCTGCGACTAGCTCCATACAAAAAACCTAAAAACCCAGCTAAATGATCCAAATCTGAGACCAAAATCCCTAGATGCATTCCTAAAGCTACAACAGACAAATCAAATACTCTCTGGAGAGGTAAGAGATGTCCAACAAAAAATAGAAAAAATGAAAAAAAAAATGGAAAAAATAAAAGAAGAGAATGAAATAATGAAAAAAGAATGGGAAAAAGAGTACAGAGAAAAAGAAATAACTTATGAAAAATTCCCAGAGAAACTAACTCTAGTAAAAAGTGTGATCATAGGGATGGCTTATTCAGTAAAAGAAAAAGAAATGCAAGAGATAATAATGGCCTTGGAAGAACTTGCTGTTTCAAAGATTGTCCAAGATAATATAAGCTTTTGTCTTACCAAGTTCGAAGGACCAGAACATAAAGAATCCAAAGCTTGTATCTGTGAGGAAGGTTTCTCTTTTCTACAAGCTACGATCAACCTAAATGATTGGAAAGAATACAGAAAAGGCAATGTGACAATTACACCAAGAATACTATACGAATATGGACTCCTAAGGAAAATAATGATCATAGACCATAGCCAGATCAGGTACATACATGATCTTCCCTGAAACTTACCCACATGATCAAGAAATTAATGGAATTCCATGATACGTATTATGTAGTTCTTGAACTTGCAAGTGTTCACCCTTTCTTTAGAGGATACCCTGCTTTAGTCCAACATTACATAAAGATAGACCTATACAGGTATGACAGGCCGAGATTATTTAAATGGGATAAAGAAATAATGTCACATCATATCGAAATAAATATTGAAGAAAGGATGAAAAGATGGAGGGGCCTACTCTATGGCAGATGCACCGAAAAAATTTATAGGATATTATCTTGCGGGAGAAGAAAGGAATCTGAAAATTTACTCCCAGTGCAGTAACAGGCAGTATAAATCACTAACGCAAGGATAACAATTACTGATCCGGAATTGACCGAACACCTTAAGATAACCCAAGCAGTCTGGCTGGAACGAACTTTCGGAGACAATCGTACACAAGAGTACTTCTACGACTTCAGAGGATTAGACGACGATGCCTTCGACGAAATAGGAGAAGAGAATCTAATAAATGCTATGAAAGGATAAGATTTCCGTCTTTAGTCACTGCTCTTGCAAAAGAGAAAAACTGTACGGAAAACTTATCAAAATTCTGAAAATATCCTTATAAAATAAGGGCATTATTGTAAAATACCTAGACTAAGTTTTCTATATAAGAGTGATGTTTGTAAGAAGCGAGTAAGTGTATGAGTTTGAGAGTGTTTGAAGTTTGAAGGTTTGAAGAAGTGAGTGTTTGTAATATCCTGAGTGTTTGTATAAGTGAGTTTTCTTCTGAAAAATAAAGATAGTTTGTTTGAAGTCTTATTAGTCTAGAAATATTATGGTAGCTTAAGCTTTCTTCCTGAAAGGGAAAAAGAAAGATTTAGCAGGGAAGATCCTTACTAAGTAAGCTATCTAGCAATTGACCGGATTGAATATTAGAAAAAAGAGTTACTTAGGGCATATCTATCAGAGGCTAAAGCACTGGCGAAGAAGTACCCGCTTAAGCAAGTGGATGCTGTTAGGGGAAAATAGTAGCGTAAGTATGATGCCTCTTGAGACATATGCCTTGGTAAATTTATGTTTCCTTCTCTTGTAAATCCAGGATCAAGAGCTATAGCTGAAAGAAGTAAGGATCCTATCTCTAAATTCATACCAATTTATTTTTGGGTGGGGGGGACAACGGTGGAGATGAGATTTGGGTTTCCAACTCGGGAAAAGAAAACGTGGGTTTTGTCCCGTATGGAATTGATTGTCGGACCCGGGTGGACACCCGGATTAGATAATTCCTCATTCTACCAATCTAAAGTCAATGAAATACCTTAGAAGGGAAGCCTAAGATTCTTCTTATAAATTATATCTAAGTGGTTCTGTACTAACATAAGTACTATAATCTTCATAGATATTTCTTATTTCTGATAATATATTATATAATAATTCTAATTGTGGTAAGAGAGAGATATTTAAAATAATATTCATAATATTTACTAATGTATATATTTCTAACATACTCATATATTTGGTTCATCATATTTAAACTAACAAATAATTTAAATTAATAAATGTAGACATGCTTTCTTAACTCAAAAGAAAGAGACTAAATGCATAAACTGAAATTAAAATTTTAAATGCTAAAATTAGAAAATATATATTCCATGGGTTTTTTACCGTAGTTTAACCCAAGGGAAGTAATTATAACTGAAACTAAATATAACTGCAGAAATGTTGTATTTAAAGAAAATATATATTCCATGGGTTTTCACCGTAGTTTAACCCAAGGGAATTAATTATAACTGAAACTAAATATAACTGTAGAAATGCTGTATTTAAAGAAAATATATATTCCATGGGTTTTTCTTTATTATCTAAATTTTCATATATCTTTATATATATATATATATATACTTCTAATGATATATATATATATATATATATATATATATATATATATATATATATATATATATACTTCTAATGATATATCTGGATGATTAAGTATTATATTTCTATCTAGTTCCATTTTCTAGATTTTTTTATTCTTTCAGTAAGTAATTGTATTAAAATTTCAAAATATAATATCCTTAATTCTAGAGTCTCATATCTATTTATTCTATTTATTTCAGGTGTTGAGGAAGATTCTGAAGGAAGTTGATTACTATCTATTAGGCAAAATCTACATGATTCATTTAGGCATTCACTACATCTAAATCTTAATTTTAAAGCAGGAAAATGTCCACACTTAAAACAAGGCTTATCACTACTTCCACTATTATTAATCCAATTATGAATACAATTTTTATTCATTTAGCAATTCTTGGAAATTCTCAAATTCGAAATTGTCTAATTCTGCTTTTGTTAATAAGAAACTTAAATAATCTTTAGGGCTTTCTGTTTTTTCTAATCTCCTTTTATATTTTCTTATGCATTCTAAATCATCTCCTAATCTATCTAAAATTATTCCTCTGAATATTTGTATATCATCATGTTTTTTGATAATATCTTTAAATTTTAATATCATATATTCTAAAAGTTCTAATTGTGAACTTTTTTGTTGTGAGTTATCTTTATTATTTTTATTATACTTTCCTCTCCTATACGATGGGCTTTTTCTCCTCATAATTGATTTAACATAAATTCTAGTTTGTCAAGTTGATTTATATCTATTTCATTCCAATCTTTATATTTTCTATTAGATTCTAATATTTCTCCTAAAAATTCATTATCAACTGAATCACTATCTTCTCCTTCTATACTATTAGGATTTATGTAACTAACTATGCTATATATACTTTCTGTATCACTTACATATTCATCTATATGTAACAAGTCTTCGTTTACACAATCTATTAATATGGATTCTTTATTATGGTAATTATTCTTCTTTGTACAATCTCTTACTAAGTGATTATTACTACCACATGCAAAACAACTTAGTTTATTTTTATATTCTCTATTTTTATCGAATTTTCTAACATGTTTATCTTTGTTTAAGTAAGGTTTTCTAGAACTACTTCTTTTAAATAGTATTTTTTCTTTTTATAGAATTTTCTAGGTTTTTTCTTATGATCTATTTTTCATACCTTTGAGGTGTATATATATTTCTACAGAAACCATATTCTCCTTTTCCTTTGAATTGTTTTGCTATTTGCATTTCAGAAAATTTTTCCACTAATTGTTCTATTACAAATTTTACTCTAGTAGACATTATCTAACTGAGGTAGTATTTGCAAATCTTTATATTTTTTATGTATGAGGGTTCCTAAAGGGTTAGGGAGTCCTATAGTTTTGTCATAGAAACATCCCTTTTTTACCCGTATAATAAAAAAATTTTAAAAAAAGGGTTTATATATGTCCAATTTTTTATTTGCATATGTTCTAATTTTCTTATTACCTCTACTTGTTGTCTTGTCCGAAATTTGCATTGGGTGAATCTCCCAACAAAAGTAATCTAATTTTGTTTACAAAGTTATAAGGATTTTCTCCTAGTTCTAAATCTCTCGGCAAAATCTTGAGGAAAGTTTATTTTATATGATTCCCATCTTTTGTTTCTCCTAGAAATTTTTCTAAATAGCTATACATTTCTACAAGCGTTTTATTATGGTCTAATTCATCATATTTTCTACATACTAATTGATTCCATATTTCTATTAAAGTAGTCCATTTTTGGGAATCATGGGCGGTTAGGTTGAGAATTCTTCCTTCATATATTAAAGTTTTTTATCTACTGTTCCTAATCCTTTTTCTTTGTATTTTTGTCTGGATATCCTCGTACTATATTCATTAAAAGGACTCCTAGTTCCCCTTCTTCGCCACCGATGTTCCAAATAAAGGTACTTCCACTACATAAGGGATTTGTTATACTATCCCATTAATTCCGTATGAAAATTTCATATTTACAACTAGTTCATTTCTCATTATAAATTAATCATCTGTTTCCAATAGGTGTCCTATACTTATCATCTCAATTTCAATCCAAAACTTCTTCACAAATATCTATATTTTTTCCTATTATAACAGTTCCTTCTTCTTTTCTATTCATTTATATTTTCGAATTCTAATTCTAGAGCGGATTCTTTATCTTCATTTATTATTTCTTTATAATCACTAAATCTTATATTATAATTATTTTTTATCTTTATAAATAAAAGAACTTTTAGGTATTACCATCTTTTCTTTCTTTAGACTTTTGCTTAAATTCCAACCCAAACCATCATATTTTGTTGGACCTGCACCATGGTGAATCATTTTTATTCCTTTGCTACCCATTGACTAATTATTCCTTTGATATCTAATTTATATTTGGTTGTACTATTGTCATTAATTTTCCTATAAATCCAATATTTATTAGCAAATTACTGTTTTTAGATCTTCATATCCTTGGATACCTACTTGAATTAAATCTATATCTTTAGTGCTACACTATAATTTGGGCTACACCATAACCAATAATTCCAAATTCATTACACCATATTTACTTCCTATTGCGGTATCAAAGCATTTCTCACATTTGTTTGCCATTTTTTTTGTATTAAAATTAAAAACTTTCCTTCTTTTTTTTTTTTTCCCAAAATTTTTTTTATTATTATAATTAAAAATAATAATTTTTTTTTTTTTTTTTCTTTTTTTTTTTTTTTTTTTTTTTTTTTTTAATAAAGGTTTTTTTTCTTTCTTCTTATAATTAATATTTCTTTTTCAAAAATTTTAAGCTATTTTTTTATTTTTTCTATTTTATCTATGATTTGTACTAATAGATTGATTATTGTATTATTTTGTTTAATTTGTTCTTGATCGCTAATCTTGAAGCTAAATAATTACTATATCCTTTACTCGTACTGATACATTTTTTTTAGCTTTTAAGTAAGAATTCATTCCACTAGTCATTATGTTGAGATTAATTTTTCCAAGATAATTAATATTTCTGTGATTCTTATCTGATTATTAATTATGTTTTCTAATTCTTTAATTATTCTACTATTGCTATTTTTATTGATTATGTCATTATTTTGAAGCCTAATAAATTCTAAGTTATTTTGTATTTCTTCTAATATTTTGTTTTTCTTTACCATATTATTATATATTTGCGAGTTTATATTGTAAATATGATTATCAAATTTTTCTAAATTTTTACCTAAAGATATTATTATGTATGTAATACTATTTAATTGTGTATTATTACTATGAAGACTATGTTTATAAGTTTTATCTAAATAACATGTAACTTCAAATTCTTCTTCTACAATTTTATGTTTTTCTAAGTTTATTGCTAAGTCTAGATATTCTATGCTATATCTCATTGTATTTTTTTATTAAATCTTGTGCCCAATTGTTTAATCTTTGAAAATGTCTATAATAAGATTATGGATCATATTCTTCCCAAGTTATTTCTAAAGGTTGTCCTACTATTCTATTGTCTCTTACGGATACATTCATTATTTTTACTTTCTTATCTCTTTGTTTTTCTAATTCTGTTTTTATTCTAATATATACTTTAACCTTTTCTAACCATTCTAATATTTTATTAGTTTTTTGGTTCTCTAATTTTGGATCTATAATGGTCATCATTATTAGATCTATTTCTTCTATTGTTTTTGCTAGTAAAAATATCATTTTAAACTAAAACAACTATTTATATTATTATATTTTTCTATTAACTCTTGTTTTTTATTTTCTAAAAATTCCATTCTAGAAAGATGTTCTTGTAAAAAATAATGTTTTCTTAGTATCCATGTCTTATACTGTCTAACTTTTCCTTTTTTATCAGTAGTGTATTTTTTAAATAGGACTAATTCTGTTGATTGAGAAATATATAAATATTTTATATTTAGATATTCTTCTACTTCTAATAACCAAAGAGCAAATCTACATCTAATCTGGTCTTTTATCGCAATATTATTTCTACCTAAAAATCTTCTTACCATCCTTAAATAAGGTTCTATGTATCTATCTGGAGTTCTATCGTATATTTCTAATAAATACAACATAACTCTAATACCAATTTATGAAGGGGGGATTGTTCCTTATTCTATCAATCTAAAGTCAATGAAATACCTCAGAAGGGGAGCCTGAGATTCTTCTTATAAATTATATCTAAATGGTTCTGTACTAACATAAGGACTATAATCTTCATAGATATTTGTTATTTCTGATAATATATTATATAATAATTATAATTGTGGTAAGAGAGATATATTACGATTAAAATAATATTCATAATATTTACTAATGTATATATTTCTAACATATTCATATATTTGGTTCATTATATTTAAACTAACAAATAATTTAAATTAATAAATGTAGACATGCTTTCTTAACTTAAAAAAAAAGGGACTAAATGCATAAACTAAAATTAAAATTTTAAATGCTAAAATTAGAAAATATATATTCCATGGGTTTTTACTGTAGTTTAACCCAAGGGAATTAATTATAACTGAAACTAAATATAACCTGCAAAATGTTGTATTTAAAGAAAATATATATTCCATGGGTTTTCACCGTAGTTTAACCTAAGGGAATTAATTATAATTGAAACTAATATACTCATTATAAATATAAATTTATTAACTACAGAAATTATAAATGTTGAAATTAAACTAACTACTAATATTACTGAAATTAAATTAACACAAAAAACTAAAGAAATTAATTTCAAGCTCTTTTCTACTGCAGAAGATATCATTTTTAAAGAAATTCCTTACTCAGTATTTCGGAATGAATTTAGAGATAGGATCCCTACTTCTTTCAACTATAGCTCTTAATCCTGAATTTACAAGAGAAGAAAACAGAAATTTACCAAGGCTTATGCCTCAAGATGCATCATACTTACGCTACTATTTTCCCCTAACAGCATCCACTTGCTTCAGCGGGTACTTCTTCGCCAATCCTTTAGCCTCTGATAGATATGCCCTAAGTAACTCTTTTTTCCTAATATTCAATCCGGTCAATTGCTAGATAGCTTACTTAGTAAGGATCTTCCCTGCTAAATCTTTCCCTTTCCCTTTCAGGAAGAAAGCTTAAGCTACCATAATATTTCTAGACTAATAAGACTTCAAACAAACTATCTTTATTTTTCAGAAGAAAACTCACTTATACAAACACTCAGGATATTACAAACACTCACTTCTTCAAACCTTCAAACTTCAAACACTCTCAAACTCACACACTTACTCGCTTCTTACAAACATCATTCTTATATAGAAAACTTAGTCTAGGTATTTTACAATAATGCCCTTACTTTATGAGGATATTTTCAGAATTTTTGATAAGTTTTCCGTACAGTTTTTTTCTCTTTTGCAAAAGTAGTGACTAAAGACGGAAATCTTATCCTTTCATAGCATTTATTAGATTCTCTTCTCCTATTTCGTCGAAAGCATCGTCGTCTAATCCTCTGAAGTCGTAGAAGTCCTCTTGTGTACGATTGCCTCCGAAAGTTCGTTCCAGCCAGACTGCTTGGGTTATCTTAAGGTGTTCGGTCAATTCCGGATCAGTAATTGTTATCCTTGCGTTGGTGATTTATACTGCATGTTACTTCACTGGGAGTAAATTTTCAGATTCCTTTCTTCTCCCGCAAGATAATATCCTATGAATTTTTTCGGTGCAGCTGCCATAGAGTAGGCCCTTCCATCTTTTCATCCTTTCTTCAATATTTATTTCGATATGATGTGACATTATTTCTTTATCCCATTTAAATAATCTCGGCCTGTCATACTTGTATAGGTCTATCTTTATGTAATGTTGGACTGAAGCATGGTATCCTCTAAAGAAAGGGGGAACACTTGCAAGTTCAAGAACTACATAATACGTATCATGGAATTCCATTAATTTCTTGATCATGTGGGTAAGTTTCAGGGAAGATCATGTATGTACCTGATCTGGCTCTGGTCTGTGATCATTATTTTCCTTAGGAGTCCATATTCGTATAGTATTCTTGGTGTAATTGTCACATTGCCCTTTCTGTATTCTTTCCAATCATTTAGGTTGATCGTAGCTTGTAGAAAAGAGAAACCTTCCTCACAAATACAAGCTTTGGATTCTTTATGTTCTGGTCCTTCGAACTTGGTAAGACAAAAGCTTATATTATCTTGGACAATCTTTGAAACAGCTAGTTCTTCCAAGGCCATTATTATCTCTTGCATTTCTTTTTTCTTTTACTGAATAAGCCATCCCTATGATCACACTTTTTACTAGAGTTAGTTTCTCTGCGAATTTTTCATAAGTTATTTCTTTTTCTCTGTACTCTTTTTCCCATTCTTTTTTCATTATTTCATTCTCTTCTTTTATCTTTTCCATTTCTTTTTTCATTTTTTCTATTTTTTGTTGGACATCTCTTACCTCTCCAGAGAGTATTTGATTTGTCTGTTGTAGCTCTAGGAATCCATCTGGGGATTTTGGTCTCATATTTGGATCATTTAGCTAGGTTTTTAGGTTTTTTGTATGGAGATAGTCGCAGAGTGGTAAAGATTTTGGGAAAAGAGGGGTTTCTGTTGTTCGCCCAGATATTATCAATAAGGTTTCTTTCTTGGGAGTCTAGTACCAAGGTTAAAGGAAGATTAAAAAAAAAGGGGGAACCAACTGGGTATATTGGAAGCTTGGTGTATGGGTGTACCGGAGTCGCTTATTTTTCCATCTACAAAATTACCAGACTGTTAGTTTTATGAAGGTTTTTCTAAAACTTGTTCTAAGAAAATAAATCTAGATAATCTATTTGCTAACTCATTTTCTTTATCTTTAATATGTTCAAACAATACTTTATAATTACCATTTAATATTCTATCTTTAAATGCTAGCCATCTTCTTTGACTTATTATTTTACTATTTTTATTTTCAAAGAATTTTATAATTGCTTCACAATCTGTTCTTATTAATATTTTTCTTTTTTATTTATTAGAAATAATCTAAAACTATCTAATGTGTATCCTACGGCCAATATTTCTTGATCTATACTGCTACTTACCTTTTCCTCTTTATATTTTCCACTACTATATCTACAAATTACTTCTTCAGTCTTGGAAGCATATTTATTTGGTTTTGACTTAAGGATAGCTCCCCATCCTAACTCACATCCATCTGTTTCAATTATTAAATAGTCACTATCTAATGGTAATTTTAGATCTGGTAAATTTTTTACTTCTTCTTTTATCTTATCTATTTGTTTATAATCTTCTATATTAAACTTCTTTACTCCTGTTAATGATGTCTTACTGTAAAGAGGTCCTATCAATTTCCCTAAATTTTTTATAAAAGGTCTTGCGTAATTTAATAATCCTAAAAATTGTTGAAGTTCTTTAACACTAGATATATAAGGGGTTTCTAAAATCTTTTTTGTTATATGAGGTTAGAGTTTTTATTTTGCCATTCCCTATTTCTACTCCTAAAAATTCTATGTTTTGTCTAAAAAATTGAGCCTTTTTATTACTGATAACGATTTCATTTTTTAAAAACTCACTTAGGACTAATTTAAGATGACTAACATGCTCTTGTTTACTTTTACTATGTACTAGTATATCATCTATATAGACACAAACAAACTCTCTATATTTTCCAAAAATATCATCCATTTTTCTTTGGAATATACTTGATGCATTTTCAAACCAAAAAGCATTACTAACCATGCGAAGTGTCCTAGAGGGCATGTAAATGCAGTCCATTCTATACTTGCTGGATCCATTTTGATTTGCCAAAATCCTGATTTACAATCAAATTTACTAAAAATCTTGTTTTCTTGTATACTATTTATTAATTCAGATTTATCTGGTATATTATAAGCGGCATCTATTGTATTATCATTTAATCTTCTATAATCTATTACCATTCTACTTTTCCCTCTAGTTTGTTCACTATGTTTATTTACTATAAATGCTGGGCTTCTATGTCTACTAGTACTTCTTCTAATTACTTTAAGCCTTAGTAGTTCATTTATATGTATTTCATATTCTTTAATATTTTCATTTGTGGATTCTATTTTTTTATTTTGTATTCTAAACTCATGGTCTTTAATTTTTATCGTACATAGTAATTTATTTCTTTTCCAATGTTTAGTAGGGTTTTCTTCTATAATTTCTTCTTTTTCTAGCTTACTTAATATATCATCTATTTCTAGATTTCCATAAGATATAAGATTATAAATATAATTTGGATCAATTATCTGGTGGATGCTTGGTTCTAATATTATATTTTCAAACAATAATGAATCACTAAACTCTTCTAATGTATCTTTGTAATAAACTGGGTTTAATCCTATAATAAACCCAGTTTATTATAGGAACTGTAAAATTTGGGCTACAATTAAAAGATTCCTGAATTATTACACATATTTATTTCTATTGCAAATATCAAAGCATTTCTCACATTTATTTACCATCCTTTGTCTAGTATTAGCGTATGTATATTCACATATAAAATTACATAAATTGTTATAATTCTAAGATTCTTTTGTTTATGAAAAATAGGCTATGGATATATTTAAATTTGCATCAATACCTTAGTAATCATCAATGCTTGAAAAAGATAACTTAGTAATCAAAATTTTAATTTAAGCGATCCATGGAAATTTAAGACTCACACTTATAATAAATTCTTAATTTAAACTGTTTCTTTCAACATTATTCCCCTATTTCTCAAAAATATAAATAAAAATAAACACAAATGTTTAATAAGGATTTGAATTTTTTTAAACATAGATTGTAAAAATAAATAAATAATAAAATAAGAAAATGATGCTATCAGTCAATATTCTCATGCCTTACAAAAATAATTTCTAAAAAATATACGTAAATAAATAAAACAAAAATGCAAATATTTTATAAGGAATAAAAATAATTTTTTAGTACATTCAGTGAATATACATGAATAATAAAATTGATAAATAACAATATGATCTTAGAAAATAAATAAAATTAAAAATAATTAAATTAAAAAAAATAAAATAGGAAAAGAAAAACCAACGGCAATAGAGCGAACATTATGATATTCATACTCTTTTCATGCACCATATGCTTAGCATTATTTTCATCTTTTATCAACACTTACTTTGCATGCATAATATTATTGTAAACCTTTTATTTAGTAACAAATTATTCACAAAATATATATTTACTACAAGAAATCAAGACGAACACTTCATTTATAATTTTAGAGCATGAGATGGTAGAGTAAACCAAACCGTAAATAATAATAATAATTTTGCTTTTGGTTTGATTTTTTATTTTTACTTTTTATTCTGATTAAGTTGATCGATACACAAGCATTTAATTTTTAATATTTTATATATAAATTGAAAACACATGAAAAATAAATATTATAATAAGATTATAATGTTATAAACAGCAAGTGATGAATAAGACTAAAATTTCTGTTAATATTTTTTTAACATATTGACTAGTGATAAATATAGTTAATAAAAGAAACTTCATCCCAAGTCAACCATAGCTTATATCAAAATATACATTTCATATACTTTTTTTAATTTATTTATACAAACTTCATCCCAAGTTAAATAATTCCCTAACATTGTAAAAAGAAAAACCAACAACAATTACAAATATATAATTATCATCTTGTATTTCCAAATTATTTTGCAATACACTAATCCTTCACATCTATTTGTATTTTTGTCTATTTCGAAAATAATACTTAAGTTTCCCACATTTAACACCATCTACACATTTATACAAATACACAAGCGGCAAATAATGTGCAAATACAATTTTGCACGTTCTTAGTATACATACATGTTGCCCCACAGATTAGTTTAGAGCCGGTGGTTCCCCAAACAATTTTATGAAATAAATTTTTAATTTTTCTTTTTACTTACGGTATCAGTATATAATTCTTGTTTCACATAAATGATAATAAGAAATGAAGAAACAATTTGGTAGAAAATATTGATAAAATAATTATTCAAAAAATTTAATATTTACTTTCCATAATATCATACTTATAATGATTAAGGCATTCACTCGCGAAAACAATGAAAAAATACAAGACTATAACTATAGTTTTGTGGAATTTTGAACTTCCACAAATAATACCTATATTTTCCCAAATCCATGGAAATTCTCCCTTTATCAAGAGTTATATTCATAAATAATAAATGAATAAGCAAAAATAAATTGTGCTTCTGGTATATATATATATATATAAACAGGTAATTTTAGAGCAAAGTAATATTTCAGGAATATGAAAATTTATTATTATTATTATTATTATTATTATTATTATTATTATTATTATTATTATCATTATTATTATTAAGAATAAAGGATAAAAATAGGAAGAGAATGACCGGCACCAACACAACATGCATGATACCCATTTTTCATTTTTAACTCCGTATTATCGTCAGCTTTAGTTTTTTCATGCAAGATGTTATTATAAAATTTTAATTTGGCAACAGCATATTAATAGATTTCAAAACACAAATTTTTACTCCTTAAAATAAGTTTATCCTATAATTATGGTTCCACCGACCAATGAGATATTAGAATTAATCATATATACATTTCGGAGTTGCTTGGTCCATAATAACATAAAAAAATTATCATGGATTACCCAGTAATATAAAAGAATTACACAGTTTAGAACTAGAACACTAATAATATTAAAAACGCCCATAGTGAAATATAAACAAAAAACTCGGTAATTGCATTACTACCAAGCAGGAGTCTATCTTATATTATCCAATTGTGCTAATCTAATCAATAATGTTTTGGGCAAATTTGCCTTTCTTTTTAAAAAATAATTCCTAATAAACGTAGAGGAATGAAATATAAATTTTTTTTCTTATCAGTAATGTCACTGCTTTCTCTACCCACAATAGCTAGGGTTTTGTATTTGCTGGAGAATTCCAACTAATCGATGAAACGGATGCATATCTCAACATTCTCTAACAAATATCCAGAGTGGAATCATATTGAAGAAGTAATCTTTTTGTGAAAATTTCGCATTAAAATCTATAAGGTACAGCTCTAACCTGCTTTGTAGGAGATTCGGGGTCTGCTATCACAACTGAGATGAATCTACCTTCAAAAAACTGCAAGGAAAATGAAAGGTCTGATGTTAAATAAGAGTATAGCAACCCGAATGAAATAAGAGCAATGTAACAAACACAGTACCTTTCCGTTCATCTCACTTATAGCTAGACGGGCATCTTCTTCGCAAGCAAACCAAATGTAAGCGAATCCCAAAGATTGTTTCGATCCTTTACTTAGAATAATTTTAACTGCAAGATGGTGGTGAAATAGTTATTGTGTAAACCACCAAAAAAAAAATCTGTATGACGGAATTAAACATTACAAGAGTATCCATCTGCGGAAAATCATCTGAAGTTTCTTTCGTATTTATGTGAAAGGTCAATTGCAAAATACCATTAATAAAACTAATGCAAACTCAATTATAGACCATGATACATCAAACAACAGATTAATCATAACCTCTTTTAACTTCTCCGAAGCTTGAAAAGGTTTTTGCCAAGGATCCCTCAGATGTTGAGTGCGACAATCCTGCATTAGAGAACTAAAAGTGTGTAAACCACAAAAGTTTAAAAGGATAATGTAGGATGAAAAGAATTAGAGGATAAACTTTAACTTGGAGCTTAAATATCAAACAATTGTCTTTATACAAGAAGCTTCAAGTTCCGTAAGTTTATAGCTCCACCCATCATTAAAACTAGAATGAGATGGTATTTAAGATTTCTTCATAAAGCATTGTTTTTTTTTTCTTCTGCAACTAATAATTTGCATTTTTGTTATTGCCTTCTATTTGTTCAATTGGTATTTCACTGTTTCAAGAAAGAGATGATACAAGCAACAGTGAAGTAAAGATTTTAGAATTTTCCTCAAGCACTCAAAATATAACAGGAATCTTCTCGATATAGCCCAGTTCAATAAACTCTTCCTTGGAGAAATGTGTGCTCTAATCCTCCTAACTTTGTGCTGAGGTATATCTCGACTAATTACAATCAACTTGTTGGTCTTTACAATCAACTTGTCAGCCATGTCCATCAGGAATAAAAGTTGTTACCACAAGAACTCTATTTCATGGAGTGTAACTTCTGCCCATGTTACAGAAAATCTCACAGAAATTTTATCCACGAAGCCAATTTAACTTTCAGTGCTCAAAAATCTTTGACTAGACCCACCAAAATCCAAACTACTTAACATTAATCAGCCACCTCGGCCTTGGTAGAAGAGGAAATGCGTGCCAGTAAGTTTGGGTTTCCCTGTTCTGTCAAATGCACCCTCTTGCTGACCCTCACAAATACAATAAATAGCATGTTTCATTTGAGAAAAAGCAATCTCGAAGGAAAACTTAAAAAATGGGAAACAAGAAAAATTCTCCAAAGCAAAGACAAACTAAGGGTTTAATCATGATATCCATGTTATTGAATTAGATCACAAGACAAATGCCGTGTGTCTAAATAACAAAATGATGCTTTAGCATATATATGTGTGTGTGTGTAGCATCTGCAGTCCAGTTTGTTTTATTTCATTTACATAAGACAATTATCTTTGTCCCTAAGTATGCGTTTCAGCATCTTGCAAATGCAAGATGAAAGACAAGAAAGTGCACATACGTTGCTTAACAAAAATGGCTGGCAGTCATGTCAGGTAAAGTATAGCCATTTTGCATTGAACCCTTCTCTATTGTCCAACCATCTTCTAATGTGTATAATGCTTAGTTCAAACAACCACATAAAAAGTCAGCTTTATTTTCATCTACTTCGATCATCAGAACCATTGCATGATTTCTTGGAGGCTGTCTAAGCAATCGAAGTGAGTTAAGGAAAGGTTGTCACATATTCTACATCTAAAGCCTCTCCAACCACAGGAATCACAGCAATGCGGCCATTTCATGAAATCCTAAAGCCATTCGTCTCCAAAATAAGAAAGAAAAAAAACATTATAACACAAATCAACAGCACGAAGGTAAAAAATTTTCAGTTAATTTGACTGACAGAACAATTGAATGATTATCTTAGAGCATGTTAAAGCAATCAAAGCAAATTCAACAAAAGGTTCTGGCTTTCTCCACGTCTAAAACCTCTCCAACTACTAGAATCACACAATTGCAAATTCAAACAAATTTGTTTCCAGAGTTAGAAAAAAAAAGAAAGAAAATTAGTTAGTAAATAAAGATCACAGCTTTGTCACTTACTTTGATTACGAGAACCATTAGATGACTACAAGAATCACAGCGATGTAATCTCTTCCACGAATCCAAATGAATTCATTGAAGAAAAAGATGGTAAAAAAAAACAAATTTAGGATAGGAATAAAAGGTACCTTTGATGAAGATCCGGGAAGAAGGAGAAGAGGCGGCGGCTTCTGGTGTGGAAGAGGACTGGGAGCTCGAAGAGCAGTGAAGAAGGAGAAGAACCGAACGATTGCGATTCTTCAGGAAGAGAGTTTGATTGACGAGGGATCGCAATGGAAGCCATGGAGGGATTGAAGAAGGTCTCGAAGGGGAGAAGTTGAGGGTTGGAGTGACTGCGATGGAAGAGAGAGTCATCTTTTTCTTGTTCGCCAAGGTGAAAAGAGCTTTTGGAAATACCTAAAATGAGAATTTTCTTTTTTGCATAAACACCCTCGGAAATATGAGTATTTAGGCAGCTTGGGAGGAGTGCATATTTTATGTTCCTTGAAATGATTCTACCAAATTATTATTTTTTATTATTATTAAAAATTAAGAAATACTTTTAATTCCCCAATCCGTCCGAACTTATGTTTGAGTACTTCCAATGAAAGAATTAATATTATACGGTTATACCCCTCAAAATCAGGGTAATATGTGTTATGCAACGAAAATTGTCATTTTTGCCCCTCTTTTTTTTTCCAAGTGTCTCCTTTCTTCACAATTTTGCAAATCATCTCACACCCTTTCCTCTTCTTCATTGTAAGTCAATTCTTTGATTTTTTATCTCGTCCTTTTATTTACTTTTTTGGTGGGTTTTGTAGATCATTATCTTATTTGATTTTTTCTACTTTTTTTTTTCATTTATTTAGTGTTTTATATTCTTTGATTTAGAATTCTTTTTGTAATTATGACGCTTATAGTTCATTGATTATCTTAATTTATTACAATTTTTTTTTTTGCATAAAAAAAATTTTACGGAGGATTTCACCTGTGTTTGGAATTTTTATCCATAAGATGGTTTTTTTTTTTTTGCGATGATTTAATTGATTATTTAAAATAATTATTTGTACTGTTGGTCTATATGTTCTTCCCAAAAAAGGACCTGTAATGGCTACAATTCAGGTGATAAAAATAGTTTATAATTCCAAAATTATTATATTTATTTTCATATGTTAACTTATTCTTTTTGTCAATTTGTGGATGCAATACTCATCTTTGTATAGTTCTCAACAAATGGCCTAAAATTTTTGAAGATGTGATGTATATTTGTGAGAATCCTCATGATAATTTTTCTATTTTTGATAAATTTTATTATGTTCTTACTCTCTCTTGATTTGAGCTTTTTGTAGTTTTTTAAATAATGTAGTGTATATATTTATGAGAATCAGAATACTAATTCTACATCTTTGATGAATTTTGTTCCGGTCCTGATTTCTGAAATTTACCTTTTTAGATATTTATTGGCATCATGTGAGATATATACTAGCTATAAGCTTAAAATAATGTGGTTCTCTATTTAACCATTCAATTAACTTTTGTGTTGTTTTTAGTTTGTATCTTTTTTTATAAAACTACTTGAGTTGTACATTTATTCTTTTTAAATATGTAATTACATACAAACTATTACTATAAAAAACGGTGCATTTTGATGTAGAACATCTAATATTTGGTATGCTTCATTGATTCATTCTCTCCCTTCTCCTACCAATACTTTAAGGGGTGTTTGGATCACAGAATGGGAATGGAGGAATGGGAATGGGTGAATGAGAAAACAATGTTTGGTTTCAAGGAATATTTATTGAGAATAGGAAAAAGTATGAGAGAGAAATTGTGTAAATTACTTATATGCTCTTTAGTTAATTAATGGTTGTAAGTATTGTATAAGATAATGAATTAATAAGAAACTACAAATAAATATCGTATAAGCATAATTAAAAATAAGAATAATTATTAATTTGTTATAATTAAAATAATTGAATTATAAATAATTTTAAATAACAATTATTATTAATTTAAATTATTATAACTATTAAGTTAAAGTAAACAATTAACTTTAATAATTATTGTATATATAATGAATTAATTAGTAACCATAGATAATTATTGTATAAGTATAATAAAAAATAAGGATAACTATTACTTTGTTATAATTTATATAATTGAATTAGAAATAATTTTTAATAATAATAATGATTAATATAAATTATTATAACTATTAAGTTAAATTAAACAATTAACTTTAAAAATAATTGCATAAGATAATGAATTAATAGGTAACTATAAATAATTATTGTATAAGTATAATTACAAATAAGAATAATTATTAATTCGTAATAATTTATATAATTGAATTAGAAATAATTTTAAATAATTATTATTATTAATTTAAATTATAATAACTACTAAGTGAAATTAAACAATTAACTTTAATAACACAATCTCTTTGAAATAAACACAATCTACATTACTTGCAGAAAATTCCAACGATTATAAACATGATATGTACAACAAAGAACATGATAAGGAAACAACAAGACCCTGTATTTTATAAGAACATGATAAGAAAATAACAACAAAGTTCCATGGGTGCAACCCATACTATCCAACAAAAAATATGTCTTACATAAAAACATAATAAGGAAACAACAACAAAGTTTTATGGGTGCAACCCATAATATCTAACAAAAAATATGTCTTAGATAAGAACATAGGACATAATACCCATAACATCAAGCACATCAGATAGCATCACATGGGTGAGTGATTTGGCATTCCTCCTAGGAGTAGGTGACAAAAACAGAGCTTTCTCTAGTCAGACAACTCCCAAAACATGTTTAGTTGTTCCTCATCTTTTCTAAGAATTTGCATTACCATTAAAAGCTTTATCCTCAGTAAGGCCATGGATATTGAAAATGACATCATTAAGTAATTTTTTTCGTTCATCAACTTCTTTCCGAGCTGCCACCATATACGCTTTGGCCTCAGAATCGCAAACAACATATTCAGCTAATGTCTTGAACCCCGGTCCCACGAGATCCACGAAATGGTGAAACTTTGCAGAAATTGCAGCGATATTCTGGTCCTTCATACAATTTTTCCTTTTTCTTCCAATGGAACTTGAGGCACCACTATCATATGAATTAGGTGGTGGAGAATCAATGTACTCATCCATGGGCATAAAAGAATCGTCACTTGATAATGGAACAAAATTTGCATTATCATCCATGTGTGCAAAGGAATCATGCATATACTGTTATGCATCATCTCCAAGGTCACCCCTTGCATTGTCCTGAGCTCTATCCTTTGCAAAGACTGGGGCGAGATCATTAAAGAATGGGAAAGATTTTCCATATAGTCCAGCAGCTTCTTTGTGAGTCTTGATACATGGCAACCAAAAAAAAAATTAGAGTGGTACGGATTAGAAGGACTTCGTGTAAGAAACATAACATAATTTAACGTACCTTAACGTATTCATCATACGCGCTTTTCTCGCACTCGATAGTGTTGTTGTTGTTGTCCCAAGTGAAACCACTAATGGCCAGAATATCAGCTATCGCTATGGTTTTGCTCCTAAAAAGCTTTACACTGGACTCTATATTTGGAACAGCCTTCAGAGTTCTTTGCGGGAATTTCTCTTTCATCATTTTCTCTAGTTAGTATAAGTACCCATTTCTGAAACCGTTCACTTCACGCCACATGGTATTTGTTGACAACTCAAACTAAAGCTTCGATTAACACCTTGTCTTCTTGTGTTGTCCAATAGTGTTTGTTCATACCCCTACCTCGCTGTTAGATTTATGATCCATTCTGGAGGATAAAAAGAACCATAGTCAGTACAAAAAAAAGAGACAGGGAAAAAAAAATTTGTTGTCTTCAAACTTGTGCTAGTTTCCCCAATTCATTTACTAAATTGTTTTGTTCATAACATAAACCAAATTGTTTTGCTCATAACAATGGAGCATCATACAACTTTATTCACAAGTACAAAATGACACACTAATTAAACATGGTTCTTTCAATTTTATTAAATGCATAATAAAAGTAGTGCTATTACAATAACAGACATTAATTGCAAAACTTAACATAGGAGCAATCATATCAATTTGTTCTATTTGATCGTCATTCATTAAACATGGCTTTGGCATGTCAATTCTAAATTTCGCCCATTCATCTGTAGGTTTAACAACCATGATGTTGTCAGGATCATCCTCTGTGGTCTCTTCTAATGGTAAATTATTAATTTCATACTCGGCTGGATCTTTAGTCATTTCTTGTCTAATAAAATTTTGCAGTAAGCAACATGCGTTGATGATACGTCTTTGAGTATTTATATTGTAAAAACATGGACTTGACGAATTTTAGGCAGTCCAAGTGTCCTCTCTATCACGTTTCTAGCAACATAATGCTTCATGTTGAAAAACTCTTGGGTTGTAACTGGTTGACAGCCATCTGCCCAAGAACTCAAGTGATAGTGTTGTCCACGAAAAAGTGCAAGAAAACCAGGTGAGTTTGTATACCCAGCATCAACGAGGTAATAAAAACCTAATGAGTAAACAAATAGCTAAATTTAGTAAAGACTTCTGTGAATAATTTCATTGTTGATATTTACTTAAAAACTAATATGAACACTAATTATTTACCAGTTGGAACTTTTAAACCATTGGGTTTCGTAACTGCATCCCTAAGAACACGACCATCATGTGTTGATCCTTCCCACCCAGATAAAACATATATAAATTGCATATCGTGGCTGCAAACGCCGAGTACATTAGTAGTGATTTCAGCTTTCCTTGTTCTATATCGTGGTCGATTAGCCTTACTCACATTCACCCGAATGTGTGTTCCATCTAATGCTCCAAGACAATTCTACATGGGAAAGAAGTAATTAGCATTGATAGACTATCAGTCACGAAACAACAAATTAATTCCTATAGTTGGAAGGTACCTTAAACCACTTCCACCGAAGGTTATTTGAATTCTCAGAAACAAGTTCGGGTTTCTTTAGTAAGACACTATGGCAAAGGATTATTAACTTCAATACAAAATGGAAATGACGACTGACCGTCTCAGCTGATCGCACAAAATCGAACTTAATTATTCTATTTTTCACATGGTGTGCCACGATGTTTAAAAACATAGCGATCATTTCCTCTACCATGACATTTCTTGTGCCACGTAGTCCACTGTCGGATGTTAATAATCGGCATAATCTATGAAAGCAACATCGATCCATGCGTAGTTTGTCAATGCATTTAACGTCACATTCATACACCACCCGATATAAATACTCATGTTGTCTACGTCGTCTAACAGATGTCGACTCAATGTCTCTATGAATAGTGGGAGTATTGTCATCATCTTCACATATAGCGCATACAATGATGATCTTAATGTCCACAATGAGAAAAACAAACAAGTAAATCATGTGAAGTATATGATTCGTTTCAATATCTTCCATGTTATCGTTGGCCATATCTAAAATAAAAGTAAACATTACATGAATCAGGGCACCAATCAAATGATACACCTCTAATAACAATAAATTAAAAATCATAAGAAACTATATTGAATAACATCGCTAATAAAGAATTACACTCTTAATATTCATCACAACAATCATATCATATGAAACAAATGATATTTTATCTATTCATAAATCACACAAAATAAAAATAGTGGTTAATTTTTTTTTAATCTCAAAATTAAACTTACGCCAATCATCTCAAAATAGCTTAAATAGAGCTAATTATACCCCTATAAAACTATTGCATATAATTTCTATCTTAAATATGCATAAGATTATGTTGGCTATTGTGTTTAAAAATTCCCTTTTGAAGCTTATCTCTTTTTGGTGATATTATAATCAAATATCAACAATAATAAAAAAAGCTTGCCTTGGATAGCTTGAGTTCATTTAATATTAACTCTAGCAGAGCCAAGCCAATACCTTATGGATAGCTTGATAATTTAATATTTAATAGTGACATTTATTACCTGCTTTATGCCCAATTGCATTCACGTTTTTTTTTTTTGTCATCCAAATAGAAATAAAAGTACAACCCAAGAGGGTGATTAAGTGTAACACAGTTTTGTAAGTTTTTTGTACTTTCAAAACCATGGCACAAAAATTTTACTTAGATACAACACAATTAAAAGACAAAAGTACTCCTGGTGAAAATAAAAAATTACAATGTCTTACATTGGGGATTAGGTTTCTCACCATTCTTCTCTTAAATTGGGACCTGTGTGATAATTGGAAAGGTATCATAGTAATTTTGTGATTTTTTTTGTCTTGAACTTCTTTGAATTAAAACAAAAACAACTTCAAATGTTTTGTGCTATCCATTGACTGTCAAACATAAAACAATACAAATACATGTGCTTTAACTCATATATGAATTAAACGGACCTTGAGAGTAGTGGGTAGATATTACAAAACACAAAATGATTATATTTGTTAAATGTCTGTATGTGTTCCCCTGAAAGATGTCTATCTATCAGGATAACAAATGTTATGGTTTGACTCTCTTTAAATATTTGAACTGGAAGAATAGTTTCTTATACTAAAATACAATTAAAACGTGACTCTCTTTAAATAAGAATAGGATTAGGGTTTTCTAAAGCCCAAAGACATTAATATTCTTACACATTGAACATGTTGTGTGACTAGATATGCAAAAAACATTGAACTTGTGGAAGTGTAATAGTGCCTTATAGATAATGTTTGTGCGCAAAATGACAATTAATTTCTATATGTTTTGGTCGACCATGAAAAATGAATTGTGAGTAAACAAGATAGTACTTTTGTTATCACAATGAAGAGGTGAAGGTATTCATTGCGGAAATCCTAAAGCACCTAAAGTTAATGAAGCTCAAGCTGTCAAGCTATCCATAATGAAGCTCAAGCTATCAAGCTATCCTAAAGTTAATGAGAGTTGTATCTTTCAGGAAAAAAAACCTTGCACTTTACTAGAAATTGTTGTAAAGATCAATAACCAAATAATAATGAGAGAAATATGAACTTTCTTTAGAAGAAGAGATAAATTTTGTTTTAGGGACTGATGCAGTATAGAAGATAAAACCAAAAGCAAACATTTGGTAACAGAAAAAACTTTACTAGAATCAAATAACCACGACTTACAGTAATGGCTGTAATTGGGGTCTTACTTCTTTAAATAGCCTCCAATCATTCTCTAGCAAGTAGAAGTTTTGTGTGACCAGGATCAGGCACCACAATAGGAAACCTATACATCAAATATAAATTTAGAGTTACAACATGAATTCGATCATGAAACCAATGACAACATACAGTACTAATAGAGTCAAAACTCCAAACTACACTCACAATAACAGATCAAATTCTATAGATGATAAAAAGGATCAAAATGAATTTTTGTGGATTATGTAGAGTTAAAGATAATCAATGCAGAATAATGCAACACTATATACATTGCTCATAATCAATTTGTCAACTTTATATTGGCTATAACAGCTTATCATATGATACAAAGGAATTGTCTGCACCTATTCAAGTTGTTCTACGCAGCATAACCTATGATCCATGAGGCATCATTCAGCCTGTTTTACAATTCGACATTATTAATACAAAGCCAAAGTCCAACAACAAGAAGAGGCACTCCAACCAGCTTTAGTTAGAATAACTCAAAAGTCAACCAAATCATAAGATGAATTGCAGCATCATTCATTTTCCCCCTAAACCATTTCCTTCTCTTCTATATCTATCGACAAACATTCATAGCCAAGTTGCAAATGCAATATGACAAAATCTGTAGCCCTTAATTTAAAGCTGAATATTTTCTCTTGTTTTTTTTTTTTTTGCTAAACTCTTTTTGTTTAACATTATTTGTCTAGGAATTAGAAGATCATAATTTTCAATTTTGATGTCCAACTTCATCACATGTAATTATAGGCTTATAAACTTTTCATATGCATATGCATTCCATTGCTTTGTTTTCAAGAAACATATTGAAACTAGTGAACCAAAAGAGCTAATTTGGATCAGTAAACAAAGTTCATCAATCTCCACATGCCACTGCAGAGATCTCACACCCCAAGGATGTTCTCAGATGAGCCACAAAAGGAGTTGGCCAATTCATAACAACAACATTTGTATCATCTTACCGTAAATGAATCACATTTATCTAGAAAACATTGTTGGGAACAACATTTCAAATTAACAATTAAGCAATGAAGCACAACTAATAATAAACTAAAAATACTACCACATTGTTCAAAGAGTTCCAGCAAATGTAAACTAAAACGACACTAAAAACATCAAAACTAATTCACAGCACAGGAAAAATCATGCCTAAGCCAATTCATGAGAAGACTCACATTATATAGTAAGTATAATTGAAAGAAAGAAAACAGGAAAATAACAAATTCCATGGACACCAAACAATTAAACAAAGATAATACATCCGAAGAGCTCACAGCAAAGAAAGATTTAATAAAATGAACATCTACCTTTTCCTTGGAGCTCGGCGTCGGGGGAGAGGCAAGGGATCGCTGGCTGAGAAGAAGAGAAGAGCGCTCGGCGTCGGGCTGAGAAGAAGATTGCTAGGGCATTTGGAAAAATCAAATTTAAGGATGGGTAGAGAAGTAATTTTACCCCACATGAATGGGATTATCCCCAAATTTAGGATGAATGGGACTCCTCTACTGTTGGACTTACCGATACTTGGCCCTGTTCATTCCACCCAAATAAACATAGGATAATAGTTGTGTAAGGAGTCCCATTACATCTCCTTGGGAATCAATGGCCCATCCAACAGTTGTGTAAGATCCTTTATCTTTGTTTTTGGTTAATGCCAAGGATTCTTGGATTATAAGCTAAACATGGGGATTATTTATGCAACCTAGGTCTAGTGCTTGTAGTTCTTCACCTATTTCATTCTTAACAGCTTAATGAGAAAAGAATAGTAGTTATTTTTCTAATAGATCGCTTTACGATATTGTTATTTCAATTTGGTAACTCAACTTTAATTTACATCAAAATTGTCTCTCATTTTCAATTTGTTTCACTTGGAGGTCACCTGAGAGATTCATTAATAAAATTATTGTTGTAGCCGCTGAAAAATCCTTCTCAACCCCTTTTAACATGTCATCCTTTCACTTAGGATTGTCCATGTCACCCATGTCACGCCCCGACCCTAGTCGGACACGTGGCAATCGCCGCAACAACCAGAGGAGAGTTATGCCCACCCTACCCTTGGTCGCCGCAAGGCTTAACTTAACCTGCCAACACGATATAATAATATGCTAACACAACTGGAAATACTGATATATCCACATGCATAAACACAACTAGTCCCTCGTATACCGGGTAGATGAAAATACAGTGCTATGAAAATATGGTTATTAAATATCAAAGTTTACATCAACCACAAATAAGGTACACGATAGTGGATTCACTGACTCTACATGTCCAACAAAATACAGATACACACCAAATAAAAGTGAAGCCCGAAGAGACATATACTTCAGTCTGTCCAGCACAACCAGTACCAACGCTGCACCCTAAGGGGGAAAAGGAGTCGTGAGTAACATACATACATATTATTCAGTGAGGATGACTAGCACAGCCTCAACTGGAGTAGTCTAAAATAAATCAAGTTTAAAATAAACAATATCTCAAATGAATAATACCGTTGCAAACTTGCATTCAAATATAAATAAAACAATAGAAATAATGAAAACCATAAGTATTGGCCTGAAATCATTCCTGACCTGATTGTGGCCGCGACCAGATACAGAACCGCCAAAGGTTTTTCCAAAACACAAGAAATCTCAAACAAATCAAAATAAAACAGAAAACATTTTTCCCTTTGGCGTTGGCCACTGAGATCCCCGTGTGGTGACCCCGGGTCTCTCAAATAAAATCTGAATCAAACCCTGTCAATGGTCCTACACGCCTCTTGACCAGGGTACCAGGGTTAACCATGCCACCTCTCAATAGGCTGGCCCGTGGAAACCCCATACTGCAGTGTCGGACCGAAGTCCGGGGTCGGGCCGTATCCCGTTGTCACCATCAAAACCAAATACATCAAAATCTCTAGATTCGTATGAATCACATTTTATCAAACCATATACATTCATAAAATAAAACATATAAGAAAACACGCATCTCTTTCTACTATAATTAACATAGGTAAATCTCATGTCATTGCAAACGAGGAAATAAGTTTCAAGTATGGGTTTCCAAATCATTTGCTAAAATATCATTGTTGATAAAAAGCTCGAAATACGACTTAGATATCCATAATAAAGCATAAAACATAATAAATATGAAATAAAATACTCAAATTAAGGCTATGCAAAATCTTAGCCACTCACAACTTTTGCCGCCTGAAACTGGAACCCGATTAACCTTCGGTGACTTTCTTCCCGTTCGAGGAGGTCTCACCACCTAATTGGAGATTCAAACCATCAAATAAAATGCTAGAAAGCAATTATGAACCTTAATATGTCTAAATCGAACTCTAATAATCCAACCCTATACTTGGAGCAAATTACGCAATTTAAAAGCTTAAACGATCTCAGAATTTGAATTAAAAGGTACCAATGGATTCCAGATATCACAATCTATCTTATGGGGTAAGAATTTCATGAAAAATGAATTTTTGAGTCGGTACTACAGTACCATCGGATTTGCTACAGTACCTATGCCCTTGCTACAGTACTCCCGGGGAGAAAACCATGGATTTTCTTTGAATTTACAAGAAATTTTTTACAATCAAGCATGACAACATGATCACATAAGCAATGGCTCCATTTTAAGCCCAAAAACCACAAAGTATTTCAAGATTTCAATGAATTTGATCTAAATTTTCTAATATAGAATCAAAACGACAAAAGTAAGAATTTACTCAAAATAAAATTCAACGATTAACAATACTTACCCTAGGATTGGAGAGAAAGAAGTGGGGATATAGTTTTCTCGTTGGAAAGGCCGGAAAAAAAAACGAGGGCAGCCAGCGGAAGAGATGAATTAAAACGGGGGAAGGATCCAGGCTTTTCTCAGACTATTAACCAGAATTTTCGTGTAAAAGTATGTTTTAGTCCCTATAAACTACAAGTTTCATAAATAAGTTCCTAAAAACTTCACGAATAGTCCCTGAATTCTAAAATAGTATTACTAAAAGGTCTTTGAGCTTAACGCAAAAAGGGTAAACAAATAAATGTCCAATTTGCCCTGGTTTTTTGTCGGATTTTACACCTAGACCACTATATGAGTATGTTGAATTACCTCCAATACTAAAATGACCATTTGACCATTTTACTGATAATACGTGTATTAAAAAAAAACGAAAATAGAAGATGTCAGAACATGACAGGGTACAACAACCCAACTTGTCCATGGTAGCAATCATAAAATTCATATATCAAGCTAGATGCCACGTCAACTAGAGGAAATGGAGGGCATGGCTGTTAATGTGACAATAACCATGAAATTGATATCTTTAACCAAGTGCCATGTCATTTGTGAATGACATGGCTACTGACATGACAATAGCCATGAAATTCTTATATCTAGCCAAATGCCACATTAGCTATGGATGATGTGGCTGCTGATATGGTGGCATAAAAAAATTTGATATATCTACAAAGATGCTACACCAATTAAAGAGGACGGATGACATGGTTGTTGATGTGGAGGCATCTGACATGGAGGAATCTGGTTGGCATGGACAAGTTAGGTGATGTGGGCATTTCAAAGAGAATGGATGATGTGTCAAAGAGGGATTTTATGGTGGTCTTCGGGTGAAACAAAATTGAAGATAAATGATTATTTTGATGCAAATTAAAGTTTGATTATCAAATTAAAACAAGACTATAATTACGTAACCTACCCAAAAATTAACCCAAGAAAGAATGTTATATAAAATCTCTTGGTTTAACTTAGTGGTAATAATTATTTTACATATGGTCCTAGCTAATATGCACAATATTAAAAAATTTCAACTATATTACTTCATGTCCATATGTTACTAGTTGAACATCATGATTGCTACATCTACAATAAAATGAATATAAAAAATAATATGGTATGACACAAGATTAAGTCGACATCTATTAGGCACCACAAATAATATGACTACTTTTGCCGTGTGGTGTATGAAAGCAATATTCAGTGTATTAATAATTAACACATGGATCCTCATTGTTTCCATAGTTTATGTTAATTGCTAACTATCACAGGTGGTTTGCACCGCATGATAAATGTTAAGGTTGAGAAAATGGTTGCAATGTATTTAAATACTGTGGCACACCATATTAAAAATGAAGTAATTAAGTTTGACTTCATGCAATCTGCCGAAATAGTTAGTAGAAATTTTCATGTTGTTTTAAAATCAATTATTTTTTGTTATGATGTCTTATAAAAAAAATTCAGAACCTATCTTTAATGATTCAAATGATTTGAGGTGGAAGTAGTTCATGATAATAACTTCAAGTGATAATGAACAAAACACCCTTCCGAAATTCAAGAATTCACAGATAAACCATGTCATTTTCATTATGAACAAAATATCCCTCTTTTTTGGATTTACTTCCATTTGAGTCCCTGAGTGGGATAACGCCATTAAAGCTTAAGTGGAGTGACGGTTATACCCCTCCACTGATGGTGCGTGCTCCGAGGATTAAGGCTTGGAGCTCATTGATACCGAGACTTTTCAGAGTTCTAAACGACGGTTTGGCTTTTTTTCAACTACCAATTGTGAACAAAAACTCCCAGAAATAAACAGAAACGGCCAAAAATAAACAGAAACTCCCAAAAGTAAACGAAAACTCCCAGTAGTAAACAAAAACTCCCATAAGTAAACCGAAACTCCGTCCCATACGTAAACAGAAACTCTCAAACATAAACGGAAAAGTTGAAATCTAAACGAAAAGTACATAGGCTAATTGAAAACTCCAAAAAACTGTGCAGAAACAAATTTCACTAAACGGAAACGCCTTAAAGTAAACGAAACTCACAATAGTAAACAAAAACTCTACAAATAAACATAAACACCCAAAAGTAAAACAGAAACACTTAAAAGTAAACGGAAACTCCCAATTGTGAACAAAAACTCCCATAAATAAACAGCCAAATGTAAACAGAAACTCCAAAAAATAAACAGAAACTCTCAAAAGTAAACAAAAAAGCCAAAAAATAAATGGAAACTCCTAGTAGTAAACAAAAACTCCCAGAAGTAAACCGAAACTCCCTCCCATACGTAAACAGAAACTCCCAAACATAAACGGAAATATTGAAATCTAAACGAAAAGTACATAGGCTAAATGAAAACTCCAAAAAACTATGTAGAAACAAATTTTACTAAACGGAAACGCCTTAAAGTAAACGAAAACTCACGATAGTAAACAAAAACTCTCATAAATAAACATAAACACCCAAAAGTAAACAGAAACACTCAAAAGTAAACTGAAACTCCCAATTATGAACAAAAACTCCCAGAAATAAACAGAAACGGCCAAAAGTAAACAAAAACTCCCAAAAATAAACAGAAACTCCCAAAAGTAAACGGAAACTCCCAATAGTAAACAAAAACTCTCATAAGTAAACCGAAACTCCCTCCCATACGTAAACAAAAACTCCCAAACATAAACGGAAACGTTGAAATCTAAACGAAAAGTACATAGGCTAAATGGAAACTTCAAAAAACTATGCAGAAACAAATTTCACTTAGCGGAAACGCCTTAAAGTAAACGAAAACTCATAATAGTAAACAAAAACTCTCTGAAATAAACAAAAACACCCAAAAGTAAACAGAAACATTCAAAAGTAAACGGAAACTCCCAATTGTGAAAAAAAACTCCCAGAAATAAACATAAACGACCAAAAGTAAACAGAAACTCCAAAGAATAAACAGAAACTCCCAAAATTAAACAGAAACGCCCAAAAGTAAACGGAAACTCCTGGTAGCAAGCAAAAACTCCCAGAAGTAAACTGAACCTCCCTCCCATACGTAAACAGAAACTCCCAAACATAAACGGAAACGTTAAAATCTAAGCGAAAAGTACATATGCTAAATGGAAACTCCAAAACTATGCGGAAAGTAGTACGTAATGGCCTCAGTTGTATGCGCAAACAAAGGTGTCATATTTAACGAAAGTAAAGAGGAGCTTGGGGTCTCATCGACAGCATCGTCAATTGATGTAATAATAAGATCGACGGCAGGGCAGTTGAACATATGGTGAATGTGACATATTTGTTGAAAATCAATCTCACATTCTATGGGGCAGACCTTATGATGTGCATCCTGGGTGACAAACTTCACACGAACTCTAGCTGACGAAGGGGAAGAAGACGAAGGATGGAAACCTCGTTTACAAAAGCATGCATGGTAAGTGAAAAGCTGCATGAAAAGCCTGCTTTTCTCTTTTGGCCGTATAATTTTTTTAAAAATTGTAACAAAAATGATGGGCCCTTTCCCACCAAAGCCAAGGGCAGAGTTGGTATTATAAAAAAAGACTAGTGATGGAGTTGGACGGAGGGACTGAAAGAGAAGGTAACTTAAAAAGGAATAATGGACAGAGATATTCAAAAGTCAGAAAGACTGATCGGGATGTTTGAAAATATATAGGGACTTATAATTAATTTTCCCTAACTTCAATAGAATGTAATGATAGCGGATCCAAACCCGTTTAGACTTCATTTCGAAATCCTCCGAACCCGTCCTCCGAACCCGTTTAGTTTTTTTATTTGTAAATTAATTTTAAAATATTTTTAAAATATTTTTTTAATTTATAAAGCCACCTCAGCATCATTTAACGGAAAATTTAACCCCCGGGACTCAATGTTCCCAATTTAAAAAATAAAAAAAATAAAAAGGCTTAAATTATATTAGAGGGATTAAAAGAGCCGGTTTAGAAAAATAGAGGGTCTATTTTGGGGATTCTACCTCTAATGAATGAAGTTTACCCATACTGAGGCCTTTATATACGATAATTAGTGGCCAAGTCTCGTCGAGACGTAGACGTTCACCTTCTCCACCGCCTCATCTGCGCGGAGACTCTTACACTCGATCCTCTCGCTTCCTCTCCATCTTCGATCACATCGCGGAGGCGGAAAACCTGGATATAAAGAGGTTGTTCGTCCTTCTTGCACTATATTTCCATTGTTTTGATTACGACGCGTGGGTTTTCCTTCCGATTTCTAGGTTTTTCTTAAGCTTTCGGAGTTATGATTTGTTTTTTTTTTCTGTTTTTTTTTTTATTTTTTGGATGGTGTTTTTGAGATCGGATTTATTGGATTATCGATTTGTCATCTTGATTGGTGTTTGATTAATTTGTGACTCTGTTTTTGTGCAGGGTTGGGAATTTCTGAAAGCATGGCTTTTGACGATGTGTTGGCTGTTTTGGTGGAGGTTTTTCCGCTGGTAATTGTTCTTGTTTTAATAGCTTTATGATATTTTGGTTAATTTTTTGTGGATGAAATTGCGTTATTCGATTGTTTCATAGCTTATGTAGATGTTTTTCAAGGTATGGCTGATCTCTCATCGTATCGATTCTGAAATGATCTTATGGATTTTTGGTGGCTAAATCACTTATATTATCTTAAAAGGAGATTTCTTCGCCTTTTTTTTTAATATGTGCTATCTGCGCGTGTGTGTGTGTGTGTGTGTGTGTGTGTGTGTGTGTGTGTATGTGTTTATGTTGTTCTGCTGGAACGTAATTGGTTACCTCGGTAATTGTTCTTGTATTGAATGTTTTGTAATATGTTTAGCCTCTTTTATTTGTGTTTGATTGATTTTTTCGCTTTCTATTGATGTGATTTTATAATAAAGCGATAAAATTATGGCTGATCTTAATTGATCTTGGTAAGAATTTTATGCCTTTTGTTGGCTAAATCAATGACATATTTTCTTGAAGGAAATTTCTGATTTGTTTCCTTTTTAAATATGTTCACGTTTTTCTTTAGTGAAGTATTAAATGGGTTAATTTTGTATGTCTGTACCTTTTTCTGTCCTGCGTTCCTTAGTTATCTCAAGTCAAATGAGATATTTTATATTTTTTGATCTAGCAAATTAAGTTTGTCCTTACCTTGAACTTCACGCTTATTTTGGTTCTTCCTTGTACAATGCTATTATGTAAATTCAGATACCTGAATTTCCTAAGCATGTATTATTTGAGTTTTATCTGTTTGTATGGTTAATAATATAATAAAATGGGTATCAAACCCAGGTTCTGGATGGTTATTGTTACTTATTTAGCTGTGAAAAGTATGTACCCTGGTGAGTTTTGCGCTTTTTAACCCCCAGCTTTTACTTCTTTGGCAGGTTGATTATTGTATGCTGGAAGCTGTTGCGTCGCAGCATTCAGAGGATGTCAATGCAGCGTTGGATTTTATTCTTCATGATGTTTTACCTTCGTCCACCGAAAGTTGCACACCTTCTACAAGTAATTCGTCTGACTGGGGTAGGTATATCTATGGTTTCTTGGAATGTTAGTCGAGACTTGTCAAGCCAACAATATTTTCAATTTGTCAAAACTTTTCACTTTAATATGTTTTATTTTGACATTAGATCCCAAAAATTTAACAAAATTGAACTATGTAATTCAGATTTCTGCTCCAAAAATTCCTTAATTGTTGACACTTATAGGCACTGAAAAGCAATCACTCACTAATTTACCTGCATCCGTCTTCTATAGGCCATTAAATTGTAAAACCTGCTACTTTTGCTTCATCTTTGATGGTAAGATTTATATGAGTTCATTTTGAGTTAAAATTAGCTATTTTTATGCCATTGTCTGCTATCTTATTAGGGAACTAACTCTCAGGTTATATAGTGAATTTTGCTATCTTTTCTAACTTTGTATGGAGTCTCTGATTTCGTCCTTTTACTGGTAGGTTCAGGTGACCTCTTGCCTTCTCCCAACCATGTAAATACTCTGAGTGTAGATAACATTTTGTTTGATTGCTTGTTGATGTGTTTCAATTTTGTTTTCAACTGTCATCCACATCCAAATTCTTGTTTTATTGAACTGCCTTCCTTTCCGTGCAGGACATCAAGTAGTTGAAGAAGCACATGCCCAATGGCCTTCAGAATCAAGACTGGTTTCATCTGGGATTGCTTGCGATTATGATTTTCAAGGCAATGATCGGATGACCTGCATGGAAAAAACAGTAGGCAGAGATACAAATGGAATAGGTTATCCAACAAATTTTACAGAAGCTAATTCGAGTATGCATCCAAAAGAAAGATCTGTTGAGATTGGAGTATGTCTTCCCTCAGATCATACAAATGATTACAAGTTCAATTCCATGGATGAAATACTGGCTGGGTTTGATCTCCGAGAAGTGTCAGCATGTTCTGCTGGTCTTACCAGCATCCATGATAATAATGCAATGCATGACAAATATACTGACACAGCTACTACTAACTGTGCACAAGATCTATTTGCATCTCTTTTAAACAAATCTATTGAGCATCTCAAAGAATTTCCATCACAGAGTGTAACAGAGAATGGTAATAATTTGTCAAGTCAGGATCTGGGTGCCCTTGATGTTAATGGTCAATCTTCTATTATTGCCTCTGGAACAGATCTGGTTGAGGGCATCAAATATCTTGAAGATCTTACTATTGACGCAAAAAATAGCAAGGTCTGACTTCTTCCTTTTGTCTTATTTAGAATCTTGAGGCTCCGAACCATTTAATTTCCAGAGGAACTCATGGTGATGCAAAGATTTCATGTCAGAATTTTGGTATCTTATAGATGTAACAGGTTTTAATATTGTCAGGCAGAAGGCATAGGACAGCAGTCCAGCTCATCTTCCATCATTACTCTAATGCTTTGAAGAGAATAGTACTGTCATTGTCAAACTCTGTGAAAGAAATGTCTGCCCATCTTGATTTCTTTACCATTGACTGAAATTCATTTACTAGGATTCTGTTGTTACTGTGGCTTAGTAATGACTCTTGCATACATATTCTTCGCTTATCCCTATTTGGTTGCCTGACATATCTTTTCCAAAACCAATGACTACTAGAAGACCTCTGCAAAACACAAAAATCTTCTGTTGTTCCATGGTAATCTCCTCCATTTGCTCCTTTTGTTTTTGCAGTCTATAGGTAAGCCATCATTGCTGGATAGCCAAACAAGATTAGTTTGCATAACAAGATTCCTCGAACCTTGTGCTGAATAGGCGCTTTTGTCAGTCTTATCATAGTCTAATGTAGCTTTAGGACTAGTGAAGTGAATTGTTTTGTCAGCCTGATTTAAAAAGATAATTAAATATGTAAGTAGGAGCGGACATCAAGTAGTCTGTCTTCTGTTTTTTTTTTTTTTTCCTTTTCAAATTTACCTGCCATAAGCATCTGTCTGGAATACGATGGTGGAAATTCACATATCTTTCTTGATTGAGTAGTTTTCCTTGGTAGGCCAGATGGTGAGATTGACTCCTAGAATTCAAATCAGAGCCTATTTCCATTTACTTGGTAATTATTTGGGCAAGTGAAAGTTGTTTTTAGATTTATTTCAATTGTTTTGAAAGTAAATACATCACAAAATTTTTTATTGTCATAAACTCTTTGAAGCATAGTTATTAATTGTTGTTAAAGAAAAAGATAAAATAGATCTATTGTATCATGTAATTGGTATCTTTCCTCTTAATTGTTTTGATTTTTTTTTTCTTTTGTGTGTGTGTAATCAACTGCTTTACCCTCATTTGTGAGTTGGTGCCTGCTAAGACACTGCTTTTAACAATGTATCTACTTGTTGTGAGCTCATTCCTTCTAATTGATTGTATGCTTTTAAAATTGTCAGGTCATCTTAGCATCTGCGATGGAGTCAACAATCAATATGGAGAAGGAGGTAGAATTGCATGAGGAGTGGGCCAAACAAGCTAAAATAGAAGCTTCCTTGGCTGGAAAAGATACCCTTGCGCATGTGGAGGAACTTCAACACAGATTGAAGCTTGAAAAAGAAAGAAATGACATGGTCTGTTTATACAATAATGTTGGTATATAATCAATTGTTCTATAATTATATGAGAGGAAATTAATATATTTACTGAGTTTGGCAGCATGCTGAAGAAGTTTATGGCGAAAGATCTATATTAGCAGCTGAAGCACGGGAGCTTCAGTCCTGGCTTCTGAGTGTGTCAAATGAAAGAGATAAATCTCTTGGAATAATTGATGAGGTATGTGATCTGTTCACTGAATATATTTTTTGTCAAAGTTATTTTCCTGAAAGGAACTGAAGTGTTGTTGGCTTCTAGCATGCTGAGCGTCGAAATTTCTTGTGGTGCTTGCACTGTTATTCTCGCTTGTGTATCATTTACTCCCATCTGCAGTTCAAACTAGGGTTGATGACTCATATATATTATATACAATTCTATAATATCCCATATTATTATAATGAAAATATTATATAATGTGCATTGTTTATAGGATAGAATAAGAATCTGAGCTTTTAGTTTTGAGCAAAATTGACCTGGATTCGAATCCCCAAAAATAAATGGGTTTGGTTTTAATTTTGAGCTCACTCAAGCCAGGCATGATCTTTTAAAATTAAAGTCAAACCTATCTTGAACAAACCTTTTTGCGCTTGAGCTGGGCCCTAGCCTGGTTGAACTGGGGTTGTTTGCAACCCTACTCCCACCACAGAGTGATTCATCTTGTGATCAAATTGCTCAATCTTCTCCTTTTTCCGTCAATTTGATGACATTGGTACAAATCAAAATTCTACTATTGTTAGGGAAGCTATTATGAATTGACGTCACTTGTATGTCTGAGAGAATAAAGAAAATTATGTGCTTACATTGGCATTTCCTTAATCATGGCTACTATTCACCAGATACGGAACACTCTTGAAACACGGTTAGCTTCTGCAAAGGCAGAAATGGCTTCTGCAGAAGAGGAGACATTTGAAAAGAAAAGATTGGCTCAAAAGGCTCTTGCTGATGGAAGACTCTTTGCTGTATCCGTATCTGAGGAAAAAGAGAAACTGCAACAAGAAGCTGAAGAAAACTTGAAGGTAATGATAATGATATGGTACTCGCACCTCTCCCCTGTATCACATAGGATATATATTATCTGTAAATCTGAATCTTCGATCTTGTTTGCAGTTGAAGGAGGCTTTAATGAACCACGGTCAAATAATCGACATATTACGGCAAGTTCATTGCCTTCAAGAAATGACTTAACATTCTGTTAATTAAGCTAATGTTTTTGTTATTGATCATGCTGCACTTTTTCTGCACTTTACAATACATAACGATTAATTAACTAGTCCCTATTGTTGCTGCTAATTTTTGCAGATTAGAAATAGCTTCAATCGTCAAGGATGTTATGACACTCAAAGAAAGGGTTGATGGGCATATTCCATTATCTAGATCTGTATCCTCATCCCGCCTTAGTGAACTGCCCTTTTGTGTGAGTGCTATGTCTAACCCGGTTTCACCTAGCACAGAATTTTCTGATTCCCAGATGGTTCCCAGTGAGGGGGCTTCAAGAAATCCTCATTCAGATGGTATATCGGTATCCTCTTCCCAACTTGGTGGTGACTTGTCGTGTTCAACACTCTCCGCTACTCCGAGTACTACATCTGATGCGGTTTCGCCTGACAGAGAGTTATCTGACCACCAGATAGTTAATGAGCAAGTGACCCTGAGAAGTCCTTACTCAGAAAGCAAGATTAACATTAATGAAGTGCCTTTGGACGATGAGGAGACTGCGAAAAGTCCTCACTCAGAGAGTAACATCATTGACATTAATGAAGTGCCTTTGGATGATGAAGAGACCCTGAAAACTCGCTCGCAGAGTAAGACTATTAACATTAATGAAGTGCCTTGTGACGATGAAGAGACCCCAGAAAGTCCTCACTGGGAGAGTAAGATTATCAACTTTAATGACGTGTCTAGTCCTCGATCAGAAAGTAGCATTAATATCAATGAATTGCCCGATGATGATGACAACAACATTGTCGACATTGATGATTGGGAATTGCTTGTGGAATTCTATGCGAAGCCTACTGCGGCAGAAATGGCGGCATAAAATCAGCACTTGGGAATTAATGAGAACAATAATAAATGCCTTCTGTTTATATTTTTTTTTTCTTTTTTCAGGCAGCCATTGTGGATGTAATAATTGTTTGGTTCTTCGTTGTATCAGGCATTTGGTTGTTAGTTTCTATGTGAAAGTTTGATGTTTAGGTCTTGAAAAGAGATGGCAATATGTGTGGCTGTAAATAGTTTGATGATAGTTGCTGTTTCTGATGCTCATACATTGTATTTACGTATATGCTTCAAGTAGAAGAAGCTTAATAATTGCGTAACTTTGTCGGCATTGTAGAACATATATGTTTATATTGGGAAGAAATTTTTAAGAGTGTTTTCTAATGTTGAAATGAAGCCTTATGGTAAAACTCACAGGCCAAGCCTTGGAGGAGTTCAGCCAATGCCTTGAAAGAGCATGGGATACAGGTTGGGATATAAAAATGTGGATTTAAATAAATTATTAAAAAAATATTTAAATTAATAGAATTTGCATTTAATTGACATTAACAAATTAAAAAAATATTTAAATTAATAGAATTTGCATTTAATTGACATTAACAAACATTAAACATTTTAACAATAAATTTTTTTATTGATTTTTAATTAATAATGAGTGCATGTATTAATATCAAGGGCTAGAGAAGTGAAATAAGGGCCTTGCCAAATTAGAGAGTTATTTAATGTTAAAATTTTTATTTATTTCTAATTAATAATAAATGCATTCATTACTATCAAGGGCTGGAGAAGTGAAATAAGGGCTAGGGTTTTGTCTTCTCCATTCCTCCTTGCACTATTCTTCCTGCCAAAAGAGAGCGGTATGTCCACTCCAAGAGTAAGAAATCAATAAGATGCTCACCAACTGCCAGGGAAAATGCAACCAACCAGTGGGTTGACAGTTTAAAGTCATGCATAAAAAAGACGGCCATCAAACAAACTTAAGTGATGAATAAGTAAACAAACAATAGCCACCAGAATTTGAGCATCTTAGTTGAGAAATACGAAAAATGAAAGTCAATGACACTAGCATGATCCATAATAATAACACACGAATATATACGCTGGAGTTAGCCTCAATATTATCTGATAATTTATTGTATAAAAGAACAAGTTCTACATTCACCCGCTACGGAGAGCTGAATACAACATGCATACTTGAGCATACATATATATATATATATATATATATATATATATATATATATATATATATATATATATAGATATATACATGGTGCAACTGAAAGCATGTTATTTAAACCAAATAAACAAGTGCTGATATTCAGATAGCACCAAATAACATAGACCAACCTAGAACTGTATGAGAGGGGCTCCCGGATTATGTGAATTCACGGTCAGGCAATACCAATGGCGCCACCAGGGTCCAGACATACAGAGCAGCAGTGACCCACTCCGTGCAGATTCGCACCCAAACAGATGTCCATCCGACGTCAATGAGTTCTGAGCTTTTGGATGTTGAGCTTGTCCAACCAGTCAAAAGCATGGCAGAGTACATGCTGGCAAGAGCAAATATCAGATGAAAGAATGTGTATGAGTAACTGACAGCCCGTGCTTCGACACCTTTCCTATCGTCTTTTCCTGACTCCATGTCGTCTGATTCAATAAGCGGTTTCCTTGAACCTGCCATATAACTTAGCATTAAAGATCATTATTTATAATTATGGGCTACTCAGACAACTTTAGGAACTACAAACTTTTGTTCTTCCGTGCTTTCTGTGCAATAAAAAATATTTTGTAAGGAGTTTGGGTTGTTTTGGTGAACTGTAGGCATACAATATTGACATTAGTCATTACTTATAAAGAACATTTACTGTCATATTGAAGGATGCTGGTCATGCATAGAGGAAGGGAGCGCATACTATGGCAAAACAAACAAAAGAAAAGGTTCATCTAATATGAAGTACCTGTCTTTGGTGAAGATGGAGGTGAGAGAAATGTCGTGGAAGATCCTGCTCTAACGGCAGAGTATACAACAGAAAGGACTGTGGTGAGCATTCCAAGAACAAGGGTACCAATGGAAACTGATTTGGAATGCTTATGAAGACCATTGCAGGCATAATCTCTTGGCTCACTGGAGAGGCCGCTGTAGCAGAGGTATGCACAGTAAACACTGATTACAGAAGCAGGCAAGAGACTCCCATTCACCTGTAAAAGCAAGAAAACGATGCATTATTTGAACATCACTCTATTAGCAAGAACACAAACCAAATGTCTATATAATTTACAAGCATCACTATATCAATAAGCATCTATGGCAGATAGATAATCGACATGACATAAGAGAAAATATTTATTTATTATTTATTTCCCAACTAACTCCGTGGTGTAGATGCTATGTTGGCAGTCTGAAGTAATTTTTCTAACGAACAAGCTATACTGCTCCATAAAAAAAAATGCTAAATCATCTGTGGTGTAACTGTATAAATAAGCACTTTTACACCACATACCCATGCAAATTTCCATTCAATAATTACTATGTTTTTCAAGCCTGTTTCCGCTTACAAAATCCAGACCAAATTGAACAAAAACCACAACAACACTCTAAATACTGAGAGTCAAAAATCAGGTTTTGTACAAGACACATTATTCTGTAAGTTGGAGATGGAAAAGCTGCTGAACATTAGTCATAATTTAATTTTCCAGACAACTGTTACTTTCATATCCTATTTTTGTCACAATAATACATAAAATTTGATTTCTAGATCGCATTGCATTTAACTAGGAAGAAGCCTCGCAACTGACAAAGGAATGGTGTGATGGCATGTTTAAGTAGTTCTAAGTTCTAAACTTTGGCCTTCGAAGCTCATCTTGCTTAGTTATAAAATTCACAGGAAGACTCTCCCAAGACTCTTTTTAGATTCCCTACTAAATAAGTAAATTGTCATCTGCTACAAGAAATTTGGAATTTAACAAACCTTAAGGAGCAACAAATATTCAAGAAAATATCAGTTTGCCAACATAAAAACAATTTTCTCAACCCATTCAAACATGACAAACAAATGGATAAAGCAGCCACTGACCCATTGAGAACAAGAACTAATTTAATGGCACTTTGAACTTCAAATGTGAGAACAGGTAAATTTAGCTTTTGTACTTCACTAGGTGATTGGAGACCCCAGAGAACAATTTTACACTGGATTCATCAATCCCCTCCAGTGCCCATTTATATATTGTGATGCATTTTCTTGATAACAATAACAAAGAAACATCCATCAACAGAAATATCTTAAAGGTTTACAGAAGAGTAAAAAATCTGCTATCATATCATAGTTGGATATTTTTATATTCTTAAAACTCTAACCTCAAATATGGCTCAACCACTTAAGCTGATGAGCATGGGGTTTGCTTTGCATTAACTTAAATTAGATATTGAAAGATATAATCCACAGTTACCTTTGGATGCAGCGCAATAATCGCAAAAGCAAAAGCTAGGATCATGGTCATGACTATGAAAAAGACATTGAGGCCACAATCTTGACCAGAGGGATTGAACCACATGAAAAGAACTCCAGAAAATGAATACGTAGCAATGTAGCATATAACTGAAACAGCTAGTAAAGCAATGTACCTGCAAATATTAAGCATGACTTTGTCCAATCAAAAGAAACTAAAAGTATAAAATCAAGAAGAGAATCATAACGCAGCTGATTAACTAACCATTTCTGCTCATCTTTCTCAACCCATGCATCATTCCATGTGTGTGTGAAGTCAAGTAGTAGCATCACTTGAACAAGAAGAAAAAGTCCAGAACCGAACTTCGATAGTGTTTCTGCAATGTGATGCTAACTTATGAAGAAGACTCAGGTGGTAATAAACATTATATTGACAACTTGATATGGCCAACCATGAAAGGATATAACTTGGATGTACTAAGGATTACAATAAGCAGCACTACAACCAATATGAATGCAAAAGTGACATGAGTTACAGAATCTAAAGAATTTTTTTTTTTTTAAAAAAAAAAAGCAAGTATAAATCACATTTGGGTAGAGAGGAAGGACTCATGGCTTGCATTATCTTGGTTAACATGACAAATGAAATTTTTGGCAGCACCAAAAGTAACTATTAAATGGAAAGTGACAAAAATAACATTTGGAATTAAATAGTAAAATAAATTCAATAGTTACCAAACAACAAGGAAGCACTAACAAGTGAGATTTCATAGGAATAAATATGCACAATATATGTTTCTCACAATTACTCTGAACTCCTTTTTTTCCAATTACCATGCTCTTATTTTTTGTCTATTACATGATAGCCTTTTTTATGCAACTAGTTACTGGTTCGCAACCAAGAAGTAAACATGAATAACATCTTTAAGTTCCAACATGACATTCAGTACCATTCTACGGGGAAAATGTCAGAATACAAAGTCGGGATATATTTCTCCACTTGAGGTCTTTAATTCAACCTAATCATAAAAAGGGTGGAGTTTACATTAATAGCTTCACTGAATTTAGGCTTAGCATGGCAACAATAAACTTACCTTTAAAACTGAATTGGAAAATGGTTGCACAGCATATGCTCTGAGGATAAACTCTAAATGTCAGTTCATTTCCCCCAAAGTAAAAGATGTCATTAATGTATTTTTTCCCCAAGAACCATTTCTAGAATATTTGCTTAATAAATTTTCTGCTCAAACATTATGTTTAAGTGCACAAGAGGAATTAGCGGAATTGGCAATATTTCAGCCTAAATCAACAAATTTTTGGAATAAGGAAAAAAGTTCATAGATTTTCGATTGATAAAATGTAATAACCCTTCCACTATGCACCATTCATGAGAAATTCCACTAGTTGAGGAAAATAAGACAGGCTAACAAAGGCTTGTCAAAGTTTGGTCTAACCCCAGAAAAGAATTTCAGAACAAAACCCTTATCACATGATCCTAACCACCAACCGACACAACCTATAAGTGTACAAAATACACAGGAAGTAAAACCCCCATCTAATGACTGATGAAGCTGGTCTACTCTCACAAGTTAAAAAATATAAAGTCACAACAAGAAGGCATGAAGAAAATTTGACCAACAGCATGGCTTCTGATATAAAAGCTTTCATGCTAGCAACATAAAGACCCATTAAAATAAAATCCTCTAGGCAACTCACACTTAAGTTGGCCGAAATATATTCAAGTAAAAGCAAGTTTTCGTGAGACTTGAGCCCACATCCATTAATGAAATTTTCTTTCATGATATACGACCTAACAGTTCAAACAACTTCCCCATTTGTCATATGTTTACTAAATACTGCACACAAAAGGTAAATTTGTAATATAATTAAAAATAAATTAAATTTGTTCAACGGTTAAGACAAGCCCAACTCTGGTTTCTCATGAGTTGTTTCTTTATCCACCAATTCTGCTTAAACTATCGAGCTTTATTGAGCTAACTCCAACAAGCCTACAGTTTAAACTAGACACATTTAAAATTCGACTGTAAAATCTTGTTCAAACTCAGCCCATTCATTTTCCAGATGAGCCTGAGCAAGCCAAAAATTGATGTGAAGTCGAGCATGTTTGTGAATTGCTCTGCTTCTTTGATAACCTGTATCTTAGCACATCAACTTCCGATGCAAAAGAATATATCACAAGTGACATAGGCTGTAAACTTCAGAAAACTTTATCTCCCCAAATGCTAGGAAGATAATTTAACTAATGATATTAGAAATTAATGCTCCATTCATGAAAGCTTACTTTAACTAGATATTAAGACAATGTCAAAGCTCTATGAGATTGTCAAGGCATACCTCATGACTAACATAGGCATTTTGCCAGCATCTTTAATCTTGTAAAGACTTCATATTTAACAATCAAGAATGTTAAAATTTTAATAGTTTAGACATTGGATGAGAACTTTATCAATAACCAATAAATGAGTAATTAGATACAAGCATGAGAACAACAACAAAATTAAAATTATAAGAACATTCTAAGCTTCCAGAAAATTTTATCAACATCTATAAATTCTTACCATAAATTGTAACCACCACATTCGGAAGGAAAAACATCAGGACAATAAGCACGGCCCATACTACAAGTTTGATCATCCATCCACCATGGTGCCAAGAATCTCTTCTGTCATTCTGGTCCTTGACACCAATCATAATAAGAGCAAAGATAGTGAAAAACAAGAAATTCCCCAAACTCACGCGAAGGACTGCAGATGTTTGAAACCATTCTGTTGGTAGAGTTTCTGAGGAAGTGTTTATCCCTGCAAAAAAGTATTGGTTACCTCTGAAGTAAAATATCACTCATGTAAACACAGCAATTCAATAGGAATGAAAAGCAGATGTAGAAAAAATTCTACAGTAAAATACTAAATCAACAAGGGAAGAGAATAATTACTTCCATTATCACACAATTATATCAACCTTTAAGAAAACACAAAAGAGTAGCCAACTACATTTCTTACATAAAGAAGCCATGCCCCAAGTTGAAGATATAAAACTCAACACATTGACAATCCATAGTTGTTATAAGAAGATATATGTGCATTACCTTTAATTAAAAGCGTTTTGTCACTTTGAATCACCTAATTTTTGACCAATGATGGAGTTCATTCTATAATAACCAAAGTAGGTATTTGCAAAAACAATTGCACTAGAAAAATATAAGGAAAAGTGCCATTAAAAAAAACCACATTTTAAATGAGAACGCACTTGATAAATAACAAATTGCATGAGATACACTCAACAAATTAACTCGCACAGCATTAAACACAAAAACACAAATATATGAACAAAAAATGAAGAGGCTTAAGTAGTTAAAAATGAACACCCTACACAAGGTAATTGTAGAAACAAGTGAATTTAAAAACATAAAAAGAAGAAAATTTCCACGATAAAACCTAAAGCAGAGAATAAGAAAGAACAAGAAGCATGAGATCACTGAGATGTACTTATCACTCTTCAGCATCCAAAGAAAGTAACACCCAAATTAAACACTTGACCCAAATATAAGAACAAAAAAGAAGCTGAATTAAGGACAAGATGAGCCGAAAACATAGATCAAGAACAATTTGCATTTGATTACCTCATCAATCTTCACCATCCAAACACAAGCATACGAAAAAAAAGAGCTGAACGAAAAGAAAACCAACAAAATGGATTACAACATGCATTCAATGCCCTCATCCTATATCTTTTACCATCCAAAGAGGCAGACACTCAATCAAACCCGAAAACAAAAACATCAACAAATGGATTACAGCATGCATTCATACTCTCATCGATCTATCACAATCCAAACAAACACGCACTCAAATCAAACACAAAAACACAAACACACGACCTCGTCATCTATCCATTACCACCCAAACAAACAACCACCGAAATCAAACCACACAGACAGAAACATACAAACAAAAAAAAATCTGAATTAAAAGAAAACAAACAAAAATGGCTTACATGGCAGTTTCTCGAGGAGAGGGGCGGCGAACTCGCGGAGAATCCAGGAGACGATGAGAGAGAGAGCAAAGAGGCCGCAGTAGGCGAGCCTGGCCGAGCGGCGGGAGATCCCGGAGGCGACAGAGGTACAGAGGCCGCAGGTACAGGCCGCGCAGCAGGATGCCAAGCACGACGCCGCCCACATCTCCTAATTCTTCTCTTTTGCTCTAGCAATCGATCGATCTCAGCACGACCTCTTCGCTTCGAGAAAGAAGATTTTGTTTTTTTCCTCAATAATTTCGGTGTAAAATTATCCGTCAGTCCCTAGCATTTTTCACTTTTCCCAACGGACTGTGGCATGGTGAAAGGGTAAGTTTTTTTGGTAAGCACCTAGTTTATTTTTATTTTAGGATCTAAACTTCAATTTAAATCAAAATAGTCATATAACTTAAATTATGTTTTACTTAGTAGTCACCAGAGAAATTTGGACTTTTTTTTTATGATATATGTGCTAAAAATTTTTTATTAATAGTTAACATAAAGTTCATGCTAAACGGACAAAGATGCCATATATATATATGATTATAGAAAAAAATTCAGTATTTACATTATTAAAGAATGCTAAAATTTTTTGAGTGACCCATGTGAAACAAAATTAAAGTTGGGTGATCATTTTGATTCAAATTGAAGTTTGAAGTCCAACATGAAAATAAACTATAGTTTGGTGCTCTACAAAAAAAATTTACCCCATTGTGATATATACTCTTTAGTCCTTATGTTTTCATTGTGCTATTTACTGGTCTATACCGTTACTCTAATCTTCTTTTTTATTAAATAAATTATAGTATGCAGAATATCCGTTATAGCACAACTAATGATTATCCAAGTAAATTTCTATTATTTTAAATAAATCCTCTATAAAAATAGAGAAAAAGACGCTCACATGTTTTTTTTTTTTGGGGTGACAAAATGGATAAGCCAATGTTAAAAACATGCATAGACATGAAGTTACTCTTTCAATACACTCCCACTTTATTAGAGCTAAGATTTAAACCGTGTCTTTAGTGAGTGGGACCCGTATGTCTCCAATCTGTAGTCTTAGCACAGGCTCTCCACAAATGTAACTGCTGCAAAATACTAATGTTATTCTGAGTCGTAGCTGCTCCTTGGGTATGTACATCTTCTTGAATAGGTCGGTGATGACGCAAAATGGAAAATTTCATAAAATGTCGAGCCTCATCAGGATAGCCTGATTGGATGGCTGATGGGATTGAATTATCCTTCGGGCTGAGATAACCTTCTCCTGGAGAGATCATCTTAGACAGCTTCCTCGGTACATAGGCTAATTGTACATAGGCTTCAAGTGCACTATCTGTTTGGTGTCTATAATTATGATTCCGGCCACGAACCTATGCCTAAACAAGGATATTAACTTGAAAGGAACACCTTGGATAATAGTGTCTCACCATCATGCTAGATCAATAGACATCTGTAGATGACAAAACCATCCGGACACTTACATGCTGGATCCGAGTGTTGATTTCCTCTGAAAGCTATGCATGAGAAGACCAATCCGGGTGGGTAATCTTCTTTGATAGCCATTCCCTGTAGTTGGCATTGTTCATTCACTATTTCTTCATCCAAATGTTGTAAAACCTTGTGATAAACCATCTCTTGAACCTACGTTAGCTCTTCTGGGAATATGTCCAATGTCTATAATTTCTTCTTTCTCTCATCTTGAATAACTTTATTCAGAAGTTCATTTTCTTGTTATGCTTGTATTAGTTGAGTTGACAATTTTTGAATCTCCTCCGCTCGAATCTTGAGTTCGGTCTCTATTGTTTTTATCCTTCGCTCTTGTCCCACTAAAAAATTGACTGTTTGCGGCTTGAAAGGCAGTGGAGCTTTGATTTTTATAAGAGCTGGTGGAATAACCTCGTTGTCAATTTCGGCGTTTATGTGTTTAAAGAAGTCTGCCAATTGATGGAGTAATGGCAACAAGGCCTTAGGATCTCTTTTGTTGGCCTAAAGACTATTAATCATTACATGTTGATGGAAGTTGACGATGGCTTTTGTTTTGAAGTGGAGTGGGGAATAGACAGGGAAAAAAGGTAAATTTAAAAGTGGGTCAAGTGGGTAGGACGTTTGGGGGCTTTTCCTGCCATATTTCTCTTGTGACTTTGGGAGATGAGTAGTTTGGTTTTTGGTGAAGTAGAGTTTTTTGACATGGAAAGACTTCCTCTCTAACTCCAGTATTTATTGATATCAGGGGTGGCTAGGTTACCTAGATTTTTTCCATAATCGAGATCCAGATGGGCCTACTAGTTTTTGTAGCCACCATCTCAATTATTCCGAGGAACAAATCTTTGGTTAGTGGGAAACATTCTCCAAACTCCACCATATCAAAAATCCAGAGGAGTTTACTGATTTCTGTAATCCCCATTTTTGATATACAGATGGGCAGCCCTACGTATGAGGTATAGGTTCCATGTGTCCCACCATACTATAGGATACAGAGGAACTTGCTGACTTTGCAATCCCCATCCTAAGTATTCAAATGGATGACTCATAGGTTTTGTCCATGAAAGTTTCATGAACTATCCTACTCAGCTGATCTGTAATAAAATTGTTAGTACTTTTAATGTGTTTAATATTTACCTTAAATCCATTGCCGATGATGAAATCAACAAAGTTGAGCCACCTGTTTAATGATAGTTTATTTTCAGATTTTTTTATGATAAAAAGAAACAATAACTTGACAATCAGTTTTTAATGCAAATTCCGATGAAGAAATAATAAATAACTTGAATTTTTCCATGGGCTTAATGCAGCAAAAATTTCTGCATTCGTACTTGTTACTGGAGTGGAATAAGTTCTACTGTCATACCTACTGATTTGTTCTTCCTTTATAGGCTATTTTTTGTAGGTCTGAATTTTAGTACTGCACCCCATACACCTATTCTTCCATCCGATTCTATTATTAGATATGCATCTTGTGGAGGTAACTGTAGCGGTTTTATTCTTCTGACTACATCTTTTATTTTTTGTACTAATTTTATGTCTTCATTATTGAATCTTCTTTCACCTGTTTGCTTGGTCTTCATGTACAATGGACCAACCAACTAGCTTAGATTAGGAATAAAGTTTCTAGCATAATTTAGTCTCCCTAGAAAAGATCTTATTTGTGTCAGGCCTTCGATTCTATTATTCTTCTTGAAATTATAGGTGAAAATCCTATCTTACATATAAATAAAATAAGAGAAGAATGTAAGTTACAGATTATTAACCCAGAACTTAGGATTGCTTGCCCTGTAATCAAGGCAGCCCCGTATGAACAAAATTTGATTCTAAGTTTAATTAAATAGTAAACTTCACACCTAAGCGAAAACAATTGCTTGTAAGTGAATAACCCAAAATGTAAGAGGAAAACACGTTTACCAAGCGGAAAGTCCCATAACTACACCGTAACTAGATGTATTAAATATAAACCCATGCTTTAATAACTGGCCAACTCAGTTGTAGGTATAAGCAAAGATATGATATTTACGATGGTAGAGAGAAACCGAGGGACACATCCACCTCGTCCTTAGTTGTATCAACAATAAGGTCGATGACAGAGCTGTTGAACATATGGTATACGTAGCACATTCGCTGAAAATCCACCTCAAAGTTAATGGGATAGACTATTCGGAGTGCATCTAATATGACAAACTTCACCCTAACACTAGAAATTTGGAGGCTCAATCTCTCACATATCTTCCGTAGCACTGACTCCCAAGACGTTAATATAGTGAACTACAGTATTCGACCATTTTCCTTATATCTAGTGACGTGCAGAAGGTATCCATTAACTGCCTATGGCATAAAAACCTCACGCTGTTATACCCGGTCCAAAGATGGACCCAGGCATTCTCCGGTTTTAGTGTGTGCATTAGGGATAAAATGGTCTTTTAACACTAATGGCATTCTTGCATGCTAGCGTTAGGGATATCAACAGAGCGGAGATTCACCGGAGGATACAATCCCCGGCCCCAGCCTCGAATTCTTACTCCCATCCGCGACTCTGGCCCCGAACCCGAATACGGGGAAATTTTTTCCCCATCCCCGTCCCCACGGGGATTTTTCGGGTTGGGGGATTCCCCGACCCCGATTATTAATTAAAATATTAATTTATCATCAAATCTAATTTAAGTGTTAGAAATGCCTAAAAGGAGCCCAACCACTACACTAAGTAGCAAGTTCCTATAGTGCTTACGGGGGTAACAGAAATTACTAACATGCCATGAAGGAATCCTGCATACCGAGGTGCAATATCCTGGTAAAAAAAAGGGTAAAGTTGGAATATTAGAATTACAAAACTAACAAAATGAATTATGTTGTAACATGACATTTCAACTCTAACATGAGGGTCATGTTCACATCATAAAGTATAAAGAAATGCTAAATTTCTCAAGATTGAGAATAGGTATGTGCATGAAGTAGAAATGATGGATATAATATTTACCTGCATGTTGAGCAAGAAGCCGGCCTGAATGAAAGAGCTAAAGCTCAACGCCACAATCATTAAAAACACTGCTACATTAGTCTGAGCATATTTCAAACACAACAATGCCACTGCAGGTTCAATGAAACCAATTGACTGTCACATACATGCAAAATACCCATTCTCATTGCCAATTTAGTCATGGCACCAAACAACACCATTACTCCACATACAATCAATCGGATAACCATTCATCATCCACACCAGAACACAACTAAGATAAGTACATCATGTAATTATCCAAATTACAATTTGAAACCAGTATGCTCTAAACTCAACACACCCATTTCATTGTTATCAATGCAACCAGAAAAATCACATAAATAATCATAACATGCCTTGAAAGATTCATGTCCTAAAATGGGACCAAAGAGGGCAAGTGCTTCAAAGAAACATGAGAATCCAAATCATGCCAACAAACAACTTTGGTTGCTAAGCGTTAGCCCTGCATGACCAAAAGCCATGAATAAAAAAATTTCATATTAGTAGACATTATATTAAAATAGACATCTATATTATTTAAGTAAATTAAAAGGGTTCATATTATTATATATGACCATATAGTATAATTTACAATGTACCTTTATATATTCCAACTCTTCTTCACTATCAAAATCTTCATTAATAGTGCCATATGCATCTTCTTTTTTAAAACACTCACCTATAAATCAAGGAATAATATTCATTTAATACAAAATAAATAAAAGTTATAAGTACTTGCAAGTAAATTTTATTACCTTCAATATCTTTCATCAACCAATTTTGAGTGCACATCAATGCCTCCCAAGTATTCATATGAAGCCTACTACGATAAGAACTCACCAATCTACCACCAAGTACTAAAAGTAGATTCCCAAGCCATTGTAGAAATCGGAATAGCCAAGATGTATTTAGCAATCATTTGTAATATCGAATAATAGAGTCCGCAATTTTTCCACCAAACTAAGATTTCAAAATCCGGAGTTCTTGGCAAAACTTTTTATTCCAAATAATGATTGAACTCCGAATTTAATATGTTTTTATTTGAATCACTCACATAGGAATCAAAAGCATCAAGGAAGCTTAAATTAATAATATCATTCTCTTTTGGCCCATTACATGAAGTTTGCCGGGTGATTTTGCTAATTTGTGTAGAAGTTTCATATTCATGTAATAAGTTATAACAATAACTTGTAATCCTTTGAATTTCATAATCGGCCAAGTGCCCATAAAGATGAGGGAAAAAATATGCCATTAATTTCAACTTATATCTTGGATCAAGCACAGTAGCTACTCTCATGGACCATGACTCTATGAACCATTTCCCAATATTTATCAAACTTTATTGACATACTTGTGGCCATATTTCTAATAGTTTCAATAGGAGATTTAACCCAAGTGCTCAAAGAAACTTTAGGGTCCGTTTGTTTCACCGAAGTGGGCACCGAAGTGGCCGAGGTGGCCACTTCCAGCCCACTTCGGTGTGTTTGTTTCACTGATTTGGATCCGGAAGTAATGATGTGACAACTTCTGAGTTCGGCCACTTCGGTGCCTGACTTGATCTGGAAAAATCCCGAAGTCACGACTTCAGCCTCCCACTTCAGCCCACTTTGCAAGATTTTTCAATGATAAATAAAATAATTGTTACAATAGTAATGAAATAATTAAATCACTACTCTCACTAATTAATAATTAAGCATAATATATTAACCGATTTAATTTAATTTAATAGCATGGTATTAAATTAATTATGTGGTGTGCAAAGTTTTTAATTTAATAAATAAATTATTTATTACCATTGTAATAAAGTAATTAAATCATTTAATTAAATCATATGATGTAATTAAACAAGTGTAAAAAGCATGAAGGGGTAACTTTACCCCCTCACTGAAAAGTGATGAAGTGGGATTTTTCAGATACCTACTTCAACCATCCAAACACAAGAAGTGGTCTCCGAAGTCCAGTTTTCAGCTTGAACCAAACACACTGAAGTGGATAGTTCCAGCTGAACTATTCACTTCCACCGAAATGCCACTTCCAGACTTCCACCACTTCGGCAATTCACTTCCAAACCAAACAGTAATCTCACACATCAATGGAAAGAAAACATTGGATGTGGGATATTTTCTCCCCGAAAATGCATTTGAAGCAAAGATAAAACACATACAACTTTTTACAAATCTCTTCGACTAACATCCAATCTTCTTCATTTGGTGTAGAAATAAAATGCGGGTCCGTTTGTTGCAAATGATAAAAAACATCTTTATATTCCAAAGCAACACTAAGCATCAAGTATGTAGAATTCCATCGAGTCTTGTAATCAAGCGTCAATTGTTTGGAATAATTTACGTTCAAAATTTGCACATATTTCTTGAAAGTTTGTAGCCTTTTTGGTGTGGTCGTCCAAAAAGCAACACTATCTCTAACCCTTTCTATTCCATCGCCCATAACCTTTAACCCATCTTGAACAATTAAATTCTAAATATGTGCACAACAACGCATATGAATCAATTTTCCATGCAACAAGAAATGATTAGGATTGAGCTTAGACACTAGGAAGTCAACCATAGCATCATTAGTAGTGCAATTATCAATTGTCAAAGTAGATAACTTTCTTTCTATGTTCCAATCAAATAAGCATTTCAATAGTTCCTTAGAGAGAACGACTTATGTATGTGGATAAGGCACATAAAGAAACCTAACAAGTTAAGAAAAAAAATTACATAATTATAATAAACATAATATTATAAAAGCTTATTTACATAATTCTAGTAATGCAAAATAAATTTAATAAAACAAACTATTAAACATATCTCAAAACCAAACTTTGCAAATTCCAATTGTTATCAATAAAATGTCCTGTGATAGCCATGAATCCTTTCTTTTGATTTGAAGTCATTCACATATCCCTAGTTATTGCAATTCTACTTAAATTCTTCTTTAAAAGATCCATTATCTTGGATTTTTCATTACCATATATCTTCATTATATCATTTCTAATCGTATTTCAAGAATGAATTTTGAACAATGGTTGAAGATTAACCAAATATGTTTTGAACCCATAATGTTCAACCATTGAAATTGGGTATTCATGGATTATTATCATACTAGCAAGATCCTTTCTTGAAGATTATTGGTCAGGTGTGTAATTGCTTACACACATCTTCCCATCCACCTTCCATTGTTGTTGCACTAATGTTTTTTGTCTTATGTTGTTAAAAGGCCTCATTTTGCAAACTTTATGATGATCATGCAAATGTCTTGTTACATTCTTGCTTCCTCCTCCAAGTAATTTGTTACCATAATTGCATTTTGTTTTATTGAATGTAAACTTTGATTTTTTTTAAATGTTACCAAACAATTGATTTCAATCTTTTCTCACCAACTTGTGTTGTTTCCTCATTAACTTGAGTAGAAGAATTTATAGGTAACTCATTTGGTGACTCCATAGGAGAATCGAGTGAAGTTAATGAGTCATCAATTCCTATAGAGGATTAACTACTACCAACCGGAGTTGAAGAATTACTACCTTGAGATGCCATCACTTCTCTATAGAAAATATATGCATATATGTTAATTAATTGTTTTAAGTAGAACTTATTAGCAGCCCAAAAAATAAAATATACTAATCACTATGAAGAAAATGGATAGTTATGTTCCAGAACTTCATATCCGGTTTTCAGAATTTCTTTGCGCTAAAGAGACTAAAAAGTAAAGAACATTGTGATTTGTGAAGTTGCGAACAAATGGATTTGGGTTAACGGGTAACAAACATGTTAACCAAAATCCATTAATTCACAATGTTCCAATCCGTTAGCAATTTTCATTGTTCCATTTTTTAACCTTTTTCTAAAAGTTTTGCAAATAAACCCAACGTATTTTTAACTTTTCTTTCTTATTTCTTTATATGCATATAAAAAATCTTTTTGCTTAATAATATCACTAGGATATAAATATATTTGCACTTATTATTACGAATGAGAAAAAAATATTTCTATATATTATGAGTGTTATGGTGAATATATCATGTCCATTGTATTTTTGTTTTTACATGCATTGCCATGCTAGATACTAACTTTATTTGCTATTTTTATCAAAACTTCAGAAACATTATATTTTATAGTTTGATGGTTGCAAAACTAAGAACTAATTTGAATACGTTTATAAAAATAAATGTTTAATTTTTAAATTTGGAAAGTTTTTTAATTATTTTTTAAAATATTTTTATAATAATTAAGTACTAAATTTTAATTTTAAGAAAATCACAAACAAAATTTTTTAAATGTGAATAAATCAGAGATATATTAAAGATAAAGAATGAGTAAATGATTATTATTTTATTAATGCTTATTATTTTGAGTTGGCTCTTAGTTATTTAAGTTTCTGTTTATTATTTGGCATTCCTATTTATTACGTATATGTAAGGCCATTTTTAATGTTTTTTATATTTTGTAAGAGAAAAAGAAGTCTTTGAATTTCTTTTGAAATGACGCCAACTTTGAGTCTTTGACAAGAAGAAAATTAGTAATCAATATTGGTAAGAGTACTACATTCTGTTTTTAATTTTACATTTTGTATTAGTGAATAACACTTTTTGTCTTTTGTTTTAGGTAATTATGCTTTTATCAATATGCTTGGACTTGTGAGTTTATTTTGAGTATGAGGAGTTTGCTCAGAAGGAAACCCAAGTGTTCTTATGTTTTGTTCGTATTTGATTAATGATTATAGACAAAATGCTTGTTATTTCAATATGGATAACTGATACTCTTGTTATTGTTGGCTTTGTAAATGACTATTATGGACAAAATACTCAGCTCCAATACACCACTAGAACTCACAGTCTAAATTTTAATCTCTAACTCTTTATTTAGTGATTTAATAAATTATTAAAATTTTTTTAACAAAATTAAAAAATGCAATATAGTTAATATAAAATTAGGATTTTATTTACTTTTTATAGTAATGTTCATTTAATTATTAATAATTTACTAATTAAATAAATAAATGGGTTTTGGTTCCATTTTTATTTAGATATATAACATAATATATATATATAATATTTAAATTAAATATTTGATATTTCAGGGCGGGGCGAGGCATGGAGGATAATCCCCAGCCCCGACCTTGACGGGGATTTTTTTTCCTGCTCCAACCCCAGCCCCGACCTCGGAAAAAAATCCCTGACACCTTCCCCCACGGGGCTGGGAATCGGGTTCCCCGTTGGGTCCGAGGCTTATTGACATCCCTAGCCAGTGCAGTAGTCTCTGAGCGAAATCTAATAAAACAACATGGACAATTAGGTCATTTGGACTTTGTTTTTTATTCTTTTATTAGGAGGGCAAAAGAGTAACTTTACTTTTCAAAAAAAAAGTGAGAAAAGCCTTCTCCTTCTTCTTTCTTCTTCTTCTTCTTTCTTCTTATTTCTCCACCGACACCTTCATATTTTCCCAAAATTCACCGACTGCTGATCTTGACCTTTTCATACCAAAAACCTCCTTCCATCTTCTTCTAGAGTAAGGTATACCATTTTGATTTAATTTATTATGAATATTTCCATGTTTCCTTGTTTTTCTTTATTTAGAAACTCAATTTTAAATCTTTAGAAATTCTTTAGAAAACTTGAGTTATTTGGACTTAAAATGAAGCCCTTATTCTTGTGAGTATATTGGTATATTTATTTGTAAAAAATTCCCTATAAATCTTGGTGAAAATTCATGTTTTTGGGCCGGAGTTACTATAGCAAATTCGGTTGTTATTGTAGTACGAACAAAGCTACTGTAGCACCAGAAAAGTTTCATCATTTATTGTCTTTTTCTTGACCTGATACGTAGCTCCTTGTGTTTGGAACTCATTGATATCACGTTTACTTAAGTTTAGGATTTTTTGGGTCCAAAATAACGTCGTTTTGCGCTATAACTCTAATGTTGCATGTCCGACATGTATCATCCCCTACATCTGCATTTTAGCTATTCCTTCTTATTTTAATTGCTTCTTGGGTTCTCTACTTGTGTCTTAGCGGTGAAACATCTTCCAAGTGGAAGGAGATCGCTGACCAGTGAGCACGTCCGTAGACAAGATGACCTGTTCTGTAAGTAGGATTTATAATTGCACAATTCTGGTTGTTTTCTCTCTAAATATATTTATAGTTGATTTTATTGAAAACTTGGGATTTATCATGATGAATTGATGCTTTAATTTGTTTGAAAAGAATTTCCATGCTTTGTATTTTATAAGCAAAACTCTTGATGCTAGATGAAAATGATCATTGTTGTGTTGTTATATTGGATTTAATTGAATTGTGGAACTTCATATACATGCTATACCCTTGGCTTTGATTTATGTGATAGTGATGTTTATCACCGAAATGTGGATATTTGTCATGGACAATGACTATATGAAATAATTTACATGAACTATATTGTTGATACACTTCTTGTGGTTTTGTTGATGATGGAGTTGGAACCCGCCTGCTGTAGTTGGGGGGGTCCCAATGGGCCGTCTTTAGAAGTGGCACGGTAGATCCGGTTTATCTGTTCACTTTAGGTAGCCCGTAGAGTCCTCGACCGGACGAACATCGGGGGTCGAGAGTCACCACACGGACCGGAGATGAGTCAACATCAAAGACATGATTGCTTTGATGGCTCTGAACTTAGCCACAACCATGACTAGAGTTTAGAGAGATTTTTAGACAATTGTTCGATTGTTCAAAATGCAAATTTCGTATTCTAAGGAAATATGTATTTATGTAAAGAAGAATTGTTTTAATGATATACATTGTGCTTTATGATTTTCAAACTCATATTATGCTATTTATGAACTAGGTATATTAAAAACCTCATTTGAGCAAAGCGGTTCTTCTATGCTATATATGTTTTCTTTATACTTGTGTATATGATGCTATACACACACACACACACACACACACACACACTACCATGTTTTGGACTATATGTATACTGCAAAACCTTGTATTGTCGCTTTATAGAGTATTTTGTATTCCATAGAATTGTGCTAACCCATTCACTGGTAACTCTGGTTATTCACTTTCTCCTTCCCTTTCCAAGCTCCAGCTAGTAGTGGTGGTGCAGCGGATGGGAGTGTTGAGCATTCTCTAGCTATCTTTCATGATCCTTGTTTCATGTATGTTTCTTCTTGAACATGTTGCATTGTATAAGAACATTGATCCACTAGTGTATTTATCGCCCTTTGTGCTTGGTTTATATGCATATCTAACTTTTTTAGAACCCTAGTTGTATTTATGACAAGCATGTTTCATTGAACCCTGTATTCAGGCTTTGGTTTGGTTGTATTTTCTGTGTTATTATTATGCTCCATGCCTTATATGTTTTAGACTTGTAATCACTATTTAGAGTTGTTCCTCACAAGTATTTGTTAGCCTTGCGGTGACTTGAGGGTTGAGTGGCGTGGGTGTCCCTCCTCGGGTTGTCACGACGGTTGTCACGTGCAGGTCCTGTAGGATGGGGCGTGACACACGCTAGCATGGTTTTGAATAAAAAAAACATTTAGGCCATGTTTGGTTACAAAATAAAAAAAAATCTGGCATAATTTTATTACGTAAGAAGTGCAAGTGATTATTGCAGAAATTATGGCATATTTTATTATTACAGAATAAGTGATTAATTAACAAAATAAAAAATATTACATAATAAAAATAGTCGTTGAAATATAATTGTTGATAATTTAAATTTGAAAAATAGCCGTTAAAAAATAGCTGTTATAATTATAGCCGTTATAATTATTTTCTATTTATACACAACATGGCTCTTTTGCAACCACACATGCTCTTTTTTTTTTTTTTTTAGTTGAAAATCTTCATAGTTCTAACCATTGTTTCAACATGGATTTCTTAAATCTTTGGAGAAGAAAAAATGAAGAAGACGATCTATTAATGCTCAACATTTGGTCGAGGCAATGGCCAGCGACTTCCAACGGTAAAGATCATCACACATCTATTCTTACAGGTGCCGCATATGTACAAGAAATTTTTGAAGGTCATCTGGAACGCTGCAAAAGAATTTCATATGGAGCCTCACATATTTCAAGCACTGGCTGATCATTTAAGATAAACAAGACTCCTCTGCAACTCAAAACGGACAACAGTCGAGGAACAACTTGCAATGTTTATGTACACTCTTGCTCATAATGCTAGTAACCACGATGTTCAAGAGCGGTTTCAACATGCTGTGGAAATGGTTAGTCGTTATTTTAGAAAAGTAATTAAAGTTGTTAATCGACTTGCTCGCGAATACATATAACCTCCATCGACAATCACATCACCGGTTATTCAAAATAACAAAACTTTTTCCCATATTTCATGGTGGGTAAAACTATATATTATTAATTTAATTGTAAATTTATTTTAGTCGTTATAAATGTTATATGTTTGTTTATTTTTTTAGGATTGTGTTGGTGCCATTGATGGAACACATATTTCTATCACGATTTCTTTGTATAAATAAGATCCTTACAGAAACAGGAAGCAAACACTATCGCAAAATGTTATTGTCGCATATGATTTTGATCTTCGTTTTGTATATATACGAGCTAGTTGGGAAAGTTCTACTTCCGATGCTAGGATTCTCCAACGTTCGATCGAACAAGACTTTGAAGTCTAAAGGAGTAAATATTATCTTGTAGATGCAGGATATGCTAATACCCCGAATTTTATTGCTCCATATAGAGGTGTCCGTTACCATTTGCTGGAGTAAGAAAGAGCGAAATCTAGACTGAGCAATTATAAAGAACTATTTAATTTGCGACATGCTTCGTTAAGGAATCATGTTGAACGCATCATTGGCATTTTGAAAATGAGATTTTCGATACTTCAAGTAGCAACTTTTCACCCCATCGACTCTTAAATTGATATAGTAGTTGCTTCTTGTATGTTGCATAACTTCATCCATATACATAACGGTGCAGACATTGTTGAGGAATTTGATGATGAAGCCAAGGAAAATATTGTTCCTAATGGAGATGACTCATACGGCGAGGATCTTGACACCATGAACTCTTAGCGAAATGCAGGTGCTGGTAAAAGAGATGAAATAGCAATGCAGATGTGAGATAATTATTGTACCTATCGCCGAGCTAAAACATAGGTTTTTTATTTTTAATGCACTAGCAATAAAGAAGTCATTAGCTATGTTGATTTTTAATGTATTAGTAAAAAAGTGTCATTGCCTACTTTCACATTTTCTAATTATCTACCAATAAATAATAACAACGTCAACAAAACACATAACAAAGTCACATAACAAAGTCTCTGAATAATATCAACGTCAACAAAACACTTATAACAAAGTCACATAACAAAGTCCTTGAATAATAACAAAACACATAACAAAGTCATCTATGGCACCCATTACAAATTCACACTCATTGTATATTATTCAATTTTCGTGAACATCATCTTCAACCATGGCACTTTACAATCTTCCTGAAGACATAAGAAGAGTTCACGATAACTCTTATCTTTAATGAAAATTTGAGTGGCTTTGAACATTTCTTCCTTTGTAAAAATGCCACCCATTGTGTTAAACACATTCATGCAATCTTCTATTGTATGCTTCTCTACTACTTGAGTGCCCTTGAGAACATCGAGATATTCTTTACCTTCCCGCTCTCGAAATGCTATGTATTGTTCCATGTTGAATGATGAATCTTGGTGTTTTTTCTCTTTCCGCTCCCATTTTCTTCTATGTCCATCTTCATCTCCTACTCCCCGCTTCTCTACATTGCTTGAACTTTGAGTCTGAGGATTCCGTGGTTGAGTACAAGGAAGTTCCACTTCCATGTTATCATTATCATGTGTCTCGTGTATAGGTGATGATTGGAGTGGATTGTTTGGAGTAGCAACACTTGGGCTTGTGAAAAGCATTGGTGAATCAGAAATATCTTCATAGTCATCTACACCACGAGAACATTTACCTTCAGCATATCTCCCTGCATGACAAATATATAATATGTTAGTAATAAAAGTAAAAATTAAAACTCAAACTTCAGAAAAGATATGCTTACCCTCATAAACTTCCTGCAATGCCATGAAATATGGAAATGGTCTTTTATACCACTTCCTAGCATTTTTATTCATCTGTTTAATTTGGTCCAAATTAGATGAAAGTAATTAATGAAAACATCATTCATTGTTTAGGTGCATGCCTCTAGTAGTGGTGCCCAAACATCGTCAACTGCCGATACAGTGTGTCTTTCATAGTCCCATCCGAAGCCACTTAATTCAGAAAAACCTTTTAGAAGCTTGTAGGTTTTTTTAGCTCTTGTTCTAATGCTTTAATTTGGTTTGTGATGATGGTTGGAATGGAAAACTTGCGTATCACGTCATGTACCATTCTGTTCCATGCTTCTTTGTTCCAGCCATTTTGTGAACGGTATGCAAGCGTATTGTACTCACCCAATAACCTTACCAGGTGAACCTTGTGAAGTTCATTCCACTTTGCCCTACTTTCACTTTTACCTTCACTTGCTATATCAAATGTTGATATTTTGATATACTAGAACTCTATATTTGCATAAATCATCAACCAAAGGGCAAATATTCACAACTCATGAAAACCCATATTCATAGTCAGAGCAACATACAAGAAGTAAAAACACTTGGCAAATATTCACAACTCGTCAACATGGTATGTGGAGCTGTGTCTCATTGAAAAACGAAATAAATTCTACAACTAAAAAAATTAAAATTAGACTTCAATACAGTGGAGATAATCACACTTTAGTGAGTTACATATCAGAATTCAAAGTCACACATCATCAAAAAGTCCGGTAACCACTACAATTGTGCAATTCTTAGTAGATAATCCTTCAAATATTTTAATATGAACACCAAGTTCATCATAAGAGTTCAAAGGTGTTTATGTTAGGAAGCCCACTTTCAAGTGTTTGGACGTAATTTATGAATCACAAACTATCTAATTTCAACTAATGTGAAGTGATAAACAGGCATGCTGATACTTATTAATGTTATACACCACCAAAATAACCTATGAACACAAGTTATACAACCATCAAGTACGACATTGACAATAGGAAAAAGAAATATGGGTTTTCTCAAAGCTATATTTCATATGCACAGCAAATGAATTTCACGCATATCACTGCCTTTTTACTAGATTTCCAGTTTGATGGGATCATCATACTGTATCTTGTAGCCTTACTATTTAACCAACCTTTAAAGCTTCAACATGGACCTAAATAATGAACTATTTACTGTTGTAACACAACTACATTCTAGCTTAAAGCTTAAATCCAAGTCTCTTAGTTTTTGACAATTATGGCTGAACCTTCAACTACATCCCTGAATGATCACAATTTTCTTGCTTAACCTTGATACAATTTAAAGTTTAAATGTACAACATCAGTAGCTAATGGTTGCCTAATAAGTCAACAGTGCTATAATTCCATACAGAATTCATCAAAAGCATCAGCAGCAAAGTTTCTTCCCTATCTGGTCTTAAAGGTTGCGTCAAATCAGAGATAGCATGCAATAGAAGAACTTCAAATGAAACACATAGCAAATGATTTCACAAGGATAACATATAATAGATTTCAAATGACCGGATGCTCTCGCACCAAGATCTGCAGACGGTGCTACTCAGTGTGACATTAAGATACCACCAACCTATTTTTCATGGGGCTAACAAAATCAAAATGCTTCTATGTCTCCTGACATTGAAAAAAAATAGCCAGGCATTAGAACTCTTTCTAAACGTAGCTCGTGATGTCAAAATAAAACATTTTTTATGAATCACAAAAGAAAACAATATAGTGCTTTCTTTTGGTAATAGTGGTGCCCAAACTACCAACCAATTTTTTCATGGGGCTAACAAAATAGTGCTACTTCTATGACTCAATCCTGGAAATTGAACAAGTCAGGTGTCAGAACCCTTTCTAAATTTAACTCGTGATTTCTGACCGAGTAGGACATTCTTAAACAACAATGTCGTGGTTTCTTTGATCAGTGTCATGCAGGGAAACAGGAAGATGAAGAAGGTCGGGAAACAAGAAGAAGAAGAAAAAGGTCGGGAAACAGGAAGATGAACCTTGCTTGCAGATTGGGCAACTGACTTTGAGCCTCGAGTTGGGAACCTTTGGGCTTCAAATTGTGCTTGGCATTCCTCCTCAGAGCCAGGATGATTCTAATTTGAGTTCACCTCCGGCGTTGGACTCTGGCACCAGCGTTGGCCTTTAACTTCGGCGTCTTAGGTGCTCCGTTGTTAGCCAGCGCACTTTTGGAAACCCTAGAAAACAAAGCCTTCTGTCGGCGTGGTGAGAAAGAGAAAGGGAGAGAATGAAGAGTGACATCGCCTTAAACACCTTCACAAACTTCAGCATAAAAAAATATTCCACTTCAAGTGAAATATTTGTTTATGCTATAATTCCCCCATTATGGCATATTTTTGTAGTGAAAGTTAGATACCCAAACAACCTTTATGGCATAATTCTGTCAAAATATTATATTATGCCATAATGTATGAATTATACCATAATGTTTTGTTACCCAAATAGGCCCTTACAAATTATCATCAAAACAATGCAAAAAAGTAAACTCTACATGGCAACAAATGCAATCACCCTTTGGGAGCAACTCAAACATGGGTGAAAGAAACAAATCTATAAATGCAAAACAATAGGGAATAAAGGAATTCTGGAAGAAGAAGAAGAAGATGAGGAGATCTCATTTGAAATACACAAAATGTACAAGTGCTAAGTGAAAGTTGGTAAAAAGCTGTAATTTGTCATGTTAACCGTATACCTTTTTGAAATCCTGACAAGACACGGCGGATTTTTTTCCACCAATGGCAAGGGCAAATTTGGTATGAAATAAAAAATATCAGTTGGCTTGAGAAATCAAAAAGTAAAAGAATTGAAAAAAGAAGGATTAACATTGAAATTCAAATGTTATAGGGACTAATCGAGATTATTTGAAACTTTCAGGGACCAATAATTATTTTTTCTTAAAATTAACTCTTGAAAACCCGCTAACCTTAAAATCAAGTTTTTTTGCAAAATAAAGGTGAATTGTAGAGAGAAAAACATAAAGTAAAAGGATTAATTAGGGATTTCAAAAACAAGAGGGGAACTTTGGTTATTTTTGTTAGTTTCATAATATCTGAACGGAACTAATTTCTTATATACTTTAACTGCTTTTTCTTATTTGATTTTTTTGGAATTTTTTTAAGAACCGGTTTTATGTATGGTTAGATATTTCTTATTAACGACTTTTCAAATAAAATAAAATAATTAAAATTAGTGCTATTTAAACAATTAATGGTTTTCAAGAATTATAATGAGGAAATATGCATATATTTAAGAAAAAACAAAGGAGTTATCAATGCCCACATAATTTATTTTGTACCAGTCTTTTGGACTATTAATATCGGTCATTTGAATATAGAATATAGAGTTTGTTTTAATGTAGAAGAAGACATAGGTGCTTATTGAGCATAAGTTTGCGATTATGAAATTCGAAATTGTTCGATTTACTCATGTTAGTAATGTATAGATTGAACTCTCCATGAGATTCGTAATTACATTACTTATAGCTTCATTGTTCGCTGATAAAACTGATTCATAATTGTCTTCCATTCTAAGATATAACTTGTATCTATGCGCTTTATATTAACTTGAAGTAAGAAAAATTACACATTCCATTTGACTAGTTCTCGATTCAAGTCCGGGGCAACCCATACAGAAAGAAAATCTCTTTTTTCTATTTGAATTTAACTCATTTGAATTAGAAATTAGTAATTACTGAACTATTTTTATATATTGGATCATCGAAATGACCAAGAATACCGTTTCTCTCTATGCTTGTGTGTATATTCGTTTACATCTATTTATTAAAAAAATAAAACAAACTAAACTTAAATAAAATAAAATAAATAAAGGGGTTTTTGTTGATAATATACTCCAACCTTTCCCTCATTCTTGCTGAAAACTCCTCCTTCTGCCTCTGATGCGATCTGGATCTCTCTCCTTGCTTTTCTTCTCCGTTCTTCTCTTCTTTGCAACAAGAAGAGCCCACGAAGCAGCGATCCAGCAGCTAGTAACTGCTAGATCCCCTCGAGAACCCTAGAATTCCTGGATCTGACCCCTTCTCAACGATTCTTGTGCAAACTCGTGGTAAGTGTGCGAAATCCGAAGAATTCCTGCCTTTTTTTTTTTTTTGCATTCCTCTAATCTGTTCATGTTCTTGAGGCCTTCAGGGAATTTGTTATATCTGAAATTGATCTTGAGATTTAAGTTTAGTTTGTAAGGGATACGAGATAAATTCGGATTGAATCTCTGATTCAGTGGCGTTTAAAAATGTTTTTTCTTTTTGTAATTACTTTGCAAGATGTGAATATGGATGGCTTTGAAATTTTGGACCATCTGCTAAAGTAGGTAAATTGTCCTCAATATCTGAGAATTATATGGTATTTATACTTTCAAAAATTAGATTTATTGGGTTTTACTGGAGCCTCCTTTCAATTTATTATTTGCATTTTAAATGTTTGTTTGATTTTAATTTCTTGTATGATTGGTTTGGAAAATTCATTAACGAAGATTACATCAAACCTATTGATAGAGCTGAAAGTAAAATACAAGAATTAGATAAGCCAAAGTGTTTAATGAATTTTGATGATATTTATGCTATATTTAATAGTCTCTTACAAGTGGGTTGGCACACCTCAAATCAACTAAGAAAGATGCTATGTTGATGCTGCTTTTTATTTGGACAATTTCAGAGAGATTGAAATAAAGATCAAAGAATTAGCATCACAGAAGGTTTTGTACCAGTCACATGACTAGTTGTCTAAGTGAAAATGGAAAGAACAAGTAGAATATGTCTCGAATTGCTAGTGTACTGTATACCCATCTATATATATATATATTAATCTCATAGATACTAGTATAAACCATGGAAGGTTGCATGTATGCCCCTATTGTAATCAGGCATTACCCTATCTTGTTCTTTTTCTGTTTTGACTTTGTTTAGTTTTGGTTTAGCACTTAACCCATTCTTGATTATGATAACATTGTCCTTAGGAAAACCAAAGGCTCTAAGCCAAATGATTTTGGCTTTTGCTTTTTCCAGTGGTATATATGCAAATTAAAACAGTGTTATGCATGCAGACACATAATAGTAATTTACCAGGCTTCTGTTGCTCAAATTCATTGGAGATGATCATCTCAACTCAGAGATAATATTTGCGGGTGTATGTGCAAAAAACCTAAAATATTTTACTAGACTTAAGGATAGGAAGAGAACTTGCTTTCAAATCAGTGTGTATGACATAGTTGGTGTAGTGTGATGTGAATTATGCGATCGAGGAACAAATAATAAAAATATACTTGTGTAGCAGGAAGGTTTATGAGGGTATCCTGAAAGTGAGAAACAGTAATTACTTGTCACTTTATCAATTGGCAAAATTGCATATCATATAGTCTTTTTTTGCATATATGGTGCTTGGTTCATTTTTGGCTTTAGGGCAACACCTCTGGTCATGATATTCTAACGTACTATGGCAATTGTTCTTTAGAGCACCCTGCAAGTGAAAGATATTTATGATTTGTTGCTGTATAAATTGCATATCATATAGTTATTTTTGTATAAATTTTGGTTAGTCCATTTTGACTTTAGGGCAGTCATAGTTGTCATGATATAACATACTATTACAAATTTACAATTGCACTATGGGAGTTTCTCCAGTGGCCTGGGATTCAAGTGGAGAACTAACATGTCGTACTATTGCTGTCATTCCAAATAAATGAAAAATGTGCTCAAGTTATAGATATTGCTATCATTTTTGTACCTGTGAAGAAGTCATTTGGCTTCTTCAACTGTGTATCGTCAGATAATTTTTTATAGAGAAGTAAGTTTATACCATGCCCCTTGATATGCAGGTGCTACTAATTTGGTAATCTAATTTTTATCTATGTTTGGAGCTGCTCTGCCTACCTCTAGTAATAGTCCTCTTCTTCGTAGAGCTGGTAGCAAACCTGTATTTGCTGAAACAGGTAAAAAAAGCATCAGAGGTTACATCCACCCTAATGTTATGTTTGTTCGAATGAAAGATATATTAAGCAAATGCTGTAGACCTTTTTCAGATTCTGGTGCTGGTGAGATTGGTGGTGTAATTAGTGATGGAGACCTTTTACCTACAAAGCTGAATGTTGCAAAGATTGGAAGCATAACAATGCAGAGTGCTGCAATTTTGCCATCACCAATTCTCTTGTGGAGATTAAAGGTTCTGTTTCATGCTTACTTTTTTCCTGTGGTTCTTGTTGCTAATAGCTTAGAGCACTTTGGTTTCTTTTGCTAATGATTTAATAAACAATGAAAGGAAGATGCTGCTCAAATAGAAATTCGTTTAAATTTTCCTCACGAAAATAACTTTTTTAATGAATAAGATGTCTCAGCTCAATTTCGAAACTTTGAGAACAATAAAAAGTGTTTTTTAGTTTGCAATATGCACCATGTATTCATGCATGCACTTAAATGTGCATTAACTGAAGCCACCTGCACCAAAAGTTTGGTGGTTAATTTAAAGAAGCCAACTGAAACTTTTTGTGATATGATTCCACAACCATGACTTCAAAGTCTGCCTCTGCAAATGCAAGTGCTGTGAACAAGTACAGGATTTTTCATGATTCTAGTAGTAGGTTTGTTTCCTCATGTAGAAAATAATTCAATTTTCATTACAATCTAGTCGTTTGTATCATATCATGTTGCCTTTGTGCCTAAATTAATTGAGTTTCTTCTGACCTACTTGCCATTTCAATAAAGTTTTCAATTAGGCACTTCTTTCAGATAAAATTACTGCAAAAAAAAAAATGAAAGAATTTTTTTCTTTTATTTGAAGATTAACTCATCAATGACAAGAGGTGAAAATTTGGAAATACTATGGTGGAAATCAGATAAGACTGGCTTTGAAGATTTGGAAAAAAAAAAACCGTTGAAGATTGTTTTATCTAAATGTGCCATTTGAAAACCCAACAAAATTCATAATAATGGTAAAGAAAAGTTCTAGGTGACTGGATAAAATCATGGAGATTTGTGTCCTATTTGCATATAGCTTTTGAAAATAATTTGAGAATTACCAGACTACATGTCGATGCTTTTGTTTGCTGTCATTGGAGAGCATTAAGAGAATAGTGAAAGTCATGCAGTTGGATGGTTGAAGCTGGTTCTTGACGTGCTAATGGCTTCAATGAAGATTCCATTTGTGCAATCAGGACATTCTTATATGGCCATACTTTCTATGAATTGATTTTGACAAGGCCTGATATAGGTTGATCAAGAAGACAAAAAGAATAGAAAAATGTAATTTGAAGGAGAATAAAAAATATATAAAATATATAATAATCAAATAGATATTTATAGAATATCTAAAATATTGAATATAATTAGTTAACTTTAACTATTTTATTTATTATTTATTATTTTAATTATTATTTAATATTTTAATATTTCTAAATTAGTTTTATTCTTTTGCCACACAATGAAAACTTAGCTCTGCAAATTGAATGAAGAATAGTCTCAGAACGAAGAGAATTATATATTTCCATTAATATGCTGAAAGAAAGTTGAAGAAGTCAAGAGTGCACCAAATGCACCTGAGTAGTCTTGTTACCTTATCTTGATAGTAGTATAACAAGGTACTAACTTTTTATTTTTTTATTCTTTTATTTTTAAATGAGAGAACAAGTACTTTGGCAGTTTGCAAATGTGGAGATTATGGAGGAAATTTTGAAAATTGGTATACTTTTCCTTTTGAGCGTTCAAAGTTGATGCGGAGGCTATAAGCTTATAGCTCTTCTTGACCTATTTCGTGTACTTGATCTTTGTGCCTGATCATCTATCAGGGTTTAAACTACATTTCTTAGATTCCATTTTGATGTTTGAACTGTGTGATATTAATTTGTCAATTGAAATTTAAATTTGGTATTAAGTTTATTATCTTCACCCCACAAGCTTCGTGAACCTGTGTAGGAGATATCTGTTTTCCGTAAAATTTGAAATGGCTTTCTTAAATGACATTTAGCTTAAAGTGCAATATTTTGTTGTGTTTAACAAATATATTACTTTATTTACACAGCAGTTTTCACCTGTTTGCTTTCTTAGGCTTTCAATATGCTCAAATATTTTCATTTATTTTACCTTTCCAATGCTATATCTTCTTTTCAGCCTATAATCGAGAATGATGCATATTGATATGTGTACTGAATTATGTATTTCAGGTTATATTGTTTCTGTTATGGGGTATTGGTTGTTGCAAGGTTAGTTTTAGTACATTCTCCATTGTAATTTATACATCATTTGAAAAGTAGCTCTTAAAATTTCCTCAAGATGGGCAAATTTTGCGGTTGCAGGTTAGTTGGGATTCTGTAATGAGGATGAATGGAGATCTTCGAGATTTATTCCTTTATGAAGCATTTTTATATTATAACCCACTTCTGCTTGTGGTCAGTATCATACCATTTGAAACTTTTTTGAACACATTATAGTTTAATTTTTTACCTTCATGCTTCTTCCATTGTCCAAACTTTCTTGTTTAGCTGTTGTTATCTTGTAGACTATGACAGTATGGCTGTGGGGTGTGAATTTATGGGTATTTGCCCAATCCACAGTGAACTATGCAAAAGTGTTTGATCAGGACAATAGCCATCTTACACACCATGAGATATGGAAGGTATGTATGTACCTTTACTGCTGGAAGTTGGCTGGAAGATTCTTATTTATTTTTATATTTAGCTGTAATCAATTTAATGTTCCTTGGTAAATGAATCCATTTCTCAACTAATTTGATCAACAGCTGCATCTTTTGAATTTTTTTCCCAACTGAACATGAACATGCCAACTTTATTTATATTTTGGATAATTAAAAAACCACTTAGAGGATTAGGGTTCCAATGCTATTGTTATGGGTCTGGTATTCAATGCCACATTTTCGACCTTTTCTATTTTTTGGAAATTGAAGTTGCTTCAACACCTTTTAGGATACATTATTGATTGGTCTTAGAGATCATGTGCTCAAGTATTTAGTTATACTGCTTAAGGTGGACTTCAGTGAATATAAGGAAAGGGAATGTGAAATGCTTGAGTTTTCTTGTGGTGTTTCATATGTTATCAGGTGGGGAAAGATATCAACAGATATCTGGTAGAGCAGATGTGAGGATAAAATTTTGAGCCTTGTCTATATATATGTAGGATGTAGAGGTGGTTCAGTTCTTGTTGTTCCGCCATTAGTTGGACTGTTCGCTACAACATGGAAAACTTGTGAAAGATTTATGGTGATTAGAATGTGTGCTGTTAGTGATGCATGAATTTTTGGAAGATCCCAATATTAGACAGTAAAAACTAAAAAGCTTGAAGAGTAAGGTAAGCTCTTGTTAAATAAATAATAATTAAGCTTGAAAATAATAACTGTCAATATATCATGGACAAGTAAATAATGTTGTGTCTATGTAGAGGATGGGCATGCTTGAATGGATTTGACAAATAAATTCATCCCAATTCTATCTTTTAAAACTAAGGATTTTTTTTTAACTCTGGCAATGCTAATGCTTGTCAAGTAATCTTTTATGATCCTCTCTTTTTGGGATTAACTACTTGACATAATTTGCACTGTGTTAGTAAAGTTGATTGTGCTCAAATGAATATCTTGGGCTTGTTTTGAGAGATCAATGTCTCCCTTCATATTA
>CACTHL010000560.1:0-302126 GCA_902712375.1 Dioscorea dumetorum | reverse complement strand
TATTTTATTATAATTATCTATTTTACTAAAAAATTATATGATAACAAATGAAAGAGCTCACAACTCAGATAATCTAGTATTGAATTATCTAAATTTATATACCAATATAAAAAAATTATAGAAGCACAAAAGCTAACGATAGTGAGAGTCGAAGTTCATGTAACCACTATGAAAATAAATGTAATATATATACATATATATTCAGAACTCCCCCATAATTGCAAAGGTATTAAGGATAACAACGAGAAGCTAGAGCCCTAACTAGTAGGCCGATTGCAAGTTGCACACTTTAATCAACAAAATCCAAGCTGTTTTGCCACTCAAAGGCATTTATAAAGAAGGTGCCACCCCACCTAACCTTGGCATTCAAGCCAACATGTTCATGAGTGCATGTTACACTCAAATATTTTTCTGTACGTTTTGTTGTAATGGCTTAAGTGGTCCCAAGACCGTCAGAAGAACACACAAAATTAAAAGCTCTCTCAGTTTGAATTCATATTATTAATGCACACCAGTGATGTTGGACCATCCGCTTATATTTTGTGTCCGGTGGTACATGTACCCTATCTACAATCAAGTTCCTATAATTTCCACTTAAAATCAATGTGTCTATCTTTCATGTGAGTCACCCAGTGTGGGCCGGCCAAGTGCCGTTACGCTGCACCCAACCGGAGCATGGCCAATTTAATTTTTGCCTTCAGCCTTGAACCAAACATGGGTTTCCATTTTTGACTCTCTAGGTAGGATGCTGCTACTACTTCACTGGATATCTATAATCTCCAATGTGTTCCATTCCATTGTTACTTTCTCATTGATTGCCATTGTTTTTTCTGCAATTTCACCGTGTTTGTTTGCCTACTGTTTTCCGTTACTATTTACATTGTTGTGATATTTTTGTTTGGATTATTAAAATATGGAGAGTTGAATGATTTCAGTCAAATACTAATAGTAAAAGTTGATGACTACACTGACCACGATGTGATGATATGATGATATGACGATAATGTTTATCAATATTAACATTATTAATATATGTTAAGGGCGCACCGCTTTGAAGTTATATACATATATTAAAAAACGTTAAGGGCGCACCGCTTTGAATTCCTTACTTCTGTTGTCTGCTCACTATATATATATATAACTCGAGTTTGTTTATTTTTTATTCTTAATAAATAAATAAAACACAAATTTATTAAAAAACTTCATTGGTGATTTCCAAGACTCGGCCTGGCCCAAACATGGCTCTTCTGAAAGCGATTTCAACCACAAACAGCTATTAACACTGATGGTCAAACAATGCAAATATAAGTAAAACAGAAATAGAATCATATAAACTCAGTAATATTTCATACTTTTTTCTTTTTCTGGTTTTGAGAAGGTCCACAATTTATAGATATTTCATACAAAATCACCACACATTTGTATTTCACATTTTTATTTACAGGAATAATCAACAGGATTTACAGGTACAAGTCATTCTTCAAGTCAACACCAACTCCGCACAACACACACCATCATCATCAATCAAGCAACTCACAGAACAACACTCCATGAATGCAAAAACCAGTTGCACTCAAATCTCTCCCCTTTCCTTTCCCAATTGAAAAGGGCAGGAGAACCTCAGATGTCACCACCAACTGAGGCTTGCCAATCCAATCGTCACTGCCCTGCAGTGTCATTCTCTGGAACATAAAAAATATCCAGAGAAAAAAAAAAAAAATGGATAGAAGATCATGCTTCTCAAAACACAAAGCAACACACACACACACAAGCACAACATTCCTTCTCTGGTAATCTCAAGGAGAGAGTAATAATGTCCAGATCTTATAGAGGAAAGCAAGAACCAGCAGTATCAACAACTGATCCCTTACTGAGATGTTCTTCTCTGTTACTGAACTATACTCTTTGTCAAGAACCAGAGGAGAGCACATGAACTCAAGAGAGAAAGAGCTAATGTCATCATGAAATGGTTCAACATTAGCACTCTTCAACTCCCCATTGCACCATTCCTGAATCACAGAACAAGTTCTTTAGATGGCTAGATTCAACCTGAAAGTTTAAACCAGTGTTAACACTAATTACCTCGAATTCTTCTCTGATGGTAACAAGAATGGAGCCAGCAGGTAGAACAAATGAAGAAGAACCCTGTGGGGAGTGGAAATAGAGTTTGCAATCATCGCCAGATAGATGAAGACTGAGTGCATGAGAGTGATGGTGTTCCTCAATGTCTCTCTGATCTCTTTCAGAGTGATTAAGGTCATGTTTTCTCAAACAGAGGACTGAACCCTTCTTGCTAATGCTTGCAGCGTGTCTCTGGTTTTTAATGTTATCGGCGAGAATTTTGGCAATGCATTCAGCTACTAACTCCAATTTAGATGCAAACTTTTCCACCTTTTCTCTGGTAAATTAAAAAAACAAAAATCAGCTAATCCACCAGCAAAGTAAAATGCACTCTACATACATACGTGTGAAATAAAATAACATCAATATATGATTGAGTTTGATCTTTAATTTCGCATATTCGAATCCTCCATCTTTCACTTGGAATGGGTACAAAATATCAGTTCCACCATAAACATGAAATAACATAACTTCATAAATGTCAGCTTTTTTGGTCCATGTAAATAGAAAATTATAACTAGTTCATAAATCACCCGTTTATAGAGTATTTGATATCCTTCGAACTTAAAAAGTTGACCGTTCAAATTATCTTCTTTCATCCTTATAGCAACCAAAACTTGCTAAATTTAAGCCAAAATAAATTGCTTGATCCAGTAGGATATGAATGTAGCACATTATTGAAAAAAAAAATAATTTCACCTAAACTCAATCAAAGTCTGTGATACATTAGAGAAAAAAACCTATTGTAACTACCTGAATTGTAATTTTCATATACAAATTAGACATAATAAAAACTAACTACCTGAATGGGTGATCAGACTCAGGCCACTCCTTCTCCAAGGCCGAGCTCAAGGGCCGAGCCCAATAGAACTCTTGGATCCCATCTCCACGATCACTGATGAACGCCTTCAATGCCTCCCTCTTCTCCTCCCAAATCCCTAGCACCGTGCGCCACGCCTCGATCGCTGCCTTCACCTCCTCCTTCGTAACACCGCCCTCGATCCTGAACGCGCCGACCGCCACAGCAGCCTCGATCACCTTTTGCGCAGTTGTATTGTCGTCGGAGACGAGAGAATCGAACTGAATCTCGACAGGGATCGGTGGTGGGGATCTCACGGGGAAGTAGCACTCCGGGAGGTTGAGTTCAGGGACATTGATATTGGTCTCGAGGTAATCGGAGAGAACGAGATCGTCAAAGGCCGCTGATCGTTGACCCTTTCCGGTCAGGATCGGAGTCGGTGGCGGCGCTCGAGAGATCCAGCTCCCTTTCCGGCGTAGCGCCGCAGCCGCCGCCATCGGAGAACTGTAGATCTTTGCTTGAGAGAGATGAGGGCATGATTATACTTATGAGAACCGTCGGATTGGTGGGGCTCAAAGAGAACACGGCGTGGATTTTATGATGATGAGCTGGGCCCGGTGGACTTCGCTGGTGGGCTGATGACGTGGCATCATTCGTGCGGGCCAGTTTGCGAAGAGAATATGGCGAGCCCGCGCGGCGTTGTGGGTGTACCGTGTATGTGCGCATCATCAAAGACGAAGGAAATGATAAATGTCGGATGGGGATCGGACGGTTGTGAATTGTTTAGACGTCAATGAAAGATGAAAGATTGTGGTATGATTTAAACCCTTGTATTTATAGTCTGCTTTTTTTTTCCATGTTTTTTTTTATTCTATGCAACTTCAATGTTTATTTTTAACTTTTATTTTATTTATATTTTAAAATTTTAAATAACAGACAAGGGTTGGTAGGCCGGCCTGGCGCGAAACCCTTTTAGGTAAGCCCGAGGACCCAACATTTCGTGTGGCGTGCTAGTCTGAAATTAAACCAGTCAGATAGTCAGGTCAGAGGGGAAGAGATTTGGGGCCCACGTTGACGGTTGCTTAGGATAACTCCAAACTTATGTTTGGTTTGATTTCCAGCTCTGATGGTTCATTCTGCCTTTTGCCTTCTAAAAATTGAAGACCAAAGGCTTGTTGAGTAAATAGGATATAGGACCGGGTAAGATATAAAAACTGGATAAGAGTATGAAAATATATAAGATATATCTTTTTTTTAAGATTTGATACGTATTAGACAAGCCATTGGATCCATTTTGTTATCTTCCTTTATATTTGAAATTGATCCGATAATGATAGAAAATAATATGAATTACATGAAGATAGATAAAATTAATTTTTATAAAATAATTATTAATGTTTTTTTAAAAATAAATAGGTACAAGTTTTTTCACATAAAAAAAAATTAAAGTAATCAGCCGGTTGAAGCAGGAGAAATTGATGTTCTATTTAGTTATTAACAAAGTTTGTCTCAAACCTCGAGGTTTGATGATAAAAAATTAAACCATCTTTAACATGTATTTGATTTCATTGCCCTTAGTCCCCCCTGGTCCTTGTATTGTTGATTTGAGGGAAAAATAATGTTCTCAATTTGCCCCACTAGTCCCCCTATTAAACTCAATGTACCCCATTTAGTCCCAATGATAGGGAAATTAATTCAATTAATGGGGAAGGAGGAAAAAAAAAAAAACGATCAGTCCTAGGTAAACCTAATTTGCCTCAAATCATTAATAGAGAGACCAATTGCGCCAAATTATATTAAAATGATGAGATTAAGTGAAATAAGAGAGGCATTGTACCAAAAAAAAAATTACACTAAAGTGTTAAATAAGAGAGATAAATCACAAGGAAAAAAAATTATTGTCAAATAAAGCGGGCAACTCATACTTATTGCCCTTATATTGTCCACCAAACCAGCATCAAGTGTTTCAATTCAATTTTAATCCCAATTAAGACCTCCACCCACCCATGATATGCTCGGTAATTTTCAAGTGTCCCTTGAACCGATTACCAAATGCAACAAAATAGATGTAGGTTTAGTCAAATTGAAAATTAAGGTGGCAAGCTCATTGCTAATTGAATTGATTGTCCATGATGCGATTTATTAGTTCTCCGAAGTTTTTTGGCATATAATTAAACTCCTCACTTGGACACAAAACCACAACCCCCAAAACATCAAAATTTTACCAATTCAAAGCAGACACACACTTCAAACAATCCATAACATCCAGTTTATAAAAGTTGCAATACAAGCTCATGAAACTAGGAAAAAAAAAGCCTCAAAGGCACACTCATAATATTCACAATCTTACAAACTGTCAACCAAGAAGCCTGCAAGGATGTATATATATTACTTAGAGGCAAGAGAGTAGAAGTAAGCTCTCCCCCCATGAATTTCCCTGCTTATTTCCTCTCCCTCTTTGGTGAGGAGGAAGACGATCCTTTGCGAGACCACGGCATCCGAAAGCCGATGTTTTCGACTGCTCCAACGGTCTTGAACAATCGTTTATTCAGCTCTTCAACGAGGTTCTTGTGCAGTAGTTGGCTACGCATATCAATCATCGATCGGTTTCTCATCATGCGCTTTCTGTTATCGGTCACCGGCCTTTTGCCTTCCTGCTGAAGCTGGCATTGTCTCTGAAATTCGGTCTCACTCGGACTACTTATAATTTTCTGTCTTTCTTCTGAGCAAAACCTTTTTTTGAAAATGAAAATACATACACCGTACGTGTTAATTCACCACAATGATAATAAAAATCACAAAGGTTTCTGAGCCAAACCTGGTTGGCTTAACTTCTGTTCTTTGATCACTACTGTCTAGCTCATCATCTCCGGAGTTATAGCTCACATTTGAATATTTACAAGACTGCCCATCTTCGTCATCATCTGTAAAGAGATCATCTGCATACAAAATCAGTCTCAAATCATCTCAAATTAATTAATTAACCAACAAATGTAACAGTCTGGATCTCAACTTGATGGCAACAAATACCTCTAAACCAGTCTTCTTGGCAATGCTCACGATGCCGGGAAGACGGACCGGGCTCAAGCATTGAGCAATGGGAAAAAAGAAGAAGAAGAAGAAGAAGAAGAAGAAGGAGAGGACATGGAATAGAATGGATGGCTTTCACCCTCCATAGCTATAAACATGATGCTCCTCATTATTTACAAGACCTTCTTTCCAATCTGGAGCCAGGTTTGAGATCTCCTTATCAATTATCTCTGCAATTTCTAATGGTCCTCTATCCGTTATCTCCAGTTCTTTCACCATCTCATTGGCCACGTCAATTGCAGTATCACTCAGAATGTCAAAAGGAAAATATATATTCCTCACTTTACCTGCTCACCACAATTCCACAGCAGAATTAAATTCTCAGAGTCTCATATATGAACAAACAGGAAACATTAGCAAATTAACATGCCTTCTTTGTCTGCAATCTGCACTTTGAGAAAGATGGTATTATCTTCTGGGTTCATCTTCCCGGTGATCATCATATCGGTGCGCCTTTTCGGTGAATGAGGAGGAGTACTAGGACCATATGGTTTTAATCCAAGTTCATCACCAGAATTCAACTTCAACGCTGGCAAAGGCAGAAGTTGATCACCGCATGATAGGAAGGGATCAAGTAGTAGCTCACTCGCCGGAGACCTCTTTGAGACAGTCTCAAGGCACCTTCCGATGAAACGCTTCGCCTCTGCATCTTGAATTCTATAGAAAGCATCAGGCAGCCTCCCTAAATTAACATGCATAGATCAATGCATGTCAAAGTCTATCCTCGGAATTAACAGGTACAAGATAAAAGATAAACAAATTAACATATATACTCACCGAAGTTACTTTCTTGTAGATTTGAGCAGGATTTGAGCACTCGCTGTAAGGGTATTCAGAAGTGAGCATTTCCAAAACACACATGCCAAACGAGTAGATGTCTACAAGCTCATTATACTCTTCCTCATAGAGCTCTGGGGCCATGAATTCTGGTGTTCCTGTGTGTATATATATGGAGGCAATGCATTATATATACCTCTGAAGCCAATGTGGCACTATATGTATATATACAGATATACATATGCATGAAACGTAGATGAATGGAAGCCATACCTATGACACTAGAGCGGCCTGTGATCCTCTGAGAATGGCAGCAAGGCCGAGATCACCGATCTTAACTTGTCCAAGATGCCCATTGACAAAAACATTATCACATTTGAGATCTCTGTGAATCACTGGAGGATCATGACCATGAAGATAGATGAGGCCACGGAGAATTTGGCGTACCCAATTCTTCACTGCCCTTATATCCACTCTTCGGTATTTTTGCCGATACCTTAGTTCGCGACAAGTAATCAATCAATGAACTTCCCCTTCTTAATTTCAGATAATTTTCAAAGAAGAGAGGAAGAAGATGTCAACAACTTACTCTCTTAATGTGCCGGAAGTGAACATTTCAGTGATGAAATTGAAGGTCGGGTTCTCATCAATCCATGAAGTGTGGAATTTGATGATTGAGTCATGAGTGGAGTGTGCTGAGGAGGTGCACCTCCGAGTACATGCGTTGCAGTGCATCAGGGGAACGCAGCACATCACATATCTTGGCTTGATTCCAGGCAACTTCAATTCCTTGAAGGTTCATCAAAGGCTCTGTAAACTGTCTTCATGGCTCCTTTGCCAAGCATCTCATCAAACTGCATGTTTTCATTTGTTCATGCAAAAAGAAATAGTAAATTAATAGTAAGTTAATTTATATTTATATGTATATATATATATATATATAAATTTACAATGTCTAAAAGAAAAGACTCCAAATCTCAGCCTTTCAATCCCCACAAATAGTGGTTGACAACTTGTGATGGGACCCAAACAGAGCAGTGCACTCGCATCAACTTTCTTGGCATGCTGAGAAATTTTTCATGAATTTTTAATGTAATGTGTTTTATAAATCACTCCGGAAATTAAAAAAATTGAAAGGAAGTCGATGTATATATTTGATGGTGCGGACATGATCAAAAGTTCGTAACGAGAATTGCTCTCATTGTAGAAAAACAAAAATAAGACATTATAAATTCAAAATTAATTGAAAATAATAATAATAATAATAATAATAATAAAATAATAATAACTATAATAAATCATTAATTATGAGTGAGCTCATAGCCAGCTCAAACCATTAATATAGTGCTCTTTGTTTTTGTCAAACAAAAATATTGTGATTTGTCAATTACTCACTGTTGTCACTTACAAATTAAAAGTATATGGAGTGTCATCCAATTAGATAGTGAGCCTTTTTCTTTTGGAATCTCAAGAAAGGAAATGGTGCACCAAATGTTGGAAATAAGAACATCTAATTCAGATGCTCACCAACTAGATGGTGGTACTTGTTCCTGGAAGTTTTACCAAGAGAATTGAAAGCATATTCTGATCACCCATTTAAAAAAAAAAAAAAAAAAAAGCAAAATGAGATAAAACAAGAACAGGAATGAAAAGAAAACACACATATCAATATATCATGGACAAACACACAATGAATGAATGCTTACTTTTGATTATAAAAAAACACATAATGATGTACTGATATCCACCCCGCGTATTAAAGACAAGGTGCATGCATGTCCGATCATTTGGTAATCCATAGCTTTGATTTAATCTTGTGACGTAGACTCCTCATCTTATATGCATAATATAATACTCAGTTCTTAGATTTCAATATATATTATAATATGTAAACATACATACATACATATATATATTATCATCAACGTACGTGACAGTTGCAATATTTAACCAGAAATTAATTAGAAACCGGCAAAATATTAAGATCAATACGCAAAACAAGCTCATGTATAAAACTGTTCACCAAAGCAACAAACTCCTGTAAACCATTAAAAAGAAGCTCCAAGTACCAATACAAGAACAATAAATCAACCACCTTTTCTTTTACACTCATCTAGAAAAAACAAAACCTAATTAATAAATCACAAAAGATCGCAACAATTAACCAACCCAAAAATAATAATAATAAATCAATAAAAACTTGAATAAAAGAAAGCAGAAGAAAGATGAGCTTACACGTCCATATCGGCCGGAAGGGTCTGTCTCAACATAGCCATTGGTTTCATCGGCGAGTTCCGCCGGCCGTCGCATATCAAACATATATATATATATATGAAAGAAAGATATATATAAAGCAAGTAAATAGAAGAAGAAGAAGAAGAAGAAGAAAAGAAGGAAGTGGATCAGGAGTAAGGTAATTAGAGGCCGGGAGGAAGCTGGAAGGGGATTAATAATTGATAATAAATATTAAAAAAAAACAAGAATCAGGGGTAGATAATCCTGGGTTTCCCTTCATGGTTTTCGTAGGAGAAGACGCCGAAGAGAAGCCAAAAGAGCCTGGAGTAGTCTACGGAGAGCAATACCCATGCCATCTGAATCTGAATGGCCTCAGCTGGAGAGAAGTCGAAACACATGGGATACATTTGATGTGAAAAGTGAAAGGTGATAAGGTACGTGTGGAGAATTCTGTTTGTTGTTTTCCAAGTGGGTCTGTTTTCCTGTGGAGAGAGAAAGAGAGAGAGAGGAATAGTGGTGGAGCTCTAGCTAATATATTAAAGTTGGAAGGGTGTTATGGGAACCCTTCGCTTAATTATTTTTGCAGGTGTTATAGGATTGTGCGGCTCTGAACTTGAAGAATCTATGGCTTCCTCTTGATGAATCCATTCAATTGAACTAAGTAATGAGAAGAAGAGCAAGGAGGAGAAGGAGAAGGTGGTACTTTCAAAAACTATAAAAGTATATAGAGTACTCAGACAAGATTAGTATTAATATGGTTGGTAATGGAGCTTGGTGAAGGGAGAGAGAAAGATGGGGAAATTGGAAAGAGGATGGATGGATGGATGGATGGATGAGAGAGAGAGAGAGGTGGCAATTGGCAAAGGATGAAAACTGGAAAGAATAAGATGGTGGGAAACGAGCACTTGGAACAATGGGACCCACAGGTGACGAGGATAGAGAGTTCTAGTATTATTTATTATAAAAAGAGTGGCTTGAGAGAGGGTCAAAGCCCCATTTTGAGATTTTTCCGTTACTCTTTCTCTTTCCGTTTTATTCCCATCATCTCTCTCTCTCTCTCTCTCTCTCTAACGGAGTTTTGGGTTTTCCTCACATAATTTTATGCAGTTTTGATAAAAAAATAAATCAAATAAAATAGAATAAAAATAAAAAGAAGCTTAACCCAGAGACACATTATGTGACGGCTAATGCCGATCCTCTCAACCTACCACCGAGGAGAGTAGTTTGACTACATAAAACATTATCTCAATCATTTAAAAATTAATAATAATAATAATAATAATAATAATAATAATATTTCTTATAAAATTTAAAAAGTTTTTTTTTTTAATGTTAGGAGAAGCATGTATTGCTCCAAAGGAACTGGTCTCCACTTTATCATATAAAATTCATCCACTTTGACCTTATTGGTGAACATCTGACCCCAATTAAACTTGCACAACCTTTTTTTAATCAATTTTTTGTAATAGTTTACCACACGCACCACCAAATCAAATTCATCTCTACACATGATTCCAATAAATAAAATAAAAATGTTATATATATATATACACACACACACACGTTATCAAAAAGTAGTACATGTTTTAAATGAATTAGTCACGTAAGTAAACATGGTGTACGTGTCATCTGCATTGATGTGGATATTATGCCATGCGCCACCTCAAATCTCAATTATTAAGATTTTGATGTCCTTCCTATCTGTGCTAAACCACTTTTTTTTAATCAAAATTAATTTTTTAATAGAGATTCCATTATACAATCCAACTAGTCTGTATATTCTTAAAAACACATATAAGTAATTTTACGTATGGGTCGAAAATAATAGCAGTGGAGTCGTTTTAATATATGATTTTGAATTTGAATTTTTATTTTTACTTTATAGGTTTTTAATTCATTGATGAAATTGGGTTAGAGCTAAGGGTGTAAATGAGACACCTCTACTCGCAAACTATTTGGGTTCGACTCGGTGAAAAACTCGAACTCGGCTCGGTCATGGTCGAGCGAGCTCAAGCTCGAGTAGGTAGATACTTGGCTAGAGTGCTCGCGAGCCTAATCGAGTAAGTAATAACATATATAAATATATATATAAGATTTTTGAGTTTAAGCTTGAGCATATTGTTTATGATCATTTTCAATATTTTCGAGTTTAATCGAGCAAACTCAAGCAGCTCGAATTGTGTATCGAGTTGAGCTCGAGTTATAAAATGAATACTCGGTCGAATTTGAGTTGAATATCGAGTACCGAATTTCAGTCGAGCTCTCGAGCTCGCTACTACTCGGCTCAAACTCGATCGATTACACCTCTATTTAGAGCTATAACTCCGAAAAATGGGTGAATCAAAATAAATATACATACATTATTTACTTGTTAATGAAAACTTAAATATCTCGTTGACATTAAGGCCTCATACGCTGGATCGTAAGCCCTAGATGCTTGTCCTTTTGCAATAATTGTATAGACTTTAAACTTTCTCTCTCTTTCTTTCTCTCCGCCCCTTTTTTCTCTCTCTAAAAGAAACAAAATCCTATTTTGCTTCGGCCAATGTGGCCCACCAATGCCCCACTTTGGGCCCTGTCGCAACCATCATGGCGTTCCGGGCCCACCATGATAGGGAGTGTTGGACAGTCAATGAGTGAACGCCTGAAGGCATCGAACATCCTTATTTTATTCAATTAAATATTATTTTCCCCAAACAATAATATTATTTAATTCAATTATATATATATGCAGGGATCTGATTGTATTGAAATTATCCAATTAGTTTTATTCAAATAAAAACTAATTAGATGTTGTACAAACTGCACCTTATTAAGTAGATTTCCTAATTGACACATAATTATTTTTTTGAGACTGTGATGTTTGCTTGAAAAAAAAATAAATATCGATGAATTGAAAAAATCTATTCAGTAAACCTGCATTACGAACATAATTGATACAACCAAAAACCAATCAGGTTTTTTATCATAAAATTAAAACTTAATTATATTATTTAAACCACATCCATCCAATTAATTGATCCCCTCTAACATGATTATTTTCAAAATTTATAGTTGCAGTTTTCAGATGAGATTGCATTTTTATTTATTAAAAATTAATTGCATTCTATAATCAGAATTCAACCCGAGGCATGTCACCATGTTACCATGTTTAAGTTTATAATTAATCATTGATCACAATATTAAGGATAAAAACCTAATTATTATACAAAACAGTTAAAATAGCACATACAAACCAAAGAACCTTTTCAAAACGAGCAAAACTAAATAAATATTATTTTTTTGTTTAAAAGTTCCAATGTAATAATTTGCTATATTTTGTACCTTATCTCGTTCTTTGCTTTTCTGTTTTAAGACTTTTGCCCTTGTTGCTTTGTACTGATTGTTTTTTTTTTAAATAAATTAAATGATTTATCTATTTTTTTAAGAAAAAAATCGAATATAATAAGTAAGAAAAATAAAAAAAATTCATATAATTGCAAGTAATGCATTCTAACTACATCACCTCATTTGTTGGTCATAATATTTTTTATAATGGCGATGATGACCGCCCTCGTTAAAAGATAGTGATATTTTATTCTTTAAATTAAAATTAAAAGTTTAAAATTTTTTATAAATATAAATATAAATCTAAATAAACCACCTATTCGTACTGAATATTTTGAAGGAAAATAAAGTATCAACTTTAGCTACAGTATATATTTGGCATATATATATATATATATATATATATAATAAGAACGTTAGCTCACAAGTAGTTGTAAAAGAGTGTACGAACCATAGCTTGATTGGAAATTAAGACAAGGACATGGTACCTATCATGAAGTATATGGTTGTATTCCATCCACTTGTTCATTGATTCCTTTATTATTGTTGTTATTGTTATTATTATGATTATTATTAGTATGTATACTTGCTAAATAATTCACTAGAATCTTTGAAGTGTAGGTAGTTCAATGTAGCCATAGGGTTAGATTTTAGATTCATCATTGTGGTACTTCCGTACTTGGTTTTGGAGGATGGAGTGAAGTTAGACGTAAACCAGTAATTTCTATATAACTATTGATACCGTACATGTAACTAATTAATTACATTTTTTTTAATATTTCTATAATTTTACTATTTGTAATTACTATCAATTTTAAATGTTTTTCAAAACCGGGATCATTGAACGGCACTAATTCTATATTTTTCTTTATTTGCAAAAGAAAACTCTATGCTAACAATTAAAGTTAGTATTTGATTTTCACACGGGATGTTGAGGATTTCAATGATTTATTAATATTATAAAAAAAATAAGTTCATGTTTTTTTAATGCAGGAGGAGATATTAATATTAAAATAACATCAAAATTATTACTAATTGAACATTAGAGAACATTTGGTAGGTGGTTTATCTGCAATAATGATAATTTAAAATAATTAAAATAAAAAAATAAGATGACCATTATAATTAGTTAATTCATCAAAATATTTCTATCAAAAACACTAATGTTATACATTACAAAGCGTCATCATAATGATAATAATATGTAATAATATGTATAAATTAAATACTAGTTCAAAGAAGAAGAAAAAAGTGATTTGATGCAAGCTTTTGACTCACTCAGGTCTCCATTTGGAAGCTATAACTTAATAAATAAATGAATCAATAATTACATTATTAAACATGCTATTAACCGTAGAAACGTTATCAATATATTTATAAAAATATTGTGATGGAGGACTTTGTCAAACTTAGAGAATATAAGTCTTTGGATTATAGTTAAATACATCAATTATTATCATTAGTTTTCTTGTGATATCGCCAATAATGCAGCATCTTTTATTACAAGAATTTTTTTAACAAAAATATTAGATTCAACTCTCGCATCATTAAGAAGTAATTAAATTATCACATCTCATTAAGTAGCATTAAAAAATGATTAAAAAATATCAAACACATCAACTAGTACTATTTTGAGTTAAAGAACAAATTAAATAAGTATTTGCACAGATGCGATCTTTATATTAAAGAAAACGTCATTAACAAACTAGTTATCTTCGTTTAGCAAAAAGTCAGAATGTATTTAATAATTATTTTTTTATTAAAAAAATCAAACCATGAGATTTAACCGTACACATACAATTGTCAATAATTTAAAATTTTTGGCGCAAATGAAATACAAAAATATGAAGTAAAATTAATATATCTCAGCCTAAAAAGTCCAGAGATCGAAGATGGAACATGGCATAAATTTAGCTGGATTTGTCCATTAATAAGTCCTTTTGTTGTTTCAATTTATATGTGAGCTTGAGTGGGACACATGCATATGGTATATATCCATCTATAGATTTATATCATTCATGTTAATATATATATACAATACCAAAGAATAATAAAACAGTATCAAACAATAGTTATACACAACAAATAATAGTAGCTTTGTACAGTTTCCTATATAAGTAATAATCGTTAGATGATTTTCAGATAAATAATATATTGCTCAACTTATATATGTGCCTATATTATATATGGATGATGTATTTCATTCCATTGTTTATACGGACTAATAATATAATCAAAAAAAATTTTATTCGTTGCTTGATAATGTTTTTTTAAAAAAACATTATCAAGCAACGGTTAAAAAAAAATTGAGCGTTTGTGTGTTTAATGAGCATTTAAATATTTATGTGCTTATATTATGGGAGCAGGCAAGTTGTCCCAATCTGCATTTCATTGCATTCTTGTGGGCCGGTTGACAACCGTTTGGCCCGTGTAAAGTTCAGGGGCTCATTGAGGCTTCCAACAAGTTTGTTTGAAATGATAAAGTTTAATTTTTTTCATAAAGAAACCAGATTTCTTATTTCCAAAGAATGCAACGACTTCTCATGTGGTAAGGAATAGAGTTAATATCATATCTATGTTTTTTTTTAATCAGGGGAAGAAAAAAAACTTCCAGTCTATCCCTTTCCAAATTTAGCAAACATTTGTAAGAGAAGTGGGGGATGCCCCCCCGCCCGCCCCGCTAACACATGTATTGCCCCATGCCCGATGTTTCGTTTTTTTTTTTTTAATCTTCTTAATATCATAACTGGATTTTTGCACTCACCCACCCCCGCTTCACTTACCGGAGTTGTTATAATTTTTTTTTTTTCACTATTTTTAGATTATTTACATTAATAATTACTAAATTTATAATACTACATTAAACAAAAATAGTATAATTTAGGGTAAACAACCAAAATAGTCCCTTATCTTTGAGTGTGTTTCTATTTCAGTCCCCTAGCTTTAAAAATATATGTTTTGGTCCTTTTTTTTATTTTTTTATTACGATTCAGTCACCCAAGGCTACGCCGTTAATGGCAATCCCATGTGGCAGTCGACGTGTCACATTTTTGTCAAAGTGGACAAACTCATAATCCAGATCGGACGGCAGTAATGTTGCCAAGTCAGATGTGACACGTTGACTTGGGCAAAAATGTGACATGTTGACTACCACGTGGGATTGCCGGTGTAGCCTTGGGTGACTGAATCGTAATACAAAGTAAAAGAAAGAGACTAAAACGTAATTTCTTAAAGCTAGGGGACCGAAATAGAAACACACCCAAAGGTAAAGGACTATTTTGGTTGTTTACCCTATAATTTATATAACAATAATTTTGATTTATAAATTAAAAAATTTTAAAATTATATATATACTAATATATATGGGTATATATGTAAACTTTTTAACAGGTGGACCGCTCCTCACAAAAAATCTCCGCCCCTCCCTAGTTCTCCAATCTCCAACAACCCTTCGGAAACCACGGATCAATTTTTGCCATTCCTATTTGAGTAAGCTTTGAGATTTAATTATTTATCTTTCTCAAAAACAAACACCTTGAATAAAGATCAAATAGCAAGTACAAATAAATCAAGATGCCCTTAGTAAACCTAACAAACATTACTGCACTTGTTTTAAATAAGTGTGAAAGCTCAGTATTTTCCAAAAAAAAAAAAAAATCAAATGATAATATGACTTTCAAGAGGGACAACCAGGATATAATGAAAATAGATATTTGTGTAGGTAGGGATACAATGTGTTTGTACCCATTTAAATTAAATTATAATATGTAATCATATCGAGAGGATTAATTAAACGAAAGAAAACAAATCCCAACAACGGAAAGAGACCATAAAAATTATGGGAGAGGGTTTGGTTTTGGAAAATGAAAAAGATAAATAAAATAAACTTTGGATTATGGGTTTTATTTTTATTTTTTCAAATTAGATAATTTGTGAATTTGATGCTTATCTTTAATTTTGTTGGGAAAAATAATAGATAAGAATAAATCAAGTCACAAGGCTGCGCCTTCTTGGTCAGTTGGTTACTTCATTGCTCTCCCAACTCAAAAATGAAACATTTCAATCCTATCTACGAACATGTTCACATTTCTTTTAAAAGAAATCAAAGTTAACAAATTAAGTGGATTTTTTCTTTTAAAGTCCAAAACACATGAACATGAAAATTGAAGGAAGTAAAGTTTTTAATCTTTTGTAGCTCTATGTGAACTTTGTTTTTTAAAAGAGAATTATGTAACTCAATTAAATTAATAAAATTATTTTTTTAAAAATTTATTTCTTTTATTATTATTATTATTTTTTGTTACAACATCTTATATTCATAAGATCAATAGTATGAATTAAGGAGTTATGTATTAATAATCACATGAAATTTTATTAATTAAATAAAAAAAAATTGATTTATGAATTTTTAATGATCGACTTTAATGGGTAAGGGGCGAAAAAAATTATGAATTTCACTTTAAAACTAAAACTGTATAATTTTTAAGAGTCTTTTGTCTTACTTACAGAAGAGAATATTTATTTTGAGAAAGAGCTGAAATTAAACTCTCAAATTTCAAACAAGATGAAAAGAGAGATTAATTTTTCGTCTGCACACACTTCTGATTTATCTGGGGTTTGTAGTTTATTTGTCAGAAATAAATAAATAAATAAATAAATAAATAAATAAATAAATAATATGTAATAATAACAAGAGCCTTATAACACGTTCATTAATATATTTCTTAAAATTCGCCATCCTAAAAAACGTATAGATCATGATATGGAGAATTAGGAGACTTATGGAGACTCGGTGATTTTTTGCAAGGTTAAATTAAAAGAGGGCTGCTAATAGCGTTGGGCAGAGGGTGGGGTGGTATGAAGTGCAACATTGTTTAAAGATGGTTGAAAGGCACAAGGGCTGATGATTGATAAATAAGAAGGAGAAGAGTGTGAAGCCAGCTGAGTCACATGGTAGCTAGTACAGTAAGATATTTGATATGAGAGATGGTTTAATCTCTTGTGTTGATTCCTTACATTGTACTAGACCCATTTGTATAATATATAATCCTGTGCCTGTCGCTTATTTTTTTATATAAGGAAAAATATTCATGTATCAGTGAATGTTCTTTTTTCCCTTTGATCTACTTTCTTATTTTTTTTTTCTCAATCTTCTTTGTACTTTGTCAAATTCTCCATAACGGATAACATTATGCATTGAATACTAACAAATAACAATGATTTGTGTTTATTTGCAATGGTTTTTAGTCAACTATTTTAAAAATAATGTGACTAGGGAGATAGGGAGATAAGTGAATACCATAATATTCTTATGTTTTTTTTTTTTATGGATAAACTATTATATCCGATTTTTATCTTCGGTTCGGTAGAATATAATGAATTTATCGTTATTAATCCATTTTATCTAGCTCACAACTCTATATGTAAATGTTATAAAAAAAAAAGGCTGGGATAGAACTGAACTGGATAAAATAAAAAAAAAATTTTAGTTTACCCTGTTAGCTTGACTTTTCTCACACACTGACTCTCCATCGTCACCATTATTCTCTTCTATTCTCTTCTCATTTGCCTTATTATTATTATTATTTTTTTTTTTTGGAAAAACCTGGATACCATTTTTTGTAGTTGGTTCAATAGTAGTTCCCTTCTTGTTTTAGGCACATAGATGTCCTTTACCCTCACTTTTCTCGATCTTTCTTCATATATTATTTACTGTGTTTGTTTTAGATTTATTTAGAGAAAAAACATGTTGATTTTTGTTTTTTTTTTGTTTTTAATAAATAAATGACAAACGTCTCCATTTAAAAGAAATTAAATATATGTGTAGACTGAATAAACGCTTATGTCTTTATTTTACATGTTGATTTTTATTATTTGATCTATTTCATATATAGAATAAAATAATAAAATATTATTTGATAGCTTATCCCTGGCTCATCAAACACCAAATACTGACTTCAAAGAATTTTTGGAGTTTTTTTCTTAATATATACCAAAAATTTTAGGGAGGTCGTTGTAAAAGTCCACGCTATAAATCGGTGAGGCAGGACGCCGGGGAAAAGATCGCGAGAGGGGTGAGAGTAAAAAGAGAGAGAGATGAGTTTCGACTTTGCTGTGCTTCTTCTCTTTCTCTCCGTTATTCCGGCGGTAATCGCCGGAAGGAAAACGCCTCCATTGGAGGAAATCGTGACGCAGGCGACGGAGCTCCGGCGCAACCCATTTGACACCTCTAACTATGGCAAACTCCAGCTCAATAATGGCCTTGCCTTGTCTCCTCAGATGGGGTTCGCCCTCCTCCCAATCTCAGCTTCAGTTTACTTGTGCTTCTTTAATTTTTTTTTCTCGGATTCGGTTCATCTGAATTGGTGACGAGTTTCTAAATTGATTATTGTTTGCAGATGGAACAGCTGGAATTTCTTTGCGTGCAATATAAATGAGACAGTAATCAAAGAAACTGGTTTGCTGATTTACTCGTTTGCTGTGTTGTTTTTTTAATTTAACATTTGATGTAGTTACTAGTCATAAAAAATGAGATTATTATAACTTCATTTAATTAATGTTGCTATTTTACTGATCTATGTAGCTGGATAGGTATCATATGTTTGCATTTATTTATGCGTCTTGTGTTGGGTCCCTAGATCGTGGACCATGTTCAGTGAATTCTTGGAAAAAGATTACATTTTTTAGCTATGTCAAATCAACACTTTTTATGATATATTTACTTCCAGTGGGTGGTATTACACCACTTATATGGATTACATACAGCAAGAGCTTATATATTTTTTATTCCTTTCACTATTTGTGCGTTCAAGTGTTATGATAATTCTTTGTATCTTGTTCTTACAGTTATGACTTGGTCAGGATTTGTCTTTTCATCGTAAATAGTGTTGTTAAAAATTTAATTTTTTTTCAAGTATCGCGATCTTATGACTGCTGTTGCAACAATTTTCTTCTTCTTGACAGCTGACGCACTTGTTTCAACTGGGTTGGCTGATCTTGGCTACAACTACGTTAATATAGGTAGCAACTTGCAGTGGTAATTTGCTCCATTAGTATGCTGGTTGAAACATTTGTGAGTTTATCATATCTTGGGAATCTTTCATTGGCAGATGATTGTTGGTCCTCCTTGTTGCGCAATGCAAAGGTCTGTTTGAACTCGACATCTAAGTTGCCCCTGTGTTTCTGCTGGCGCTGTTCAAAATATAGCCTTAGATTGTTACAAATGACACTTGAAAACCAACCTGTTCTTTTATTTATTTATTAAAAATTGGTTAACAATGGGTCATATGATCTCCTTTGTTTGCTCTAGCTATCATTAACATCATCTTATCAATCATCTTATGCATTTAGGCATGATAATCTCCAACTTTTGACTCAGAAAAGTAAACAAAAAAGGAATTCTAATATGGGCGTATTTTGCCACATGCAGAATTTATTTGGTTTTTAGCTAGGTGGTAGTGCAGAATTATAGCTTTTAGAAGTTACTCATTATACTCCACCATTGATCTTTTGAGTGGTCATTCCTTTTAAGATCTCTGGCCTTCTTTTAACTCCATAAGTACTTTTTCCTCATGATACCTTTTATTGGCTCACATGATCTATCTGGTATCAACACATCCATGTGTAGTGTATATATATATATATTGTGTGCGGACTGCTCATTTCTTTTCTGCATAATTACCCCCTTGCTTGTGCAGGGTGAATTAGTACCTGATGGAAAGACTTTCCCTTCTGGCATCAAAGCACTTGCAGATTACATACATGGAAAGGGCCTCAAGATTGGTATCTATTCCGATGCTGGGTGGGATATCAGAAAATCTTATTCTCCTAGGCTAATCACTAATTTCTTTTTTAGATTAAATAGTGAAGAAATTTTTTAATGAAACTCTTTGATTGATTAGTGATTTTCAGATATCTCGTGCTTCAGCATCACTAATCAGTGGTATACTCTATTAATGTGCATATGATCAATTTCTCAAATGGAATTTGAAAATTCAGGGCTTTTACGTGCCAAGTCCGGCCTGGATCCCTCTACCATGAAGTAGATGATGCAAATCTTTTTGCATCTTGGGTAATGATTAACATATTCAGTACAAGATACTCTAGAAACTTGAATCGTGCCTTCATTTTAATTTATTTGTGATTTTTATAAAATTATTTTTTGGTCACTTAAGTAAGAAATCTGATTAATTTATAGTTTTCATTTCAAGGATGACATAAATTGCATTACTTTATCAGGGCATTGACTATTTAAAGTATGACAATTGTTTCAATTTGGGGATTCCACCAAAGAAACGGTATAGTATAACTAATCATGTCCTTATTGTCCAATTCCAATTAAACCTTGTTCTTTGCCCTATTTACCATATGTATCTTCACTTAGGTATCCTCCTATGCGTGATGCACTGAATTTGACTGGGCGCACCATTTTCTACTCACTTTGCGAATGGTAAGTATGGTTCAACATTTTGTCAAATGATATGTTACAATGGACACTTAACATTCTGATTCTGTTGGCTACAGGGGCCAAGATGATCCAGCTTTATGGGCTGGCAAAGTTGGAAATAGTTGGCGTACTACAGATGACATCAATGACTCATGGGCGAGGTGAGAATTTCTAAGTTTTTACTGAATTTAGATTTAGCACTGGTTATAGCAGTTACTGTGTGAATTCTTGATAATTTTCCGATCTTGCAGTATGACTACCATTGCCGATCTCAATGATCAATGGGCATCATATGCTGGTCCTGGTGGATGGAACGGTAGGTGGTTATTCTGGTTTATTATTATTACTATTTGTGCTGGTAGTAATATAATGTGGGCATGATGAAATGGTGATGAAATAGCCTTTAGATTAAAGAGGAGGAGAAGAGGCTGAGGTCCTGAGGAAGAACAGGTTTAAGAAATAGGGAGGAAAAAAGGATTATTAGTATGAGATACAATAAGAAGATTAGATTTGAGCTTAAACAAGTTTTCAATCCTGTTCTTCCACTTCTCAGTGATGTACACACACACACACACACACTAAATTCACTAAAGCCCTGTGACTAAACCTAAATTGACATGCAAGCCTTATCCACACACTTCAAACTAACCACCATCATAACATAATCCCAACTAAATACTATCAAAGAGGTGATTTGCTAACGCTAGCAGAATGGCTTGTATTTCTTTAATGATGAATTGTTTTTTATTATTTCTTCATTTAGACCCGGATATGTTGGAGGTTGGCAATGGAGGCATGACTTATCTAGAGTATCGTGCACATTTCAGTATCTGGGCTTTGATGAAGGTGTTGTCTTTAATTTTTTGGATCTCTTTTCTGGGTATTGATCAAGTATTATATGATGTCTTCTATTGGTATTGCTTCTTAATTTGATGAGTATAAGCACATCATTAGTGGTGGAAACATGGATTTTTTTTTACCTTGATATCATGAAGTTTGGTTTCACCCTTTCCTTTGTCCTCCATTCTGATATAAAACATCTATTAAGTTGCTAAATTATAGTTTTCTTGCAGACATGGCGGCAGCCCTGTTATGTTCCCTGATTACTCTTTCATCTATTGCAAGCAATTCACTAGTACAATGCACTTTTTAATAGATTAGTTGAAAAAGTTGCCCATTGTAAGTCCATTCAGGAGCATTTCCCAAGAAATAAATATAACCTGTAAAATGCAATTGCTTCAATTTGAATGTTAGTCAGATCCAAAAGTATTTTCTTAGTTGAATAACTAACATTATGCAGTTGGCTGCATGTGACATCTATACAGTTAATTCTATATTGCTGTTGGGCATCATTATAATTAAAAAGAAAAAGAAAAATCAGTTTTATGTAGAATACATTTCTTCAAGACTTCAAGACTATTCAATGGCATTTCAGAACCCTTTAATTGTGACTTTAAGTTTTGATTTTGGCTAGTGCTACCTCTTTGCGGAGTGCGTTACTCATTTTCTCTAGTCTTAAGATTTTTAAGATTGTATGAACATCATTTAAAACTTATATAAATGCAATTTGAAAATCTGTGGATATCTTGTTTTTTAAAGTTTGCATTTGTAATTTTCCGGAGATTTATGTTTGAATTTTGTAGCCTCAGTTGTAATTTTAACTGAAATAAACCGTCTTAAAGCTTTGAAATTTGGTGTACGGGCATTTGGAATGACAAACTGCCTGAGATTAATTTTCCAATATTTGCATTATAAAGAAAAATGTACTAATTGAAGATAAAAAGTTCAAACCCTGGTGCTAGGCCTATACTCCCTGATCATTGCTGGTTTATCTAAATTTTTGATGCAGTTATAACTACACAAGTTTTTCTGCACCCTTTTGGTCACTGGATTGACCTTAAATGTGCTTCAGCAGATTAATTTTACATATTTTTTGTAATGTGTAGACTTTTGTGAAGATTACCAGCGGAATTTCTGTTGATAGTAGGACCCGTGATCAATCTTTTTAATCATTGATGAATTCATTGGTGAATGTCATTGTTAGCAAATTTGTTTCTATAAGTCAATTTCCTGTAAGGAAGCTTGTGTTAATTTTTTTAGTATCCCTAACAGCACTTTTGAGACATAGCACCTATAATTTGTTTGGTTCCATACAATAATGAGGTGCAGTCACATATTTTGGGCTATGGACTGATATCTTGCTGGAACATCAATAATGTAATTCATTTATTTTGTTCTTGATGTCATTTGCAACTTGCATTTGTGTGTAGGCCCCTCTTTTGATTGGTTGTGATGTAAGGAATATGACTGCAGAGACTTCGGAAATTTTGAGCAACAAGGAGGTCATCGATGTGAACCAAGGTAATTAGGTACTCTTGGGGGATTTTATTTTAGCTATCAGGATGTTTTATTGCAGGTTATCCATATGATACATACAGTTGCTTAAGCTTAGGGCTGCACATGATATTGGACTGCTTGCTTGGAGGATATAATACTTATAAGATTGATTTCACACCAAAATTTATTTGTTTGAGATAAGTGGATAAACCACATTTCATTAGAATGCCTCTGTTCCAAATTTGATTAGATGTGTATGCTCGGCAAATTACTGTATTCGCAATTTAATGACATCCAGAGATAGGCTCATGGGAATCACCATAGTTCTATGGGCGTATGTGTTAGCAGTGTGCCTATCTACATTTCCTCTTTAGAATATAGGCACTATTTCATAAAGAGCTCAGCTTTATGGGAAATTTCTTTTCTTTTCTTTCTTTATTTCCTTTGAATGTCCAGGAATGTCTCCTGGGCAATTCATTAGTTCCCAAGAAGAGATTCTGTGCTTCTATGTTCTCAATAGCTTCTAAACTTCAGGAAGCACAATCTTTTTCTTTTCTTCATTTTTTTTTATTTCTTAATTTTGGTTTCTTTCGTGGTGTAATCCTACTCTCGAGGACCTTTTAAACCTCAACTGTCATGTCTTGGAAGCTTCGTAATTGATTACTAATCGTATTATTCGTGGTTCATTTTTTTTCACTTTGGAAATGATTCAAACATCACCTGCAATCGTTAGCTTATGTAAATTGCATCATCTGCATTAGATGTGCATAATTCAAAGGATTGATCTAGAACCAGGAAATTTCCCTGTGAATTTTGGGTTCATCTAAGAGAACATAGGATATAGTGTAGCAAATTGATTTGTTTCACCATCTGTTCAAGTTTTTGGCATCTTAAATTTTAACCCAGGCGCTACATTTACTTTTTCTGTAGACCCCCTTGGTGTTCAAGGAAGGAAGGTTTCAACTGAAGGAGAAGATGGCTGCAGCCAGGTTTTCTCTTTTGCCTTTCAACTGTTTCCCCCCTTAAGCTTTCAATCCTTTTGGCATGACTAGCATCCGTAGGCAACACCATGCATTGATACATAATTGACCTTGACCCTTTCAACCCAAACTGATGTCCTTATGGTGTTTCTTATAATCAATTGAGCAATGGCATCATGCTAAACTTGCATGGTGCTATAACAGCGAGCAAGCACTTGTTTTAAACTTCATGGATCAACACACAGCATAGTTTGTGCGGGTTTATTTTCTTTTCAAAATAGGTAAATGTATGAACTTGTATGCTTGCAACTGATTGACTGATCTTGCATAAAGCAGGTATGGGCGGGACCTTTATCAAATAACCGCCTGGTTATTGTTTTATGGAATCGATGTTCCGAATCTGTCAAAGTTACAGCGAAATGGAGCGATATTGGTCTTACTTCATCCACCGAAGTCTCTGTAAGAGATCTTTGGAAGGTAAGAATGCTTTGTTTCATTGGAAAGATAGAGAGAGAGAAAGTTAAGAAGGTTTTAATTTGTGACAAGTCAAACTTTGTACAGGAAGATATAAAATATTTTCAATTAAAGTTATAATTATGTTAAGTACATGTTTCTGTAACTTGGTGAAGTTCCAATTGTTCGAGTTCATTTCAATCATCCTTATACCCTATGGCTTATTTTTCACAGCATGAGGATGTTTTGGAGGATGTAGCCGGACGTCTTGCTGCTGAAGTTGATGCCCATGATTGCAAGATGTACATCTTAACGCCTACTGAATCCAAATCTCCAATTTAATGACACTGTTCCACTGTTTTATTAGTTTGTATCAATATCATCATCAGTGGAGTATGTAGTATTTTATCAACTGCAAGGACTAATATATTGTGAGAACAATCAGAACCACCCTGCAAAACAGTTATGAAGACTTTGATGAAATGTAAATTTCATTACCTTGTGAAGATGAATTTACAAATTAAGATTGAAAATTTTAAGAACATAATTTGCTGATGAATTTACAAATGGCTTCAAGTTTTTAAAATAATAAAATTTTTGGGTCAAAATAGCCCTGAAAAGTCAACAAGCGTCATATAATTTTTTTTGAGACTGTTACCAATTACCTGAACCCTTTGGGTGGTCAGTGAAGGAACCAATCAGAACCACACGATACTTATCCGCAAGGAGGAAATAATAAAATATCAGCAAAGATTAGGATCACGAGCTCCTTGCGCAGTCAAGCTGATGGTTGTGGTCATCCCACGAGCAACTCCTCCCGTTGACCTTTAAAATTACTACAAAACCCCTCGAAGTTTTACTTCATTACTAAAAATGCTCTTGATATTACTGAAATTACACCATTAAATAAAAAACAGAGGAAAAATATATATTTAGCTGGTAGAGTCTACTAGATTTTATCCTAAATTTTAATAGAATGATGGTAATAAAATTTCATTAAATTTATTTTTTACAAATTCTTTTTATAAATATGAATAAACTACACACTCTCAATTATTGAGTTAGGGGAGATTTAAATCCCTAAATAATAATTAATTTACATAATTAAAGATTTGAAAAATATAAGTTTGAAAAAACAAAGACGGTTTGAATCGCCGGAAAGTCTTAGGGACCTGCATGTCTTTTGGAAACTTCCAATGACCTCTGGGCCATTTTGTTTTTGTTAATACAAGGGGTTTTATGAAAATTGACTGAAAAGAAAGGTGGAGATGAGCATCTCGCAGAACCAGCCACGTGGACGGAATCGATTTGCAAGCTGGTCATTCCTTTCCTCACGGTTGAAAAACAAATGCCGCCGTGGGAGAACCCACCGATCCTTGCTCGCTTATCTTCGACAAGAAGACGACGGCAGAGGAAACTAGGGTTAGGTTTTATAGTTCATTAGCGTATCGGTAGAAGTTCACTCTTTTCTCTGTTCGTGTTTGGTGATGAGGCTTTCTTTGGGGGAAATTTGATGACCGATGTATTGTAAAGATAAGCTGGGAATGGATTTCAAGTTAGAGTTTTTGATTTTCTCTTGCTGATTTATAGTGGTGCTGATAAGGTGTCAAACTGGGATTGTTGTAAAGCTTACTGGTTTTTATGATTATGAAGTTTGATTTGGTGCTCGGAGTTTGTTCGGTGAACGCTTGTATGGATTTTATGTAGTTCCTGAGAAATTCATTGTGGGGTGCGAGGTGATGTTAGAGGAAATGCGTTAGTGGATTGGTTGATGTTTTTGAGTGTTTCCTTTGGCCTGGAGCTTTGGTTTGTGGAATACTGACGTCCGTGTTCTGATTTGTTAAGAAAGAACCAATGTCTGGATGTAAAAGCATTTCCTTTTATTGGACATATTCCAAAATTGGCATTTTTGGATGATTTTTTCAGTTCAATTTGATCCAGAGGAGAGTTTTTTTTTTTTTCTTGTTTAATTTTTTGCTGCAATATGAGTTGTGGAGATGAAACTAGAGAGGATAGAAGCGAGGGTGAGGAGATTAAGCAATCCTTTGAGAAGCTTGGCACCAACTCTATTCCAGTGTTTGAGCTTGATAGGAAGCTATTGATCAATCCGAGATTACTTTTTATTGGGACGAAGATTGGAGAAGGGGCTCATGGGAAAGTCTATGAGGGAAGTAAGTGTTAAACTTTTTTGAGTATTTAATTAATCAGTTGAATAATTCGGAAAGAATTTGTCGTTTATTCTCTGAAACACTACTTATTTTGATTAATTAATGGACTACTACTTGTTCTCACATTAATTTCAAATGAAGAGATTGATGCCTGATTCGATTTAAGCTACGTTGATGCAAGTCCTGTTTTTCTACGTTGTTTAACTGTAAAATTTGTACGCTACCTGTTTTTTGGCTCCGGAGTGATACCATGGAACGGCATCTTTATCTTTCTTATCTGCCCTTTAGACACTCACACACTCGATTTATGGCTCAACCATGCATTGGGAGGGAATGGAACTTTCGACCTTCCGCATGGGAGCCAAGTGCCTTATCCGGCCATTACAACAGTGGCGACACAGCTATCTTTTGTGTTCAATTCTTAATATTTTCTGTTGTCATATAAGAAATATCATTTAGCCAACTGAATTGACATGCTTCAAGTTGCATTGAGTTGGACGTGTTTTACATCCTGCGCATTGTTATATGGATTAAATCATCCCTCTCAATTGTGCACTGAATCTCTTTTTAGACCTGTGCAATTCTTCTCTTCTCCTACTGACATTTTTTCCTGCAATTGAACATTTCACATAAAAAACAATTTTCTTTTTCAATTTATCTGACAATTGCACAGTACTGATGATCCTCGTCACAGCTGATAACCTTTCTCGCCACATGGATCTATTAAGCGTTATTTAATTTTTCTTGAACTAGTTTTGTCAACATTTTAATTAGTTTTTACTCAAGATTGAAAGATTGAGGATGCTTCTTTGAAGCTTGTAACTTATAGTGTTATGTTTTGTGTTTATATTCCCTCGCTTGTCTTTTGTAGATATGATGAGCAAATAGTAGCTATCAAAGTTCTTAATGGTGGCAGTACTCCAGAAGAAAAGGTCATACTAGAAAACCGTTTCATTCGTGAAGTGAACATGATGTCTAGAGTGAGACATAAGAACCTTGTCAAGGTGTGCTCTAGATTGATTCTATGTGTTCTGGGTGATTATTGTGAAATACAAACATGGAAATTATTTCAGCAGGCCTATATTTTTCATCTATTATACTTGTGTTTTCTTCTGGATGCTCTTGCACCACTCATTGCAATTGAAACTTTTGGACCAATTCATGTCACAAGTTTTGTTTTAGCTAACTTATGATTAACAATTATCTCTCACACAGTTCATTGGAGCTTGTAAGGAACCGGTTATGGTGATTGCTTCAGAGCTTTTACCTGGAATGTCTTTGAAAAAATACCTGTGCAGTATTCGTCCTAAACAACTGGACCTTCATGTTGCAATTGGCTATGCGCTTGATATTGCTTATGCAATGGACTGCCTACATGTGAATGGAATAATTCACAGAGACTTGAAACCTGGTATAAATCCATTTACAGTATCAAGTCATTTATTTATTTAAATTTTAGTTGAACAGGCAACTGTTCAGTTGACTGGGATTACATTGACTTTTATGAGTGTTTGATTAACATTTTTGTTGTGAGTCTTATCATTTTCACCTTTGGTTGTGAACCTGCTTGTTTAAGATGGTTAGAAGAAAGGCATCACTCAGTTCACCATTCTCTTCCTCTAGCTGGTGGGGTTGTTTAAGTTTATATGTTTATTGAAACAACTCTCTTTCAGTTAATTAAGGAGATGGTACGGGTGCAAGCATAAGATGAACAAACGGCTACTTCTTTAATCCCTGCACACACACACACACATAAGTGTGCTAGAAGTCGTTTACTGATTTCAGGCATGCAAGGAAAAATCTCTTTAAATAGTATAATATCTTAGAAGGTGAAAACCTGCAAAAGTCTTACATTTATTATTTGGCTTGCATAGAATCAACAGAAACACATTGTTACTTGTTGCTATCACATAGTTCATAGTTTAGATTTGGACTTGATTTTACCCTCACAAATGTTTTAATGCATGCAACAAATACAGACAATTTGCTGCTTACGGCAAACCAGAAAAATGTGAAGCTTATTGACTTTGGTCTTGCACGAGAAGAAACTGTGACAGAGATGATGACGGCTGAAACTGGGACTTACCGATGGATGGCTCCTGAGGTACCATATCTTTATCTAATGGGAAACCATGTCAAGTTAGTATTTGGTCAGGTTTATAATATTAAAATTTGACTGAAACTGAGATGATGGCATACAAAATGTCCCAAATTGTTGAAATGTTCTAGTCTTGACATGGCTTGAAGTCGAAACCAAACTTTACAACACTTACAGACCATAACAAATATCCAGATGGGTCAATTTGATAATGGGAAAAGTTATACATCATGCTCTGTAAACAATCTTGCAGTTATACAGCACGGTAACATTGCGACGAGGTGAAAAGAAACATTACACCAACAAGGTTGATGTATACAGTTTTGGCATTGTATTATGGGAGTTGCTGACCAACCGCATGCCTTTCGAAGGCATGTCCAACTTGCAGGCTGCATATGCTGCCGCTTTTAAGGTGAGTATCATCCATTCCTTTCCTTCAGCAGACACTGTTTTCTGAAATTATTTGTATGCTTGTGGTTGCTGCCCCATTTATCGGCAGAGCTTCACAACTGTCCTGCAAAATGCTTGGATTAACACGTAGATATACTTTCTGTACAACAGTTATTGCTTTATCAGATGCTCTGAATGTATTCTGCTTGTTTTTATGCTTCAAATTACAAGAATACTGATATGCTGATATTGCCTGTTTGTTGCTTGGGGGAAAAAAAAAGCAAGTGAGGCCAACCCTTCCAGAGGACACACCGGATGAGCTCACTTTCATTGTGCAGTCATGCTGGGTGGAGGACCCGAACATGAGGCCAAACTTCAGCCAGATTATTCGAATGCTCAATGCATTTCTTTTCACTTTGCCGGCACCTTCACCAGAACCTGTAACTCCTCCGGCCATGACCGGCAGCAGGACTGCCATCACAACAACATCATCTACACGGAATGGCCACAAGCTTTCGTTTCTTCGCCAATTATTTACCGCAAAGAGAACAGGTACTAGTACTAGAACATAATCAATAAAGGTCATGTATCCTCACCTTCTGTAAAATAGAAAGCCTTGTAGATTGTTTGTTAAATATGGAAGATCATATGCTAACATACGGTTGAAGGAGACAATATCTCAATAGGTTACACATATTCGATGTATATGGTTTTGACATGAACCTGAACCTGAAGACGCCTACTGAGTGTCCCTACATGGTTTTGACCTGAATTCTGATTAGATGATTTAGTGGATTCCAATTATTTTGTTTGTCTGTTTTTTTTAACAAGTTTAACCCAAATAAGTATATAATTTAACCCAATACAACGTCTTCATGTTTCGTTCTGTTATATTGATTAAAATGTTGGTATGTTGCACGTCATGGTAAAATATTTATATGTGGAGGTTTGAGATTTGTCCATCATCTTTTTGCTCATTTTAGGATAAAAACTGAGAATGTTTATTAATTAATTAACTTAACATAAAATTCAAAAAGAAAAAAAAAAATAAATATTTACTGTGTTTAAAATTATCAGATTTAAGGGTTTTGAAATACAGAAGACCAAGCCCGTTCACCCACCAAACAAACGATTCGCAGTGGTCCAAGCCATGAATGACAAACCTACAACTAAGGAGCAAACAAAAAAGACAAGCAAAACAGTGAAGAAAACTAAAGTAGTTCATAAATGGACCATGTTCTCCTTTTACACATACATAAATGCGTGGCTTCAAATGGGTTTTGTCCAATTGCCCAAAAAACCACATCACAAGGCCACAAACGAGCCAAGAAATTAAATGAAACCCTCCCTCTCATACTCATCTACCTACATACATAAACCCACAGCCTTCACATCTTTATCATTCATTCTTCAAACACTAATTAACCTACTAAAAGGTAATTAATCAGGCATTAGCGGGTGCTAATTAATTAATTAAGCAACCTCTGCATTGCCAAACTACCACCTCTCTAGCTAAATTATATAAGACATATGTATATATATAAAGGTATTAATTGATTTAGAATTGGCCACCTTCAAAGGTCTGGCCGAACTGCCATCCGGCGGGGGCGACGTTGTAGGCGGTGATCATCCGGCCATCACTTGTGGTTACCTGAAAGGACAGGCTCTGCCCGTTTAAGTATGAGTTGCTTTGCCAGTTTTGCCCCCAGTTACGTGACATGGTTTGCCACCCTGTTTTAGACCCTTTGATAGACACCGTATGCACATCTCCACCACCACCCACGTTAGTGATCAACACCAAGTTAAAGTATGAATGCCCATTGATAGTGAATCTCACTCCACCCTTCTTCACACAAGGCACTCTGAAATTATATACATATTAATTATAACCAAAAAAACAAAAATCATATATTTACATTCAGATTATTAACATTGATTAAACATTAATTGATTTACCTTCTAAAAGAGATTGGCACAATACCAGCACGGTATTGAGCAATCTGAAGAAAAGCAGGTTCGGCGAGATCGAAGTGCTGAAGAGGAGGATTGCACCAGCCGCCATTAGTGTTAGAAAGGGCGTAGTTTGGAGGGCAAAAGTTGGTGGCTGTGACCACAATGGAGCCTGGCAAGCACCATTGCGGATCATCATCACACTTCATCTCGTAGCAAGATCCACAGCTGAGTCCGTTGTTGAACAACGCTGTGCTTAGTGCTGCTGTGTTTGTACCGTACCCTTGACTATATAAATTTCCATATCCACAAGCCCCACCTATTTATATACATATATATTCCCAAATAAAAACCACAAACATAATTATTATATGTAATAATTAATAAGTTGATATAAAGTACATATATATATATATATCTTATCATTATTATTGTTATTATAAAATACACTCACGTACCCATTGTTCCGGTGGCGTCACCACCACCGTAGAATGTTGCATGGGCGGCTTGCCAACCATCAGAAGAACCTCCGGCATTAGCACTGTAAAGAAACAAGAAGATGAAGAAGAAAAAGAAGAGGATGGTAAAGGAGGACTTTGGCAATGCCATCATGATATGTAGAAAGAGAGGTATAGAGAGAGAGAGAGAGAGGGAGGGAGGAGGGATATATTCCTTAAGTTGCTTAGGTTTGGGATAGAAAGGTGGTGGTGGGAAGGGAGAGGTATATATAGAGAGCATTGACACAAAGAGAGAAGAAGAAAAGTATGAGTGGATGACTTTTTAATAAGAATGAGCCAAGAGGTCCTGAAAACGGATTGGGTTCAATATAGAAAAAGAGTGATCACATGCAAATATTCGAGACTTGTTGGGGTGGGCCCCCACTCAAGTTTAACACCTCCCACATGCTCCCCTTCAACTGTCTTGCCACGTCATTTTCGGTCTTCTTCATTAAGTTATCTATCTATCTATCTATCTTTCGATTATTATTATTATTATTATTATTATTATTATATAAATTCAAAGGAAAATGAAATATATTGTTGAGTATTGGTAGAAATTGGAGACAGAGATGGTACTTTCGATTCATATTTTTATTTATTTAAATAAAGGAAATCAATGTTATGTACTAATTAATTTCTAGATATTTTTTGGCTTTACTGATTTTAAAAACTTATTTCCTACTTTCCTTGTAATCTGCATTACATGGCTAAATTATTCTTGATTAAGGTGTTCATTAATTTGAGATGGTTTTAATATGTCACCATTTGCATGAAGTAGGTATACAATTAAAACAATTATGTACAATGTTTTTTTTTATCATTCATTTTTAAAATAAGAGGTCTGTTCTATACTATTTCATAGAGCTGCTAGTATTTTATCTAACATAAAAAACTATATATACAACCAACCCAAAATATAACAGTTGGTCTCAGATTTAAACTTACAGAGATTAATAAACAAAAGTGGAAAGTTAAATACCAAAAAATAAATTACAAAATTTAACGAGGTAATTAACAATTTAGTAAATTTTAATTTGTATATTATAATTTGGGAAAAAGGAACTTAAAAGTTAATTAAAAGGACAATTCACCGATGCAGAAGATAAGGAGTGTGCATGTGCAGCGTACCAATGTCGGTTGATCAATGTCCCAAATAAAAACAAATCACAAACGTTAATTATTCCCATCCAATCAAACATTAGTTACAATATTAAGGAATGAAGGTTCCATTATTTGGTTTATCTTTAGGTGGTAAGATTGCCCCACACGTTACACATTATAAAATTGGTCATGACCCACACCATGTTAGGTGCACATGGCCCTCCGTCCTTTGCGGCCACCAAAATCTAATTAATTATATAAACATGCATGCGTATATGGCTTCATGTTTTATATTGATTATTTAATTTTTATTTTTCACCCATGAATAGCCACCGACTTAACTAATGTGACTGACATTCATACCCTTACAATTATAATTTTACATGAATTATATATATAAAAGTAAGTACATAGATTACTAACTCACTGAGAACCATTCAATAATGATCAAATTGTTATTATTTATATAAATTATATAAAATATTATATATTTTTTATTATTTGTATTCATCACTATTATTTCACACTGTTTGTTATTTTATTTAAATTAATTATAATTATTAAATATAAATATAATGTTTATTATAAATGTGTCTAAATGATGGTCTTCAATCTATATATATATATATATATATATATATATATATATATAAAATTCAAGGTCGGGAATAAAGGCCAATGCATACATGAGGTCTTGAGACAAAAGTTTATTACTTATTTAGAAAAATCTCACCTTATTGTGACAAAATAAGGAGCCTTTCTCCCTTAATAATTTATTTTGATTCCCTTAACTTCTTGCAAGATTTTAGGTGGTTAGTCAACCAAAAAGGAAAAAAAACCAAAGAATTATCACATGGTTTTCAAAGATAATGATTCAAGATATAGATAAATGAATGACACTAATATGTCATATTAAGTTTGGTCATAAAAGTTATTTTAAATATATTGAAAATGTTATCAATTTTATTAGTGTATGCCAAATGTATATCTCATAATAATCCCTTTGTTCTTCCAACAAAATTAATTTAACATGATATAATTAAGTGGGGTATGTTATATATGAAATAATTAAATCAATATCCTGCATGAAATTTGAGACAAAATACTTTTTAATCCCCTTGGGTTCATGCAAGATTTTAGGGGATTAGTCAAAAAAGAAAATTGAATTGCCACATGGTTTTTAAGGACTTTGATGCAAGATAGGTAAATATGGACGAGACTAATATGTCACTATGAATTTAGTCATAAAAGTTATTTGAAATATATCTAATAAAGTTTATAAATGTATGCCAAAAATTGATAAATGATTAGCAACATACATCATGTAATAAAACTAAATTATTATCTTGATCCGCATCCTCCCAAATTTATTAAACATTATATAATTAAGTTGTCTTTTATTTATGAAATAGCTTAATTGAAGAATATATATAGTGAATTTTTTTAAAAATTTTTTGTTAAAAACATAATAAAAATAAAATGTGAACGAAAGTTTAACATATGTTGTGATAATTATACCGTAGGTTTTTTGAAAAATTTAATATTTGAATGAAAAAATTACCGAATATATGTAAATTTGTAACTAGTGATAATCTACTTGCTCTGATGGCATCCATTATATATGAATTGCACTATTACTTAGAAAAATATCATGATTTCTAAAAACCATTATTATTATTGATATTTTTTATTTTAACAATATAGATTTTTTTTTCATGTGAGAAAGCATACATTAAAAATAAAAATAAGAATAATATTCATAAATTGTTCTCAAAAAACCGAAAGATATCGAAACAATCCCACACTACATGTGGATTTTATCCATCAATCATCATCAATCGGGTTGGGGGACAACGGCCCGGCGGGGAGGAGATGGACCACCTTCAAGAACCTAGAATTGGCAACAAAAACAAGCATCAACCTAAAGCTTCAAGAGATGGCTGGCTAATTAACGGCCACAACCCCACAATGTGTCCCCCCCACGGCTACACTTGACCAACTTGAATCTTGCATGGCATATATTGCATTCAAACCAATTGGAAGTTCAAGAGTCCATATATATACCACCAACCGTGTGCCGTGTGGGTTGGAAGCATGTTTAGCCAACCAATTGAGTTTAGCCCCACAAACAGCACCCAACTTGTTGTCTCGTTACTTGCCACCCACCAAACATGCATTGAAGTATATATATCTTATCCATATATTTATTCATAATTATATATGCATGGTGGTGTCTCTTGTTTCATTTTGGAGGCTTTTCTTGTTTCTTTATTTGCTTGCTTTGTCCGCGGAGATCGATGAGTGGTAATTGCCCTCCCTTGGAGTTGGAGTTTGCATCCAAACAAATTGAATCAAGTGATTAATGTTCAGAACTTCAGATGGAGAATGTTTATGATGAATGAGTTTTTGATCATGTCCGCAATAAAAGAGGTATCTCACCAATAATTAATTCATGATGCATTTTATGGATTAATTGCACCTGCTTGCCTGCAGTGCTTAATCAATATTATCACAGCAATCATGAGAAATAAATAAGAGAAACTAATTAATTTTCGGAAAACTTGTGTTGGACTGAGCTAAGCTTAAACTGAACGAGTATTTAGTTTCATATGTATATATATATAATTTATGTTTGTTAAAAATTTTCCTTTTTTAATCATCTTAATTTACGTAAGGTTTAGAGATTAACTGTCATTCACAACATTTGGTCTCACAACAATTGGTTGAGAACTAGAATGAGTAACTTACTCATTTTATAATAATAATAATAATAATAATAATAATAATAATAAAGTATCTAAACCATAATTTCAATAAATAAATATTATTCAAATCACTTGTATTCTCATATATCAACGATTTATGTTCTCCTAATATAGCTCTTGGATGGCATTCAATGACTTTTTATTACTTGCCCAATAATATTTTATAATATTTTATAAAATCATTTCCAAATATATTTTACAAAATTAAATACGTAAAATATTTTTATAGACATTTTTGTAAAAAATGGATAAACCGAAAACTTTAATTAATAAAGATGTTTGGAAAAAAAAATCAAAATTAAAACAATAAAATGAGTCCAATAAAGGTATAACATGGGAGTACAAAAGTAGGAGAAATGGACAACTAGTGCAGACAAAATTAGATTTTTTTAACGAAAATGGAGGGAAGTTTTCCGCTGGGTAATTTATGAGACAAATACAATATAATAGTCAAACACCTCTGAAGAAAAAAAAAATAAAAAACTTTCTTCTCAGTCATTTTTTTTTCTAGCTTGATCACAAAAACTTTCAAGTTCATTTGACTATGAAACGGCATAAACTCATAAAAAACTAAGCTTTTCCACATGAATTTTTTTTAAATTATGAAACGGCATAAACTCATAATAACAACATGTGATTAATTCTAAGCGTGATTAAAAAAATTAAAAAAGAGGAGTTTTTGATCACTTGGCTCTTCCATTCTAGCTAGGCATTCTACATAATGCACCTAACTAATAAGCTTAAGTTTCCTTTCATGGACTCTAGAAATTAAGTCTCGAAAGTTCCCAAAGATCATTGAAAGTTTATTAACATTTTAAGTGATAGGCTTGGATATATAAAAAAGGGTTGGACCTAAGTCATTATGTCAGTGATTTGGGCCCAAAAGCGTTGTGGCAAAAATCAATTTGATACACCAACACTCTATAGTAATAAAGTTCGTTATTGTATGATCTTATTAATGACGTCAGCCAGATACTGATGATATTATTTAAATCATCAGTACTCTTTAATCAAAGATAATCAAGCAAACGTTGTTCTTCCAACCCGAGCTTATTTTCTTTAATTTCTTTGGCTGGTCAAGAAATTTAATTATGAACCAGAATCAAGGATATAATAATTCTGTTAATTTTACCGGTTCTATGTACATCCTTTTGTTCTAATAAATAAATAAATAAATAATTCTATTAATAACCTCCCGCTTAGCTTGAAACACAAACAAAATTAAGACCAACTGTATTCTTATTAATCATTGAAAACTTAGTTGTTTATTATTCTCAAACACAAGTCTAATTAATTTGGTCACAGAGGAATCCCAGGTGCATGAACAGAGTGTGTCTCTATGTTGATGCTCAAACTCAATCAAATCTCTAAAACGCTGAGATGACACCTGAATCAAACCCAAACCAGAAAAGCATGGGTGTACGTATGTCTCAGCTGTTGCATGTGGGGTCCTGTGTATACATGTTTGTTAAGACAACTCATAGTTCGTACTCATAATATCTAGATGCGTGGCATCGTCATGTGGTTTTGAATTCATTATTTACAATGCATCCACATGTACATATTATTTGAGTATCAATTGACTCAAAAATCGTTTCCAAACCCAAACCAAGTTAATCGCGCATTGTAATAAAACAACTAGAAAAACAGCACACCATTTCTTTTAAGCCCGGCCAACTCAGCAACACACATTCCCATGCTGAACTTTTTTTGGTTCGCAGTAAGCAGCAAGCAGTGAGCTTACTATCACATGCTCTCAAGCATCTGTTTTGCATTCCTTGTAGTTTCTGATGCCCACTAGTGACAATCACAAGATTCAAATTAATTAACATTCATTCATTTCATCTCAGTTATACCAGTATATAAATCGCCTGAATTCTCAGCTCGCTAGCTAGCATCTTAGCAGTGATGGCAGGCTTCAAGAATGATGCTAAGGTTATCATTAATGTTCTCTTAATGGCCTGCCTTCTGGTCATGTCCCAGCCAAGGGTTGTGTCAGCATTGACATGCGATGAGTTGGTGCCTTACCTGTGGCCATGCATGGCCTATGTTGAAGGCACAGGGCCATTAACAGGAACATGCTGCAAAGGTGTTAAGGATCTCAATGGCAAGACCAAGAACAGCCAAGACCGGCGGGCGGTATGCAACTGCTTGAAGAAGGCTGCCTCCAGCAACTCAGTTGCCAAGTCGAAGATCGTCTCCGGCATCCCCAGCAAGTGTGGGATCAGCATCCCCTACACTATCAGCTCCTCCACTGATTGCTCAAAGTATGTATATATATACAGTACTCTGACTTATTTATATATATATATATATATGAATCATGATAATTAAAAGATGCAATAACTAGCTTTTATATATTTACTAATTGCATCTGTTGTTATCTTAATTTCTTGCAGGGTGAAGTGAAGAGAAGTGAGACATAACTTTGTATTGATTAGTGATTCTGGCCTTGTTATTCTGAAGTGATTGTGCTCCAAATTAATGTTCTCTTTTACTTTTAGAAGCAAGAGTTTGCTTTAAGTTGAATAACTTTTCTGGCAAAAAAGGCCACTCAAAAAAGAAAGATGAGTGGGGCGGCGTTTTATTTTATGCAATGCGACATTTAGCTCTGAGGTTGTCCTTTTGTTTTGTTAAGGAATGAGTTTTATTTGTGCAAACAACAAGTGTTAGCATAGACATGAAGGCATCTATACATCTCTCGAATAATAGTAAAAAGAAGAGACACTTCAACTACGTACCTGCATCTAATTTAAGCTGAGACAGAGACACCTTGTCTGCAATATTGGCTTAATTGATAACCATTCATGTCGTGCCTAAAAATCAGATTGCATATGCATGCATGAACGCTGTTTTTCAATCCACGTAACTCGTACTTCATTGCTAATTAAGTCCCCATAGATGCACAAACAGCATGCATGTACGCTATGATCGATCCAATCACGGCCAGTAGCTAGCTAGAACCTCTTACCCTAATGACTCATAGTTCTATTGATCAGTGGCATTCTTCTTTTGCTCTTGGTTTCCATTAATCTAAAGACCGTATCCTCCATCAAGTGTGCGGATTGAGACCAGCTCGTCCTCTTCGTCTATGTTCTGGTATCCTATCCAAGGTCTATATGAAAATCATGGTATTATGAAGGCTGCCATATTGTACCAGTTGAAACCAATAAAAGTGACTTTATAAATATAGAACCAGCTATAGTATATATCAACTTATAGCACATGATTTAATTTACTCATCTCACAGAAGCCATGTGTGTACTTTTATATATAGTTAATAGGGATAATTCACGTTAATTAGTATGAAAATATTATGGTGTGAATATATATTATTAACATTTAGCAGAGTATATAATATATGATATATGCAACGGAGTAATGTTAACATTTAGTTACTACATGCAACAGTCGGGAATGCATCAAAGCACAAGCTTAATAATAAAGAAAAACAAATCATTATCTATTGCTTACATGCCATGTGACAATGTTTCATTAAAAAAAAAAAAAAACTTTATTTTTCTTTCCTTCGTTTTCTCTAAAGCTAAAATAAATGGTGGGTTTGGCACACCCGTGAACTCTGTGGGTCCTAATAACCGAGTCACGAGCACCATAAGATTCTTGTCTTCATTGATGACAGTCACCCACTATAGAAAAGAATTCATTGATGTTTGTAGATGCATCTCATAAATTAATAAACCTGTAACTCAGCTACATCCCATGTGAACATATGGTCCTTGTATGATATATATATTAGTACATTCCACCCATAGATGCACGCGCACACACACACACAAGCACAGAGCCAGGTGAAGTGAGCATCTGATATCTATAAATACAGACACACCTCTTCCGACCTTATCCGCATATCATCTATTCATAGATTCATTTGTTTAATTAGAAACAGTGTGTCATCGAGTCACATATATCATGGAGATCAACAGTGGTAGCATCCGAGCAGTGACACTGGTGATAGTGATCATGTCCTCAGTGCTGGTCACGGCGCAGGTGCATGCCACGTTGACATGCAATCAGGTGTACGATGCGCTGAAGCCATGCATCAGCTACGTCCTCAAACCGACCAGCTCCGTGCCGAAGCCGTGCTGCGACGGGATTAGCGGCCTTGTTAAGACGGCAGCGACGACAGAGGACCGTCGCTTGGCTTGCAACTGCCTGAATAGCGTCGCCAAGAGCGCCGGCCGAAATATCGACCTCGGCCCCATCTCCTCCATCCCGGATAAGTGCAACCTTTCCATCCCTTTCAAGATCAGCGCCAACGCTGATTGCTCCAAGTATGCATCGTCTGTCCTATCTCTCTGTGTTTTTGTTGTTATTATTATTGTTATTTGTTTTTCTTATTCTTTTATTTATAAATTAACTCGGTTAATTTAATTTTACTTTAAAATACTCCCTGAGTTTCAATTTTTTTTCTCTCACTTTCAAGAAATAAGTGCACTTCATAATTTAGAATTAACAGAGAAAAAACTTCCTCCTGATAGAGAATAAGATTTACAAGCTGCATTTTCTTTTTTCTTTTTTTTTTTCTTTTTTTTTACGAAGTGGCACTAATTTGTTGAAAGTAGTTGTCGTACTAGCTAGCCAACAATTTTAATTTTTTTCTTTTATTGTAAATATTTTCTGATTAGAATTTTCACGTTCATGATAGGTTTTATTACTTCAATAAAACAAAATTTAAAAATATTTTTTATTTATAATTAATTTTAAAAAAAATTTTGTGAGAAGGATATTTTTTTTTTTTTTTTAGTAACGGCTAACTAATATTTTCTGCTAAAAATAAATATGTTGTTTCCATACTAAATTGTCATTAAATTATTATTTAAAACAAGAAGAATTGTTATTTTATTTATTGTATTCCATTTCACTCCTAAATCAATCCATGATTTCTGTAAATTTATTAAAACAGAAAAGCTATTTTTTATTATTTTCATAAGAACACTTCTCTCGGCCATGGATTGTTGACTATACTTCATCATTTATAAATGCAAATGCACATGATCTACAAATATTTGTCATGTGACTGAACGCTTGTGCTTCGATTCTCACTTTGCAGGGTGAACTGAGAGACATGGTTTGAAAATCCGAGAAGCCATATATATATATATATATATATAATGAAGGAAAATGTCACCACGTCTTTGTATTATTTGTGTACTTCTATTGGACCTTTTCGCTTAAATGACCTCTTCAATCAGTTATTATCCGTCATTTTAATTATATATCCAGGGGACTAGTTATTACCGATCATTAATTTCATGTCTATGAGATGAACTACTATAAATAAGAGATCAGCTTAACTAGAAAATTTTTGCTCAAGTTGGATCTTGATTTTACAAGTCAATTGTCATTGTTATTGAAATTTGCATACAAATAAAACAATCACTGGCACGCCTGATTTGATGGATTTTATTCTTTATTTTTTTTAGAAAGATTTTAGTCTTTATACATCCACACAGGGTACTTAAAAACAAAATAAAATAAATAAATCTTTATGTGATCGCAATTGATTATCACACCAAAAACTTAATAACCCAAATTCATATCATTAATACATGTAAAATATTTAAGTGATTAATTTCAAATTAAAATCTCACTAGATATTGGGGTGATAACGGTCTCTTGTTGTTGTGGATGCATGATCAAATTTTCTGATATTTATAAGATAAATTTTGGTTAAAAAAATAAAAAAAACAATTTTTTAGGACTTTCATTTTAGGAGAGGTGAATGTCCTTTGATTGAGAAGATGGAAACATTTCTCTTTTCAGTCGTATAATAAAAACGAGCATCGATTTGGAGATCAACAGTAAATATAAATTATGAAAATAAATTAAATTCGTTCACCCACGGCCCGAAATTACAATGTGCTTTTTATGATTTTGTATATGAGATTACCTCAGTGATTTTCTCAAATCCAATTGAATTTATGTTGTGCGTTAATTGAGTTATTTGATTGGTTGAAATTTTTTTTATACTTGTAATAATATTTATTGCGATAAATAAAACTTTGGATAAATTTTAGAAAACTACTATATGTTTTTTTATCTCGTTATCAATGCGGAGGTTGCAGTTTGAGTCTTAATATTTTAGTACATTATAGTCTAATCCATTTGCAAAAAAAATGTCAAAATACTTAATTTCTTGCTTGAAATTTATTTTTTACTCTTATTTATATTATAAATTTGAATTGTTTTCAAATACAACTTAAATGGTTTGAATAATATATATTTTAGTAATATAAATAAAGACAAAAAGATAAATTAAAGAATTAGCATACTTAAAGGTTTTGATACTAAATTGATAAAGAAACAAATTACAGATAGCTTGTAAAATTTTTTCCTATAATTTATAAATATATTCAACCCCCATATATAATAAATAAGAATTTTAAATTTTTTTGTAAAATGCAAATAAGTTAAATCATATCACATTTTAATATAAATAAATCAATATTTTACTTTTCCTCTCCCTTGTGTTGAAGTTCACACATGATTTATTTATATTTATTTTAAAAAACAATTTATGGAGTAATTTTGGTACACACCACCTCTAAACTTACCGTATTAATAAAAAAAGTCAAACCACTCTGTGGGTATTGTACACTCTTACTTTAATATGAAAGATTTACATTGCAAATCCGTATTCATAATTTATGAAATGTTATTATTATTATTATTTTCAACCAATCTTAAACTTGAAAATTTTTAAATATCTTTCTCATTTTATGTTAGCTAAGCTATAAGTGCTGATATATAGTGAATTTTTGACCGATTACTTTTCGATGGGTAAATATTATTTTAAAAAATAAGCGTGAATCCCCAAAATAGTCCTTATATTTTTTTTTTAAACCGGTTTTTTTAGTCTCTTTAATATAATTTGTGTCTTTTGGCACATTTTATTTTTTAAGTATTGAACATTGATTCACTTATGCTAACGGCTTAAATTTTTCATTAAATGATGCTATGTGCCTTTGTTGAATTAAAATATTATTTTAAAATTAATTAAAAAATAAAGAAAACTTTAAATTGGTTCAGATCCGCCGATGATAGCGGATCCAAACATGAACTCATCATCTTCCATCTTCATCCTCCATCATCAAAACTTCAATGGTAGAGCTTCGATTAAATCCCTAGTTTCTCTTCCCTTTTCTCTCCGGCCACACTCACACGCAATTGAGCAAAGAGCATCGATGTCAAGCTTAGCATTGCATTCACATGAACTCTTGTAACTGTCTAGTTACTTTTCAACTTCATGTCATCTAGAAAATTTAAACCTAATTACTGAGTTTCAATCAATGATTGAATACATTAAGAAACAATTTTCCATTGTCATGTTAAAAACAAACTACAAATTTGAGAAATTTCACCAAACTAGAAAATCAAAATAAAAGAGATGCTAACTATGCCAACAAATCACATCAATCCAATACCTGAGAAATAATGAAAAGTATGAGATTGATGAACTTTTGATGAATTCCTGTAGTCCTGCCATTCCGGAGAGAAAGGCCTGATGGGGATGAAGAATGACCTTCTCCTGATCCCAATAAAGGAGCTTCTCGGGAAGTGATTGTTAGGGTATGGCCTTAAGAAGAAGGTCCTGAGGGATGAAGAATGTTAAACCTTCAGGAAATCATCAGTAAAAAACAATTTTGAAGAGATGCATTCAAGATTCAAGATTAGAAGAAGAAGCAAAGGATCTGAATTCTTTTATTCATTCTCATTCATGTATGAAGAACTCGTTATACATCTATTTATATATAGCCTCTATAACTAACTTGCTGATGTGGCAACTAATTAGTTTTGCTGATGTGGCAATTGTGAGATTCTTGCACTAATAGGATTTGAAATAAAAAATGAGTTGGTTGCCGAGTCAACAAGCAACCAACTTAACGTAAATTTAAAATAGATAGAACAGAGACAAACTATTCTTCTTCACTTCAAAGAAAAGCTTTTCACATTTAATTATCTTCGATGTATGGGCAACTTCATCATCTTCAATATATTAAGCTCTAAAGCTCCATCATCATCAATGCTCTCTGAATTTTATTTCCAACACCCCCCCTCAAGTTGGAGGGTGCGAAGAGACTTGAGAAACCCCCAACTTGGAAACTTGATGTTGATGTTGAGGACCAGATAGGCTTTTTGTAAAAACATCAGCCAATTGATGCTTTGAAGGCACATGTTGTACTTTAATTAAACCACTTTGTAATTGGTCTCGAACATAATGACAATCAATTTCTATGTGTTTGGTCCTTTCATGAAAAACAGGATTTTTTGCTATGTAAATTGCTGCTTGATTATCACATTTCAAAGCAACTGGTGTGACATTAGGTACTGTTAATTCATGAAGCAGTCTAGTTAGCCAAGCCAATTCAGAACAAACTCTCCTCATTGATCTATATTCTGCTTCAGCTGATGACAAAGCAACAGCATGTTGCTTCTTTGATTTCCAAGATAATGGTGTACCTCCAAGAGAAATAAAGTATCCACTAACTGAGAGTCTTGTGTTAGGGCAAGAAGCCCAATCAGAATCACAAAATGCAGTAAGTTCATAACTAGGATCTGCATTCATTAAAACTCCTTGTCCTGGATTAAGTCCAATATATCTGAGTGTATGTTTTGCTGCTTCTAAATGACTTTGCCTTGGAGAAGCCATAAATTGACTCAAGTATTGCACAGCAAATGCTATGTCTAATCTTGTATGTGTGAGATAGTTTAGTTTGCCAACTAAACGTCTATAAGTTGCAGGATCATTAAGAAGAGGACTGTCATCAGTATGTAGTTTAATTCCTGCTGGTAGTGGATTTGGAAAAAGCTTGAGTTTGTCACACCCAAATTCAGATAGCAAATCAGATGCAAACTTTTGTTGACTCAACACAATACCATCTGATTTTCTTGTAGCTTCAATGCCCAAAAAATAATGTAAGTTTCCAAGATCTTTAATTCTAAATTGAGAATCAAGAAAACCTTTTAAAGACTCCATTTCTTCTGCATCTGTTCCAGTCATTAATATATCATCTACATAAATTGCTAAAAAGACTATCAAATCACCTGTCTTTTTAGAAAACAAAGAATAATCATTCTTTGAAATAGTATACCCCCTGGATTTTAAAGCATCAGATAATTTTGAATACCACTGCCTTGATGCCTGTTTCAGCCCATATAGTGATTTTTGTAGCTTACAAACATAACCAGGGTTTTCTGTAGTTAATCCTTGTGGAAGTTTCATGTAAATCTCTTCATGTAGATCACCATGTAAAAATGCATTATTAACATACAACTGAAATAATGGCCAATTTTCCTTTGCTGCAACTGCAATCAAGCATCTGACTGTTGTTATTTTCACCACAGGTGAAAAAGTTTCTGTGAAATCTATGCCTTCTCTTTGTGTAAATCCCCTCACAACTAGCCTTGCTTTACACCTTTCAACAGAACCATCAGCTTTATATTTTATTTTGTATACCCATTTGCAACTAATAGGCTTCTTTCCTTTAGGTAATTTTATTAATTGCCAGGTCTGATTGACTGTCAGTGCTTCCAATTCTTTATTCATTGCCTTTTACCAAATTGGTTGATTTGCTGCCTCTTCATATGTAATTGGTTCTTGTATATCAGCAATGTTAGTGAGCAATTTTTCACCATTGATATTAGAGATATTGGAACAAATGTGTGGGGGTATGGACAAAAGATTGGTAAGAGTATGTGTGCAATACTGAAATGAAGTATTCAACTCATTTGAATTTACACTATTACAGATATAGTCTTGTAAATGAATTGGTCTGGAATGAGTTCTAGTAGATTTTCTTTGTGTTGAAGTAGTGATGGAGGGTTCAGTGGAGTTCATTGAATTTTGTTGAGGAATTGAATAATCAATTGAAGGAGATATGTGTTTTTGCACTTCAACATTATCATTAGTTGAAATAGATTCTGTAACAGGCAAGATTGTATCTGAATGTATGTCTGAAATTGGCATAGGTAAAACTGATTCCTCTGTATGAGTATTATGATGAAAAGGGAAAACTGATTCTTGAAAACTTACATTTCTAGAAATGTGTATTTCATGTGTCTGTAAATCAAGTAGCATATAAGCTTTCTTTCCATATGGATATCCAATAAAGATACAAGGAATGGCTCTTGCTTGAAATTTATCCAATTGTTTTTCTATAGGTGACATATAGCATAGACAACCAAAACTCCTCAAATATGAATAATCTGGTTTAGTACCATATAAAATTTCATAAGGTGTTCTATTATGTAAGAGTTTGGAGGGAAACCTATTAATTAAATAAGTGGCTGTCAAAACACATTCTCCCCAATATCTAAGAGGTAATTTAGATTGAAATAAAAGAGCTCTAGAGGTTTCTAGTATATGTTTGTGTTTTCTTTCAACAACTCCATTTTGTTGTGGTGTATAAGAACATGTTGTTTGATGTACTATTCCTTTTTCAGCAAAAAATTGTTTCCCTTCTAAGCTTGAACCAAGTTCATAAGCATTATCTGATCTCACTATTTTAATTTTGGTTCTAAATTGAGTTTCTATCATCTGAACAAAAGTTTTTAAAATTGATAGAGCATTACTTTTGGTACTCAACAAATGTGTCCATGTAGCTCTACTATAATCATCTACAATAGTTAAAAAATATTTATATCCTTGATGAGTTTGAACATGATAAGGTCCCCATATATCTACATGTATTAAATCAAAAACTGAACTTGTATGTATTTGGCTGTGAGGAAAAGGCTTTCTATGTTGTCTAGCTTTAGGACAAACTTTGCAAAAATCAAGTGAACCATTTTCATCATTGCAATTAACAAAAGGTAAAAGTTGAAGTTTATACAAAGGTAAATGGCCAAGTCTGTTATGCCATGTTGTTACAGAAATTGTAGAATGTGAAGTAGAAGAAGTACAAACTTTAGGTTCAAAAGATACATTGGAATTGAAAGAAACATTATTGTTTTCTGATTTAGGCAGAAAACTAGGAACTTTGTCTTGTTTGTGGAGATGAAGCAAGTACAGCCCCTTGTGAAGCTTACCAAGAACCAGTGGCATCTTCACTGAAGGGTCCTGCATGATGCAAAGGTCAGATGAAAAAAAAACTCTACACTGATTTTGTTGAGTGAGTTTACTCACAGATAGAAGATTATAACAAAAACTGGGTACTAGCAAGACATTGTCCAATTTAAGATTAAAAGCAACTTGGACAGTACCAATATGAGAAACAATCACTTTGTATCCAGTTGGCAAGGTTATACTGAAAGGTTTTGTGATGGGTGTAATGGTTGTAAAAAGATTAGGATCATGACAGATATGATCACTAGCTCCAGTGTCCAAAATCCAGAAATTGTTTGAAGTGAAAATTTGCTCACTGTTATTACTGAAAACAAAAGACTTATATGAAGATTCAGAAACCATACCTGCAAAGTTTGCAGAACCAGAATTAAAAACTCCTTCATCTTGTTGATTCAATAATTTCAGCAATCTTGAGTATTGTTCTTTTGTGAGTTCAGGAATATGAGCAATATTCTGAGACTCATCTGAAACCTTTGCTTCTGCAATTTCACCCTGTACTTGTGCCACAAATTTCTTCTCTTTTGTGTTCTTGAAACTTGATGGAAATCCATGCAATTTGTAACACTTCTCTTTTAAATGTCCTGTTCTCTTGCAATATTCACAAAACATCATGTTTCTTCTATTGTCTCCTCTTCCTCTTTGAAAAGAAAAACCTCCTCGTTGAGAATTATAATTATTCCCAACATTCATAGAAACTGATTCAGTTAGCAATTGAGAACTAGAATAAATTTCCCTTTGCTTCTCTTCTTGAATTAATATTGAATATGCTTGTGCAACTGATGGAAGAGGCTTCATCATTAATATATTCCCTCTAATAGTGGTATATTGTTCATTTAACCCCATCAAGAATTGCATAAGTTTCTGATCTTCTTCAAACTTTGACAAACTTGTTGTTGAACCACATGATGAACAAACAGGTGCTGCCCTTAAAGATTGAAGCCTATCCCAAAGCCTTTTGATTTTAGTAAAATAAGTTGCAATACTACTAGCTCCTTGAGAAATTTGAGATAACTGTTTCTGTAATTCATAAATTCCTGCTCCATTGTATTGCCCAAATCTTTCCTCCAATTCAGCCCAGATTTCAGATGCTGAATTACAATACAAAACACTCTGATATTTCTTTTGCAAGAGAATTCAGTACCCAAGAAATCACCATATTATTGCATCTTTCCCAATGATATAAAATTGGAGAACCAATGTCTGGTTTAGGATAAGAACCATCAACAAAGACCAACTTATTCTTTGCAGAAAGAGCAATGATCATTGCTCTCTTCCATGGACCAAAACCAGTCCCATTGAAAACTTGTGACACAAGAACAGAACCAGGATTTTCAGAAACATTCAAATACAAGGGACTAGTAACATCATTAATCCCTGAATTCCTTGCACCAAAGTTCTCTTGAACTGATTCAGCCATTGATCCAAGAAAAACAACAAGAAGAACAAAGAAAGGGAATAGAACAATCAAGAACACAATGAAATGCTGTAATCCTGAAGAAATTCACCTTGATTTGATCTCTGATACCATGCTAAACCTTCAGGAAATCATCAGTAAAAAAACAATTTTGAAGAGATGCATTCAAGATTCAAGATTAGAAGAAGAAGCAAAGGATCTGAATTCTTTTATTCATTCTCATTCATGTATGAAGAACTCGTTATACATCTATTTATATATAGCCTCTATAACTAACTTGCTGATGTGGCAACTAATTAGTTTTGCTGATGTGGCAATTGTGAGATTCTTGCACTAATAGGATTTGAAATAAAGGCTGAGTTGGTTGCTGAGTCAGCAGCAACCAACTTAACAGAAATTTAAAATAGATAGAACAGAGACATCTATTCTTCTTCAGCTTCAGCAAAAGCTTTTCACATTTAATTATCTTCAGTGTATGGGCAACTTCATCATCTTCAATATATTAAGCTCTAAAGCTCCATCATCATCAATGCTCTCTGAATTTTATTTCCAACAAAGAAGGGCTTGTTTTGGGACTCCTTGGATGGAAGACAGAGAGGTTGGTCCTGAGATGAAGGCCACCATTGCAGCAGCCATGGCCACTCATTGCTGAGAAGATGCTCTCAATTTCAACGATTTGCAATTGCTTCTCTCTCTCTCATTATCTCCCTTTTTATGTATTATACATTGATTTCTAAGATCAAGAGTGGAGGGAAGGAAAAAGTGGAGGGAAGGAGGAGCTAAAAGAACAAGAGATTTGGCCAAAGTTCAACCATTGAAGCTTTGATGATGGATGTGGATAAGTCCGAGTTTAGATATGTTAACATTGGTGGATTCAAACCCGTTTAGAGTTTCTTTATTTTTAATTAATTTTAAAATAATATTTTAATTTAATAACCGCTTAGCATAAAAAACTAGATGTTTCAAATTTAAAAAATAAAAAGAGCATCTCAAATTATATTAGAGGATTAAAAGAATTGGTTAAAAAAATTAGGGGCTATGGTTTCTACCTAAAAATAACATGAATGAATTGGCACAATCACGAGGCGTTAGTGACGTTGAGATAGCCGCATTGAGCTCGAGCCTTAGGGGCCGTTTGTTTCACTGAAGTGGGCACCGAAGTGACCAAGGTGGCCACTTCCAGCTCACTTCGGTGTGTTTGTTTAACTGATTTGAACCCGGAAGTAATGATGTGATAACTTCTAAGTTCGGCCACTTCGGTGTTTAACTTTAGCTGGAAAAATTTTGAAGTCATGACTTCAGCCTACTTTACAATATTTTTCAATGATAAATAAAATTATTGTTAGCATGGTAATAAAATAATTAAATCACTACTCTCACTAATTAATAATTAAGCATAATATATTAACTGATTTAATTTAATTTAATAGCATAGTATTAAATTAATTATGTGATGTGCAAAGTTTTTTATTTAATAAATAAATTATTTATTACCATTAAAAAACATGAAGGTGCAACTTTATCCTCTTACCAAAATGATGATCATATCCCCACTTTAACCATCCAAACACAGAAAATGATATCCGAAATTTAGTTTTTATCTCGAACCAAACATATTGAAGTGATACTTCAGGCTGTTAATTTCCCTCACAGTGCCGCTTCCAAACTTTTTTCACTTGACGGCCCTAGCCCTAGGCCGCAGAAAATATTCACCAGCCACATCTACCCTCGTTTTCGCTCTCGTTTCCTTTCCGTAGAGAGAGGGGCACACACAGAGAGAGAGAGAGAGAGAGAGAGAGAGGGAAGGAGCAGGATGGCGGGCATGGGGGATGGGTATGTGGGCACGGCGCAGGATGCCGTGAGGATTCGGAGGCTTGAGAAGCAGCGGGAGGCAGAGCGGAAAAAGATCCAGGAGCTCAAGAACAAGACCGCCTCCGCCAAGGGCCAGCCCGGCCTCCTCCAGTTCGGCTCCAGCACCTCCGAGGTATTGTCAACCGTATCACCCTCCGAAAACCCATTCTTTCGTTTTCTCAGGCATCCTTTAGTGAAAGTTCTAATCTTGGTGGTAGAACTCATCCAGGGTTTGGTATGAATGGATGTTTTGGTGAGTTGTGCGTTCAATGTTGATTGCTTGGAATTACATAGGGGTATCATTAGCATATGTGTTAATGCTTTCTATTTTATTGCCTCAAATTGACATCTTTGGGTTTCTGGCTCTTAGATTCTTGAGACTGCTTTCAAGAAGGAAACGGTTGGTCTGGTTACCAGAGAGCAATATGTTGAGAAGGTGGGAGATTGTGAATTGACTCTGATTGTTGATGGATGTGTTGTATGCAAGGGATCCCCCTGCCCTCTAACCTCCTTTTCTGAAAATTTTCCAGAGAGTTAATATAAGAAACAAAATTGAGGAGGAAGAGAAGGAGAAGCTTCAGAAGCTGCAACAAGAGTGCGTGTGAATCTTTCCCGCAAATTTCCTTAATATTTGCTAGGTATGGGTATGTCTAAACACCCTTTTTTTTATGTATTGTTGTTGTAGGGAGGAGGAACTTCAGTTACAAAAACGAAAAAAGCGAAGGATAAAGGGAGATTCACGTCTTTCCTTTGCAGATGATATTGAGAATGGGAGTGATGATGAGGATCTTGGAAATAGTGAGTTTATCTGTTATTTTTGCCATTATCTAGACATTGCAGAGAGCTAAAATTGTTTGACATCTAATGCAAATTGGTTTAATGTCAGGCTTTTGTCATTGTTGACCGTGCTGTCAAAATTTATGATTTATGAATTAGAGCTTTTGAGTTCTCCATAACATAAATATCCCCTATAATATTGAAATGCTGTTGTTAAGTAGCTAAGAGGACCATCCCCTTCTACTTTTGCCTTTCAGGTCTGAGGCACTATCAGCTTTTCTTTCTGCACACTATGTGCTTGTAGTATGTGTACTAGGACATCTGCTTCTTGTTACCCATTGAACAAACGGTTCTATACTGAAATCTAAAACTTTCTCTTTGTTTGAGAATCTTTTAGGCCTTGTTGACATAAGGAAAATTGTCAACAATGGAAGGAAAAATAAGGTTTTCAAGTATCTTATTGTGATATTGGATGGTAAATTATTAATTTTTTCATACCTTTTTAGGACGAACTATTCAAAAGTGCACCCTTTCCGTCAATGTGGTTTATACTATTGGTTTTCGTGCAATTGATTGAGGGCTGAGCGATAGGAGCTCTATACCTGCTGTATGCTCATTTGACTTTTCATGCCTTTATGTTTTAGAAGAAACTCAAGAAGAAAAGAAATTTGTAAATGGGAAGCTTGGCAAGGACCCAACTGTCGAGACAAGCTTTTTACCTGACAGGTGTGTAAGTTAAGTTTGTTGTTATAGTTGCAGAGGTCTCCTTTTTCCTTGCTTGGGTAACTCAAAGCTGGTGATGTGAAAGATGATATTTCAGGGAGCGAGAGGCAGAGGAACAAGCTGAACGAGAGAGATTGGGAAGGCAGTGGATTCGTGAACAAGAGATGATTAGAAGTATTCCCACATCTCAGTGTTGTCTCATAAAATATATGACACTGGAAAGGGTTTTACTGAATTAGTTCTTTGTGTTTTAGATGAGCCACTTGAAATTACTTACAGCTACTGGGATGGAACTGGTCACAGGAGAGTGATTCAGGTGAGGCTCCTTGCATGGTTATTAATTGCTATAATATCTTAATTATTCTCCTTGATCTCTAGAGGCAGAATTTATTTTTAGGTCCGTAAAGGTGACAGAATTGGTGAATTTCTTCGAGCTGTTCAGCAGCAACTTGCACCAGAATTTCGTGAGATTCGAACGACATCAGTTGAAAATTTACTCTATGTAAAAGAGGATCTGATTATTCCTCATGTGTGTTTTTCTCTGCACATACATATTTTTTTTCTAGCAGCTTTATCTTTTATTCTGATTTTGTCTCTTTGGAATCTCAGCAACACAGCTTCTATGAGTTGATTATCAACAAAGCAAGAGGCAAAAGTGGACCGGTAATGCTTATTTTGCGTTTTCAAGGTTTCTGATGTTTGTTATTTCTTAGTTGGTCTTCCAACACATGCAGCAGCTTTGCATAGAAGTTTTCTTCCCTGTATATCCTTTAGGATGGATGGCGACATACTCTTAATTGGTGTACGTGACATGCATCTCTGTTTATTCATGTGATAAGTTGATTCCAATCCCAGTCTTACAATCTTCATTTGTTTAAAGTAATTGTTTTATTTAGGTTTAAACAAACACTAGCTTATAATTTGAACTAGTGGCTGATTTCGTTACAAGGCTCAAGAATCCACGTTGCTAACACAAATTACGGAGGTTACTAGGGCATGCTTTAAAACAATTCTTATTGCCTCATAGTTTTATTTGAATTTTCAAATGATAAACATAATTTGTTTAACGTTGGGTGACTTGCTCTTCAATCCAATTACTTAATCTTGTTATTTTTATGATGTATTTTGTGAAAAGAATTCCACTGACTGACAGTTGAAAAATACAGCTTTTTCACTTTGATGTTCATGAAGATGTCAGAACTATTGCTGATGCAACAATTGAGAAAGATGAGGTAATTTTTGCAAACATGTTTATTATTTTTATTGTTATTATTTTTATGCGAGCATTTATTGGAGGTTGTATTGTCTTGCCTTGGCAAATGGCTCTGAGGCTATTTGCTGTGATTCACATTGTTATTAAGTTATGTGCATCCGTCTGTATGTTCCCATGCTATGTCTTCATGTAATATTCTTCTTTTGCATAGAGGTTTCTTACTATTCATTTTTAGAATGTAGTCCATAAGTAGGCATTATCACGAAGCTTCATTGCTTTTCCATGAGATAGACGCATTTTGTGTGTGTGAATTTGGTTGATTGCAATACCTTTTGGATGAATTTTCTCCATTGGTGTGTGGACATGTGGAATTTGAATAGGTATACATTTTTTAATTGGACTGGTACCCTTCTTTTGGACTAGGTGTCACAGATATTACCTGTATTTTTGTGTCTGCTCCTTGTGCAAATCCTTGATGCAGGCCACCTGCCCATTATTCGGATTGTCTTAGACTTGAGCTTCTTGTCTGTCGGTATAATCAGGCTTGACGGGGATACTTACTATAATGAGAAAATGATCGTGTCTGTGTTTGTGTGAGTGGCGTGTCCCAATGAATTAAGTGAACTGCTTTTAGGGGATTGTTTGAGTCTGACTGGTGGGTGTTACTGGGACAGTGGGGCTAGTTTCCAAATTTACCAGTTATTAGAGCTCTAGACACGTAGGAACAGCTTGATTTGTCCGATTAAGAAAAAAGGGCTTGCAGAATGTGGTCCTTGTGATATAGACATCCGGGATTTGTTCTTTTCTGAAAGCATTTGATTTTTTTTTTCCTTCCATGTTTTAGAAGCTTAGCTTTATCATAGTTGTGTAATTGTTGGTTCATATAGAGATCTGGGGTGGGTTTCCATATGTTAGAACAATGAGCAATCAACAAAGAAAATAGGGGTAATTTTGCTAAATTATCTTGTGGTTTGTCTCTTTATCAATTCGGGACTTGTGGTTCGAGTTTTGACACTTTAATATTGTCATGCATTGTAATCCGTTTGTAGAAAAGTGTCAAAACGCTCAGCGCCATTAATACTCGCTGACGTGGCATAAAAGTAAACTTGAATTTATCTTTTTCTCTTATTTACATTACTAAAATATGTACTAATTGAGAACTATTCAAGTTTACCTCCAATTATGACTAGATAGTTTTTAAATACTATGTAATAGACATGAATGGTTTTTAATAGTATACATTTTAATAATTTAAATAAGAGTAAAAAAGTAAATTTAGATTTATTTTTATGCCACATTGGTAATTATTAATGGAGTTAAACGTTTTGGCAATTTTTTACAAACGGATTACATTGTAAGGTATTAAAGTGTTAAAACTCAATCCACAAGTCTCGAATTGATAAAGAGGCAAATCACAAGGTAGTTTAGCATAATTTCCCCAAAAAAATAATATATTAAAATAGAGCGAATTATATGTTACAATAGAGAGTGATATCTAATTTATGATGCTCCATTTTTGCACTATGAAGTAGAGTTTCTATCTCTGAGATTAACCAATGTTAATCCTTATACAAATTATGGCATGTGAAATTGGAGAAAATGGTAAGTGGCATTTTTTGGTTTGCTGTCTCGATGAAATTAAAGTGTTTCTCTCCTTAAGCTAGTATCAAATTGGTGGGGCTTTTGTCATTTAGAAATTTGCAATAGTAAGTGGGACATTTATTTGGTTTTTACTGCACGGAGGCACTGTAAATATGAAAGTATGAAGTTTGATTGATGCATCTTTTTTTAATTATTATTTCCTTCTATTGGATGTGTTTGTTTTGGCAAACATATGTTGATTTGACCCATTTATGTTGAATTGCCATCACTATAACTTATTCTTCATCAACATCCATAAAATTCTTATGTACATTGAAGGAACAAACAAATAGTTTCCTCAGCGGATGCTATTGATTTTCCTTTTTCTTTATTGCAGTCCCATGCCGGGAAAGTTGTAGAGAGACATTGGTATGAAAAGAACAAACATATATTCCCTGCTTCGAGATGGGAGGTAAACTTCTTTTATTTGAATACCCTCTGTCATCTTTAGTTCTTACCTAGTTCAAACATACATGAGTTCAAAGCTTACAGATTATACCTGCCTATAAGCCAAATATGACGGTTCATTTTAATGATTCATTTTTTTTTTTCACCAATGAATTTCTTCACCAGCAGGAAATAATACTGATCGTTTTACAATGACTTCTCTTACCTCCAGATATATGATCCAACAAAGAAATGGGAACGTTACACAATTCATGGGGATTGAGCTTTGACTACATCAAACCTCTTGATGGATGAGAAGATTTAAGCACATGTAATTTTTTAATCCCCCATATATGATAGAATGTGCTGCTGATTATGGTTTTAGAGCTGTCACGTGTTTTATCCTTTGTAAACATTTGCAAAATTCATTCCGTGAAGGATTGCTACATCACCTTGCTTGCTGTTGATTTACATCAAATACAGGTACTCTACCTATGAACCAACTCATATCTCGTTGTATTTAAATATAGTGAAACCTGACGCACTATGGGTGATGCTTTTGGCAAGCCAAATGCTTCACTTTCAACCAAGTACGTCAATGTATTTATTTATTAGATTTTATCATGGCTGCTCTTGTGTGCTCTGAAGGAAGCATCCCTGGAACTGATTGGATGACAAGAACTTGATCTGATTTTTCTATGGCGGCTATTCATGAGTCAATGTCTCTTTGCTGATGGCTGCTTCTAAAAAATGATCACTGTAGTTCCTGCCTAGGAAGATATTTAATACACAGCATATACACATTTATTGCAAAACATTCACAAACACTTTGTATTTTTTCACTTGCATGTCTTCTTGTGGGATTTGGTTTGAGTCGTTATCAGGTAATTTCGGCTTCCGGAGCCTTCTTTGTATTAATTTAAGTTTGATGGGATAGATGATGTTGATAGGGATATTATTGAGGTGAATGTGCAATCCAATCACTACAGTAAATGAAATACTAATGATCTCAAAATATCAAATGTTCTTAAAAATCAGTAATGGAATGCCCAATAAAAAAAATTGCCATCCTGAATGTGACGGTTTCAGTTTGAGATCCATCAACAGTAACAACTGACCCGATTCAACTAGGACAGTATTATTTGTTAGGGCAACTAACAGTTGATAGAAATATATGAGTGGGTGCAACAACTAGCAGCTCAGCTCCAAAAAAAGAGTTTTGCCATTCCTGTTCCGTCTGTGAAACTTGCAAGCATTTGCTTTGCTTGATGTATGTACTGTATAAGTTGTTGCTGGGCATCATGCATGGCCACAGTGGGACCCTTACTCTGGTCCAGATATAACTAAGAACAGAGACAAGATACCCATGATATTACTTCACCTTCACATGCTGTGCATTGGTGGGGTCCTCTCTCAAAAACAAGTGGCCACCATTGGCAGACACTTCACCCTCACTGTGATAACCATGACAAAACACTTCCGAAAGGCTGAGCCCAAAATATCAGAGCATCTCATATTATGTGTGTCAAGACTCAAGAGAGCCATTATGTTTAGTTTAGCTAACATGCAATCAGAGCAAGTATGATTAGGTGGGATCTACTCCCTTTTGTTTTCCTTTCCCTTTCTTTTGTCCCTTGAAAAAAAAAAAAAAAAAAAAAAAAAACTCATATCCAATAATAATAAAACAAAAACAAAAAGAAAACCATAAACTTCTACCTATTTCCTCTTTTTGATGGTTCCTTGTGCCCAACAAGCACCTCTTACCTCCAAATGATTCCGTTCATCACCGGCGGCATGCCCCGGCAAGACAGGTTCAGGGGTAATAATAACAGCAGTAATAATAATAATAATATTTTTATTATTAATTATTGAAGAGGAGAGTAAACATTCAGGAAGAGGTTTTGTTTTATCAGGGACAGAATCAATGCGGCGACTGCTACTCGGCAAGGCGGCGGAAACACCGGCAGCATCTATGAACGGGAACAGAACACATGGCGGCGCCGGCGCTAACGACACCAACTTCGACACGAACATGGTGATCATCTTGGCAGCGCTGCTGTGCGCGCTGATATGCGCGCTGGGGCTCAACTCGATCGTGCGTTGCGCGCTGAGGTGTGGCCGGAGGATAGCGTTTGAGACGCCGGAGGAGACTGCAGCGAGGCTGGCTGGAACTGGGCTGAAGAAGAGAGCACTGAGACAGATTCCGGTCGCCGTGTATGGGCCGGAGGCCGGAATACTGGCCACTGATTGTCCTATATGTCTCGGAGAGTTCGCCGACGGCGAGAAGGTGAGAGTGTTGCCCAAATGTAACCATGGATTTCATGTGCGTTGCATTGACACTTGGCTTAGTTCGCACTCTTCCTGCCCGACTTGCCGGCATTCACTGCTTGATCGGACGACGGTGGGGGGGACCGCCGGAGACTGGTGGGGATGCACCTATTCCGGCGCCGTCGGCGGAGGATTATGTGGCGGTAGATGTTAGGAGCAGCAGCTGACCATGCATGGATGATTTGAAAGGTATTAATTTTTCTGATTTTTTTTTTTTTTTAATTAGTTTTTTTTTTTTTTTTCATTTGCTTGGTGGTGTATATTGGAGGAGTGATCGTGTTGTTGCTTTATTTTTATTTATTTGTTTTTTTTAGTTTTGATTGTATATTTCTTACTCGAGAGCTTTGAATTAAGGGACGGATTGTATTTTTTTTTTTTTCTCTTTTTGCACTTTCTTGTTTGCCATCTGAAGAGAGGTAGTTATTGGGAAGCGCAAAACAATTTGCCCACTTCTCTCTAGTTGTCTCTCTTGTTTTTCTTTTCTTTCTTTTTTATTTATTTCATTTATTTTTTGGGGAGAAAATGTCTGCCTTAGTAGCGTTTTTTACTTGAATTTAGAACCTTGATTTTTCAAAATAAATTTAATTTTTAAGACGAACCAGTGGATCATTTTCGGTGGATTTGTGTAAAACTAGTGTCTTTTTCTTTTGTATACTTCAATTCTTTTCCATATTTTTATATTTTTTAATTTTCACAAACTTTCAAGAACTAAACCATTTGATAGAATACATTAATTTAGTTCTAACGCTAGTTTTTTTTTTTTTTTGTTGAAGAAAAGAATAAATGTTTTGAAATCATTGACTTAAAGATACGGGTGCAACTCAAGTTCGAATTTGGTTGAAAATTAGTTGCTCAATGCTTCACTCAAACTCAATCAAGTTTTATTTTATTTTTTTTTAATTTGAGCTCGACTCGATACATAATTCAAATTACTTAAGTTCAACTTGATTAAGTTAAAGGCAAATAAAGTCAGTTTAATCGTAAGTATTTTTATTCTCATGTTTGAGCTATATATATATATATCAAACTAATGTATAATATATACACATAAATATAATTACTCAATCAGATTCTTGAGAATTCAAGTAAAATATTAAGATCCTCAAACTCGGTTTGTTTGACTACTCGAGCTACTAAAGTTTGAGCTCGATTCGATGATGGTCGAATTGAGTTTGTGTTTTTTTCAAATTGAACTTGAGTAGCTTTCTAATATTAGTGTATCATTTGCATCCTACTTAAAGGTGACCAAAACAATTAAGAGGACCTCCCACAAGTTGACAAACTTTTACAGAATTTGTAACAATTAACCTTTTTCAAAAAAGCATCAATCACTCCACGCATGTAAACTAAATGCTATTTTTAAATTTATTTTTATGTGTTCATTTTTTTTTTAAATTTCTAAGATTTAGAAGATTCAATTTAGATCAAGATAACATTAAGATAAGAAATATGACCTTGCAACAACCACATTAAAGTGAGTGTCAACTTTGTCACTCTCCAACTGCTCCACGTCTTCGGCTTAAATTCTTTAAATTGGTCTTCATCCAGCCTTGTATTTTACCGACATCTTTTAAATTCAAATTTACAGGTTCCATTTTCTTATACAACATAGTTGAGAATTTACATTGTTATATAAAAAAAAAATTTAACAACTAGCACCATCTTCACAATGATTACGTGGCAATGTCATTAATTTTTTTTTACAAATATCATAAATAGTTGTAAATATTTTTAATATGTGTGAGTTAATTTCTCAAATACATTAATCAAAGAAATATACGTATGCGTTATTGTTTCAAATATATTCTTATTTTACGAATAACAGATGCAAAATTACTTATGAATTAATTTTTCTAATAAAAATTTGAACTCTTATTGCTTTGTACACCACAAGCAGGATAGAAATTAGTATGTTTTGATTATTTCTCATGCAAATGATTGAGATTGATTTGAGATTTGATTTTTTTTCTTTAAAAAGATTTGATTGAGTATTTTGGGTGTATATGGGATAGTTTTTCACGCTATATTAAAAAAAAAAAAAAAAAAAAAAAACTCTTGACCATGGATTTATGATTTGGAAGGAGCATTGGTTGATAAATTTGGAGGGAATGTGGTCCAAAACTGAAAGGTAAAAAATGTGATGGCTTAAATTTTGCAACCAGAGGAGTAGACATTAGACAATTAAATGGGGCCCCTTAAACATAACCGGTTCCTTCCAAATTTGTTTTTTCAATGGCAATGGCAATGGCAATGGCTTTGCTGCTCTGAAAAGACCAAGAAGCACTCAAGTCTAGTCTATGGGGTCATTTCAAACTCATCTGCTTTATGTGATACTCCCTACTACTAATAACCTACAACCAAATCACTCTCCCATTCCTAATATCCCTGTAGTTTTTTAAATGTACAATTTCTTTCTTATTTTTATCTGTTTTTTTTTTCAAAGGCTTAGGTGTCTCATTAAATATTTTCTTACAAGTTAAATAAAACCCAAAAACCAAAGGGCTTGTAGTCCAGCGGTACCTCGGGTCCCCTCGTGGGAGGAGACGAGAGTTCAATCCCCCCGAACAGCGCTCCCCCGTTCCAAGAGGGTGAGGACGTTGTAGGCAATCCTCCCGCCACGCGTACGCCCATGAGAGTTGGCGCTTGTCGCCCTATCTCAAAAAAATAAATAAATAAAAAAAAAAAAAAAAAATAAACCCAAAGTTAAGGAAAAAAAAAAATTGAAAGGGGAGAGGGGTTATGGATTGATATATTTTGTTTATAATATAATTTAGATTGACTCAAACCGGTTTACTTTTAAATTATATAATCTGTTATTTTAATTAATCTCTACCGTGGGTGACGAAATGAAAAAAAAGGTTAAATTTTTTTGTTAATGATCAAAAGGCAACGGAGAAGATAAAAAGGGTGTGGTGTGGTGTGGTGTGGAGGGACCAAGATAACTCCAATGATACCTTTCTCTAGTTATCCTCAATATCTAATTTTGCGTGCATTTTGATACGTTTCTTTTTATATATGTTTTGTTTTGTTTTTTTATGCTCGTTTAATTACTTTAGAGAATTTGTTCAAACCATCTCTTCAAGTTTCCCGGTTGATAAAAAATTTTTTGGGCTTTTTCATATTCTCACAAGATCCCTTTCTTTTGGGAAAGTAGAATTTTTAATCCAACGAAAGCTTAATTAACGGGGTTTAATTGAGGTGGAAGTTCCGGTATTACCTCTTCTCAAAGTTTGATAAATGTACAGTTTCCAAACTGTTCATCCATATTACCCTTTTGTTTTGTTCTCATTTTTGTTTAACATTTGCAACAAAATTAAAAGCAATATGAATAAATCCAATTTATACAAAGGTAATTGACTTATATCGGTTATATGACATGTTAATTCATAATACTATCTTAATTTGTTGTAATTATGTTAAAGTTTCAATTAAATATTTGAAAATAAAAATTTCCCCAAACAAGTAATCAAAAATATGTGTGCCAAAAAAGGAGATTAATCAAGTGTTTATAAAAAAAAAAAAAAAAAAAACCAAAAATATGTGTGCCAAACAAGTAATTAAATATTTGAAATAAGAAACAGCTTCTCATGCACAGCTTCACACTAGCAATTCTCATGCACGACAATTTTTGACAACCATATATCTGTGTCTTGATAGGACCTAACGCCATTCTTCCCTCCAAAAGAAGACAAGGGCAAATTCGGGATTTTGTAAAACAATCACTGTGCAAATTAAGCAATGGCAAAGAGCACATAAAATCAATTTTAAAAAATGAGCTAGGGACTGGATAGTATAGAATTTTGTGTGGAGGACTGCAGTGAATATTTGAAAATTTTCAGGGGCTAATAATAAATAATATTCCCTTTACTTTATTGAAAAAAAGGACATTAATGAAACTGAAATTCTCTTACTCCTCAGTCTCCTCCTAATTGGTTTCACAAAGTAATATACATGATGGTTTTTGGGAGCATAAAGGGGGCATTAGGAATATAGAACAATTCATGGACATCGAATAGAATCTTGAGGCTTGCCTTTAGTTGCCTGAGGACACACATTGTTTTCTTTTCCCAGTTGCTCAAGTTCTTCACTTCTCTATTAATTGATCCAGCTAACCCCTTTAACTGGCTCAAGTACATGTCCGGTTAGTTGAACAAATCATCTCAATTATATAAAATTTTTATTATTATATTTCAACTATGCATTTGAGAGGGAATTATATGCTCCATGTGTCAGGATGGATGAGAGTCAAATGGGTTGACCTCTAAACTATTGCTGCAGTAGCAATATTAAAAAATACATATTATTTTAACAAAAAAATTTTTGTAATATTTCTATCCAATTTGAAACATCTCCCACCTAAACAACCTTAATGGCCGTTTGCTTTGTTGTGGATGAAGATTGCTCCAACTAAGAAATTAAATTCATGTCAACTCACTAGACCCTCAAATGATGGTCTCAAGAATCTTATCAATCTTTAAGCACCATTATTGGCCTTAGCTAATTAAATTCCTTTTAGGAGAAAAAGGCATGATAACAAATAAGAAAAAACAAAACAGACACATGCTCTCTCTTTTTTGCTTCAAATGTCAACTCTCAAGCAACATCAATGTATTCACTGATAATAAGTGATAATTGTCATCCAAAACATACCAATTTTAAGGAATAAACCATGCAAATAAGCACTTATTTAATCACTTAATAGCATCCACTAATTAATTAGACAGCAATTCTCCAAATTTATGTGCCAAGCTTTTAACTGTAGTTGGAGAGACAGCTCTACTTCCACCCAAGTACCATTTTTGTATCATCTCAATCACATTCCCATTCTCCACCTTCAACTTCACCTCCTCCTTGTCTTGAGTTTTAAATGAAATCTAGAAGGAAAAAAAAACCATAAATAAATTATATATAAGCTAATTAATTAATTAATTATATAATCATAATTGATATAATTAATAATAGATAAATAATTAATAGGCTTGCCTCAGCTGTTGGAGAGGATGTGGGGAAATGGAAGGTGATAACAGAGGCCTTGTGGAAATATTTTGTTTGGAAAAACCCAGTGAGCTTCTCCAAGGCTTCCTCTTCCTCTTCTTCATACTTATCAATGGCTGCCAACCTATCTCTAATGGCACTCTCCAACTGCACTCCATATTGAGATCCTTTTATCTCTTTTATGACCACTACCCTGAAAAACTTCTCCACTGGAGCTGCACTCCAAAAAATAATAATAATAAATAAAATTAAATGATAATAATAATCAGAGTTTATAGAGGGTAGTTTGATATATATATATATATATATATATATATATATATTGTACGGTTTTTGATATTAGAAAACTAGCTAGCGAGACAAAAGGTCCACATAGTTCCACGTCAGATCATTTAACAAATATCTGCATGAGCATTTGTACATACATATACCGATATATGCAAATTAACTGCTACTATTTTATTTTTATTTTTTTGGTATTTTTAACAAAAAATATATATGGTTCTTAAGGAAAGTTAATTTTTAAAGTTTTGCAAATGTTGGTCTTAAGATTAATTTGATCATGAAAATTCATGAAACAGAAAAAGAGTTTAACCTGAAACAAGTGCATCAAAGAAGGCATCATCTTCAGAGAGTTCAGTCTCCTTCTTGCCCTTCCAGTTCACCAAATGATTAACTACTTCTTTTTCCAAATAAATTCCAATTGCGTTGTACTTGATCTGAAGAAAATGGATCTCAATGTCTGTGATTCCTGAAACACACACCAATGGCAAGATGATTTCCGTATACCATGCATGCAAGAGTCTGAAGTGCAAAAATGTATATAATAATTCATTCAATGAGAAACTCACCATGACCCATTAGAGCTAAAGGCTTATTAGTATTTGTCATAATCTCAGTAGGGAAAGGAACCTCATCCACCATAACCATCTCAGATCCCACTGCAGCTCACACAAACAGTGAAATTCATGCAAACATACGTATATATATATATATAATTAAACGTGCATGAGATTAATAAATTAAAACCATACATATAGATTCATGAAAAGAAAGAGATAAGAGAGAAGCTAGAGAAACACTTACTGATGAGCAGAGAATTAATAATAGCTAGAGAGAAGAGAAAAAAAGAGATGAGGAAAAGAAAGGTGATGGGAAGAGAACTTAATAGATATTTTTTTGGCCCTCAATTCATTTTGAGTGGAAGGTGGGTGCAGGTTAGTTAATGAAAATTAGAGAGGTAGTTGAGCACACGAGCTTATGCCAACCTACCTACTTCCCAGTTCTACCAGTCTTCTGTTTAATTAATTTGGTGGTAGGTCATTAATTTGATTCACATAAACATAGGTTTCATATTTGTTTATGTCCAAGACTTTTAGTCAGTCAATTCGGAATAACTTGGGTATTTCCAGCAACAACATCCTGCTTCTCCAGCCTTATGCTTGTACCTTTAAATTAACAAGCACGTTAATTAAAAAAAAAAACTAATTGTTATTATTGTTATTAAGTTGTTATGTGAAACTGAGAGTTAAATTTTATTGTTGTTGAGTTACCTGATCTTCTTGATCCCCTAGACACTCTGCACATGCACTCAGCTTCCTTCCTTCAGGCATGTCTCCCATGCCTTTTAACACACATTCTCTGCGGTAAACTCTTCCACAAACCTGCCATAAATATAATTCTCTTGAAAAATTCGGAAGATTATGCATGACTGTAAATCATGGTGATATACAAGGATATTAAAGTATATATATATTTTCTTTAATTAGTACCAGTTAAGCATTATGCCCAAAAAATATATATGCGAGTGTTGCACAGTAGTAAGCACATATTAGAATGAGGAATCCCTGCTCTTGTTCTCCCTCCTTGTTGTGCATAATTAATTAAGGACTGACAATAACTCTATATATACTTCATCTCATCTTCAATATGCTGAAAGCTCTCTCTAGCTAGTTCCTTGAAATTAACCCTTTGGAGAATTAATCTAGTCTAGTTGAATTCCCTACTTCTCTTATAGCCGGTGTCATGCTTTGGTTTCCTCCTCATCACTGACACTCTACACTTATACAATGCATGCATGCATGCATGCATGCATGTGCACGTTAATTCGCAGGCTAGCAAGAGCTGTGATCATGGAGCCAATATAATTAAACAATTAAACTTCAGTGGGCTTGATAGCTAGTACGTGTTTGTATATGATAATTACATAATGCATTGGATGGAATCTATGACATGTTGGGGATCAGCTTGATCCCAAGGAGAAGATTCATACCGGCCTGAGCTAAGGACAAGGATTTGGCCGGTCACAAGGGCATTCATTTTATGTTCTTGTGCATCCACTTGTCATGCATTTGTTAGGTTATTGCAAATGTTTGAATTGTAAAAATTGCAAAGTTCCTCCCAGGTATATATATATGTGCTTGATGTCATGTAAAACAAGTTGAATGAATGAAGATATATGACAACTTTTGAGTCCATACTTTTATTTATTAATTGATTAATTTATTTATTTTTTTGGGACAAATCATTTTCAAGAATTTAATAGATGAAATAAGATGTGTGTGTGTGTGTGTGTGTGTGTGTGTGCATATAATATGAAAGAAATAGTAGGAACTTGTTGGATAAAAGAAGATCAAGTCAGTTTCTTTAAATTTTTTTCATACAGTATCATGGAGTTTCCATGATTTACTAATAATAAGAATAATTTAAATTTATTCATAGTTGTATTGATAAGTGTTAGTTTTTGTTAAGATTTGAACAAACGGAATGATTCTTTTGTTTTTTTTTTGTTTTATATATAAATAGGAAAAAGAATTTGCAAGGTATTTTATTAGAGAAATAAAAATTTTAATTAAAAAATCTATAAATTTTAACTTGATTAAATAAAGTTATTATACCATTACTATAAAAAGAAAATAACGTCACCCCACCAAGTATTCAATATTATTGGCAAGTAATTAATCATCCAACATGCAGCCAACTTTGTCAGTAATTAGATCAATAAACAAAAAAATTAAATGAATTTCAGTAACCAATTAATGAACAACATCTACATTAGATGGATTTTGCTTTTTTAGTCATTGTTAAAAATAGTGTTATTATATATATATATATTTGACAAAACGGACCACCTCATATGTGAACATGAGTGCGGCGTGCAATTTAATTTTGAGTTATTTCTTCTTCAACAAAACTTCACATTTTTATGACCTCGCACACTATATAAAAGACTCATAGTAACTAAATGACTTGTACAAATCAATTATATTTATATAGTGTGTATATATCAGGTGTATAATAGCAAAATAAAGCTATGCTAATTTTATCAAAAAAAAAAAAAAACAGAGCAACATGAAAATTGTACATTTTTCAGGGCCGTTGAATAATCCAACAAAGTCCAAGTTTAGGGAAGCGGAAGCTAAGTTCAAATTCAATTAATTTTTAGTTGTTAAAGTGAGATGGTGCTGATATATATCAGCGCTAATCTAAAATTTTAAATTTGGGTTTTATTATTAAAGTAAATAAATCATATTATAATTAATTAATACAAAGACTAAAGAAAATTCTTGGGTAGAAGTGGGCCGAGTGCGGTAGACCACAGGATGGAATTGGTCTATTCTGCCATTTTCTTTGTATGTACCATCATAGGTATAATGGTTAACCAGAATATTTTCAAATTCCACATTAATTTTTAGATTTTATTTAATAGTTCTTCACCAACTCTTTTATTAGTTTAGTAAAATGGTGGTTTATATATTTTTATTAAAAGAAAAAATTTTATAATTTTTTTATAATATAGATAAGTCACCTCACACATATACATCATTTGTTATTATTTCACCTCAATTATACACTGAGAGGCTGCGATCCTCAACCTCTTAGCAATAGCTATTTTATAAAACAAAATTTATATAAATATATTGAATTTCTTTGACATATTTATAAAAATAAATGTAATTATTTATTTGATGTTCTAAATATTAAAGAAATTAGCCAAACATTTCCTAGTCATATATTGTAAAAGTATTGTACAGTGTACTATTCAGTCTCTGGTAAGATATATCATTGAGTGCACGTGACAAGCTATCATTATTCCACATATTAGTTTATACAATCTAGTAAATCTCTAGAGGTCATTAAACTATTGTAAATTGTACATTTTTGTATTTGTCTGTCTTTTAACAATTTTTTTGAAGTGAGTTGATGGATTTTCTTGAAATTTTTTTTTTTACAATATATAACTTATATTATTTAAAAATTTAAAAATTATATTTCTCTCAACATTTATTAATTATATATATTTCATTAACTTTTTTTTTTGTGAAGTGTAGGATATTCTGGTCTATCATATTGTTTTTTTTTTCTGTACTACATATTCCACATTCCATGTCTTAATATTTATATTTTTAACATGTTAGTCAGATGAACAGATAATGGAGGGGGTGTTTATATAAAATAGCTTTTAAATTCTCACACATTTCATTGCGATGGTGATGATGATGATGATGATGATGATGATGAAGGAGGGAGATGATCAGGGTTCGTTTTGAATGAAACTCGGCACTAAACAAGGAGAACATTTGGAGAAAAAGGCACCTCCATGCTGAATAATAGAACTAGAGGGAGAGAGAGAGAGAGAGAGAGGAGAATGAGGATTTAGGGGATCCAGTCAGCCTTTGGTAATCAGGAAGAAACAATGGCAAGAGATACATCTCCAATTCACCATTGATTTTGGTTTTTTTTGCTTTCAAGTGAGTATTCACCTCTAATTTTTCTTAGATTTTCGTTTCTTATCAGAAAAAGTTTTCATCTTTCGTTGCTTTCATTCATGATGATTTTTCAGATCCATGCCTTTCTGCTGGTTTTCTGTTTGTGTTTTTGTTTTAATTTTTGACGAAAGAGATTTGATTTTGATGGGTTTTTGGAGGTGTAGATGTTTTTGTTTTTTGTTACGGATTGAGATTATTGTGATGTTTTTTAATTGTCTCGATTGATTTTTAGGTGAAAATTTTCCCCTTATTTGAACATCTGTTGATTGTTTTGAAAACTGTATCTGGAATTAGGTTGATGCTATAAAAAAAATGGACTGTAGATCGTTTACTCGATCCATACCGATGAATGTCCAATGATGATGCACATTTAGTGAATTGTTAATTTTGCACCGGAATTAGATTGCTTGCATTTTTATGCTGTTCTGTCTGACTCGTTGACTTATATGGGATTTATAGATTCTTCTTTGAATCAAGGTAGTTTGATGAAGTTACTCTCATAATCAAGATCCTATATTGAAATTTTGACTTCTGTTGGTTAAATGTACTTGTTGATGATGCTTCCATTGAAATTTCTGTTGATCATCTAGAAAAATTAATGACCCTTCTTTTGTGATCCTGATTCATTTTTGAAGTGTAACCAGAGTTGAACTCTGGTGAGTATTTCTTTGAGTAATCACGCATGTATAATCATTTATTTGGTGTTTGGATTGAGGGGGAACAGAGGAAAAGAAAGTACTGAAATATAATGAAGGAGAAGCAAAACAGAAAAATAACTATTCGTGCATTTCCTTTCATTTGATCCTATATCTTTCTTCCTTTCAATTGTGCTTCTATCTATTATGCCTGTATCTTGATGAGTTCGTTTGTTACATGTGGATGTTATTTTTGTTTGTAAAAATGATGCTATTGATCAGTGTCAAGACTTCATTTATATTTTCATTATCTATCTATCTATCTATTATGCCTGTATCTTGATGAGTTCGTTTGTTACATGTGGATGTTATTTTTGTTTGCAAAAATGATGCTATTGATCAGTGTCAAGACTTCATTTATATTTTCATTTTCTGATTGTCAGGTTGTTGGGGAAGAAAAGCCAATAAAGCAGTAGATATGGCGGTTATCAGAAAGGTCCTCATTGTTCCTGTAAAAACTAGTTACAGAGTAGCTCGTGATCATCCATTTGTTTTGGTCTGGGCTTTTATCATGTTTCTACTGCATAGATATCTCCCTGCAGTATTTGCTTTCCTGGTTTCTTCTTCACCAGTCATCATTTGCACTGCTCTTCTTCTGGGGACAATTTTGATTTATGGTGAGCCAAATGTACCTGAGATTGATGAAGAGATGAAAGATGCAAGGGAAATTTCTTCCCTTAGAGCAAAGAATACTGGAAATGTGTTTGTTGGAATGAAAGATGATGGCTTTAATGGAGAAGAACACAGGGAACAAGGCCTAGATGTTGATGAGAGAGACGATGATGACAGTTTTACAGATTCAAGCTTCACAATCGATAAAGACAGAAGAATTCTTGATAGGAAGAAAATGCCTAAGGAGGTTGAACTTCTATATCAAGGAGTTATTGAGAAGAGCGAATTATTGAGAGAGCATGAATATGCCAATGGTGTTTCTACCAAGAGCCATCGAAAGAAATCTAAATGCCATGGGGTGGACATAGATGAGCATGACACTTGCTCAGGTTCAGAATCCGACCATGCAGAAGATTCCTCTCATGCTGCTGCTTTTGTGGATGGTGTTCTGCCCATTATTGATGAGCTTCATCCACTGTTAAACTCTGAGCGTCGCAAGCGTGCTCTTAAATCTGCTGACAACTCAGATGCTGTTTCCAGCTCTTCTGAGGATGATGACGAATCAGATGATGTTAGTGCAGACGGTGAAATCCCAGAGGAGGAGGAAGAAGAAGACGATGTAGGGGGGCCAGACGAGAAAGATGATGGGACTGAAGTCGTGTTAAAATGGACAGCAGATGATCAGAAGAACCTCATGGACCTGGGGTCTTCTGAACTTGAAAGGAATCAGAGATTAGAGAATTTGATTGCAAAACGTATAGCGAGGAAGAGATTTCAAACTGAAAGGAATCTAATTGACTTGGATAGCAATAACCTAGATCCCATCATGGAGCAGCTATCCACTCTTCAGGTTCAAATTCGATCTAGACAGAACCCTTTTGATCTTCCTTATGGTTCAGAAGAATCGATTGATTTACCTCCAATCCCTGGTTCTGCTCCTTCCATTCTTCTTCCGAGACGGAATCCTTTTGATCTTCCTGAGGATATTGTCGGTGAGAGCGGTGCTGCAACTCCTGATAGGGCATATCACCCAGGGTTTGTATCACCAGTCCCACAGAAGGATATTTTCTTACGAAGACATGAGAGCTTCTCTGTAGGACCCTCCTCATTTGCAGGTGAGCTTAAACAGGCGATGGGTGTTTCCCGGTTCAGACCCTACTTTGTTGCAGACAGGATGGATTCAGAGGAGTCAAGTTTTGCGACATTGCAAAGGCAATTAAGTGGAAATGATGATACAGAAGCAAGTTCAGCTGCAGGATCTGATTCAACATCTTCAGTTGTTGATCAAGAGGATGACAAGGAGCTTGTAGAACAGGAAAATCATCAAGACAGTGTTGTGTTATTGCCCGGTGATCATGCTAATGAACTTGTTGAAGTAGGAAGTCAAACCTCGGAGGAGGTTGACGCATTGGTTGTCGAGCAAGAGCAAAACATGCGCAGCATGAATGATGATAACAGCGTTCCTGCGAATGCTTCCAGTGTTACCACTGAAGCCAATCAAGATGTTCATGAAATTGAAGAGGATTTTGATGATTCGAGTTCATCATCTTCCTCAAAAGCCAGTGACAAGAATTTGCAGATGAGCATCACTGGTGAACATTCAACTGCCGCTGAACAAATAAAAGATGATTACCCAGATGCTTCCAGTAATTCTAATCAATCAGTCATTTTAGGTTCCAATCCTGAGAGCATCAAAGCAGACAGAATTGATGAAAGTCAAGTCGAGGATCCAGTGTATGACTCTAGCCCGTCAGCTATTGAAAAATCTTCATCTAACGTCGCATCACTTGATGAAGATTTGCTTATTGGAGGTAAGTGGGATTTTGATTTTTAGATTTCTGGACAATGAGGATATTCTTCTCGTATGAATTCTTTTTCATTGGCATCAGATGTGCACGTAGAGACCTCGGAGTTTGGTTTGCTCCCGAGATCAGCTGAAGAGAATGTATCCTCTGCTAATGGAACCTTCTCTTCAAATCATAAGAACGCAACAGAGAATTCAATGCCAACCAATGGAGGCAATCTATGGGTGGCATCACCAAGCCTAAAGTTTGTAGAACAAAATGAATCGAGATCAAGAGAGGTATCAGTGATCGCTGAGCATGATGTCATAGGAAGGGGATTTCCTGAGGTCGAACCTATTGTACCTTTGATACCTGAGCAAATAGCTGCACGGCTGGCTCGCCACTCGAGTTTGTCTTCAGTAACAACTGATTTAAGTGAAGATGTTAATGTAGATGCAGGAGTTGGCCGTGGATCATAAAGCAGAGTTTTAAGCTGTTTTATTTTTACATCAGTACACCTTTTGTGTGGTACTCTATCTGCACACATTTTGCAGACCTTCCACCGTTGTTTACATGTAAGCGTTTGCAAACTGGTTAGTCTTTTCTTTGTTGAAACAAATGGAATTCATCCTTCTTAATTACTATACAATAACATCAGAGTTTAGCTTGGGGCTACAGCATTTTCCAATATATTGTTTTCAAGGTTATCTATATCAAGTGTTCTTTTCCCCGGCATGCAAATTGAGATAAAGAACTAACGGAAGCACTAGAAAACAGCACTTGAAACTGCAAAGATGACCTATATTGCTAGTCACAAAGTTATTATCCTTGCTGCACAAAATATAAATGAGAACAAACATCCTCGTACAAATTTGATAACCGCAAAGATTACCTATATTTCTATGTAGTGCATTTCTCCCTTTGTTAGCATTTCACTTGACCAACTCTCGTGTACATTGCTCATCAACAACACCACTTACTGGCACTTGAGTTACTGAAACTAAGCGATTCTTATCGACAACTGTCTTCTCACTCTCTCCAGTAACTTGTTGCAAAGTATTCAAACTCAGGCTTACTCGATGCTCACAAACCAAGCTGGCGAGCTTGTTCTGTTTCAGATAATTCTCCAAGGGTAGGTTTGCCTCCCGAAGAAGACTAATCATGCTACCAGGAGTTGGCTGAACTTGTGAACAATAACCTTTCTCTGGTTGAAAGTTTAAATCTATTGTCCCCTTGCACATTTCTAGCTCCTCAGCAATTGAATTGTCACAGCCAGTTGCTAATTTTGTTTCCGGGTTAGGATCTTGCAGGTGCCGAGATTTCAAAGGGACATCAGCTTCCATTTCATCATTGCATTCCCATGCTAGCTTCTTGATGGCCACTGGTTCTTGATACTCTGACTGGCGTTTCTTCTTCCTGTCGAGTGTCTTGAACCGGCGTTTCACACTCATGCACATATTGCATATGCATGTTGGCTTGTGTTTTGGGCACTTCCCACTGGGAGGTTGAATGCACACAATGCAAGAGCAGCCAGACCGGTGTCTGGGGTGCCCAGTTGTGGTGGCAATAACACAATTGGTTACTTTTTTGTCATCAATTACTGCAGCAGTTGGCACATCACCCAAACCAGATGCCTCCAGTCCTGGGAGGGTATTTTCTGAAATGCTTCCAGCAGTTGACCCTCTTAAATCTGAGCAACATTATGAAATAGGTCACAGAAAATTTCATTATCGAGCAGTCAGAAGTAAGAACACAGTAGCTTAAATTCACCAGCATAACAAATGTGTTAATGTGAACGTGCCATAACAACATTTAATTTTGTATGTCATCATCATGAAAGGAGTTCATACTTTGAGAATATACAATCAAGGGGCGGGGATTTTGATAAATGACAGAGGCCTCATATGAATGTCTGTTTGGCAACATTGCTATCCGAAATGATCCAAAGATGGGAAATGAAAATAATTCTAAAAACTTAAGACTGAAAAAAAGTATGAATTTACAAGAAGACAGGATAAAAATGACCACTCTCTATATGTACCAAAGAGCGAATCAATTCACATGTTTCCCACTAAAGCATTATCTGACACCCACCCACATACAGATTTAAGCCTTCCGGCCACTATCATTGTGATGCCTTTTTGATCTCCATGAGAAATGGTCTACTATAAAAGATAAGTTCCACATATACTTCTGGACAGCATTCAAGAAAAATATCCCCCTCTTGGATGTGTTCCTAATGGATAAAGGCTATTATTATAATATATGGTCATAGCACTAGCGAGAGAATTTTTGATGACATGCAATGGTTCAGGGAATCCGGTTAATGGTAATCAAGATGCTAGATTCTTAATTCTTGGATTTCTTTGCACCTGGCACCAAAATGACATCAATTGGTTATGGTGGTACAGCGAATACATCCACAGCATTAATAAAATTAAGCGTGAAAACTGAGGCAAAACAAACCTGCATTCAACTGAAGCATGTTCTGTAGCTCTCTTGACCCAACTTCATCTGGTGTGTGGCATGATGCTCTGCGGTAATTTTCAAAAGAAATTGAAATGGTAAAAATATTTGTTAGACCTGTCACATTACACCATGGAAAAGTGGCAGTAGTTAAAAAGAAAAAAAGTTATTACTCTGCAGAATAAAGGAAACCAAAGTTATTGTCAAATGAGATGAAATTATTTTGTATTCCATTAGACTAAAGCAGGCAGATGCAACTCACACCAAAGATAAAATGATCCTTTTGAGATAAACAAAATTCAAGTACCAGATAAATCCTAAAAGCTTGTTGGCCAATAGATGAGGTAAAGAACCTTGATGTCAAAAGAAATAAGGGGGTCAAAACCCCAATTTTCTCTTGATAAAAAGAATTATCGTCTGCATGTTAAAACCAATACCATACACTTTAGGTTAGTTGGCTGGAGACTTTTCTGATCCACTTTGAATTGTCTGAAACAGACTGGTTTTAAAAATTACAGTTTATCTTCCAAAATGATGACAGTGAAGTCAGATAATAAAAAAAAGATCCAACCATAGTTTGGCATGTGACCTTCCCACAATATATGCATGGTACAAGTAATGAACAAAACAATGATAATGCCATGATAGTAGGTTGATGGGCATTACTGAACGATCTCATCAGAAAGTAAGACTAGGAGGTTGTTGTGTTCATTTTGTAAAGGAAAATAAAAGAGGAATATCTTGTGATAATGAAGATCTATAAACTTTTCTCATAGGACAAAGTGATCAAGACATCCACAAGATACAGCAGTGGCACAAGTTATTCTTATGGTACAATTATGAAAAATGTCACTGACCTTTTCAGGTCCCACATGTTATCAACACATGTCCATTTTGAGGAAAGAAGAACATCTAGTGGCAGCCTACGCCATTTGAGGCAATCATCGCATTGAACCCATTGATCTAGTTCCCTATAAATACCAAATTTAAACAATATTAGAAGAAAAATGGCATGTTCTTTTGGTAACTAGAATGAGTGCAACAAATCATATCAATGTCAATGAAATAATACAATCTACAGCATTAAACATGTGAAGATCCACATATTATCATGATTCATGCTTAAAGATATAGAAAATCTATAAAGCTGCAATCCTTACATTTGTCACGTAGATATCCACTACACCATTCTGTTAGTTGTCATAAAAATCATATGTTGACATTGGTTTAAGCTGCAATCCTTGCGTTTGCCAAATAATTTGCATTTCTGTCATTGCAGCTATGTGCACAAATTTTTTATTATACTCTAAAGTTCCATCAAAGTTAGACATGTGTGTTTCAATTCTATAGCATCACTATCTTCGCTACTTGTGAGGTCACACTGAAAGAAACGGAAGTACCACAAGAACTTACCCAGAGGCTTGCAATGTGAAGATAGTTCTCTTCCCAAAAACTGGTGGTTCCTGTGCAGAAACAATGAGGATCGGGTAAGCAGTCAATGGCAAAGACATGCTCCATTAAGAGAGCTACTTGCTTCATCACCCAATAAGAAGATTTCAAAATGGCTTTAGCAGGAGCTATGAATAAAGCTTGTACACTCATCAAGCTGACCAGTAAGAACTAATATAGCTCCAAAACAAATATTATCAATTCAGAAGGTGAGTACAAGCACTAGAAGAAGAAATAGTGTCTCCAAGAGAATCACTTCAGTGGCAACTTCTTTAGCATGGGAATTTTGGTGTACAGTTTGCATTTGCACATGAGCCGTCAAAGGTCATTAATACTTCCCACTATTAGTCCAAAGTCTGCATCCTCAAGGATTCTCCATATATTAAGTAGCTTATAGTAGCTTTGATTATGAAATAAATGCTTATTAGTTCCTCTAGAAAGCATGTGAAGAAATCCAACTGTGAAAATAAGAAGCAGAAGCAAAAAAAAAAAAAAAGATGTTTTCAAACCAAAGGGGCAAACAGTGCCTTAATCACATATGAGAACAAAAGTGATAATTATCAGTGGTGATTACACTGTATAAAACATTAAGGTTTCAATACACCCATACACAAGGATAAACAGCACAGTATTTAATTATATGATTTAAGTAGGAAACAATGTCCTATAGACATCAACGTCAAAATATGCACTGCAGTTGACATTAGGTTAACCGTTAAACACTCTTTGTTTGGCATAATGTATGACTTATGATTTAGAAGCCACAATATCTCATTCTGTTTGTACTTTCCCTATTCTGGATAATTTTATCCCTCAAGTGAACTGTACAAGCAGAGAAAATCTTGCAATCGCTGGTAGATATTACTTGGTGTTTGCCAGTGGCTTTGTCCCCTCTACATGTAGAGATCCAAGCCGACTGTAAGCCCCTCAAAGATAGAACAAGAATTCTCTTGTTCTCCCATACATATCCTAGTGTGCTATATACATGCACAGGGGAAAAGGCCCCGAATGCACATACCTATGCAGAATTAGAACAAATGGATCAATTTAGTAATATTAATGAAATTATGGAAAAAGGTAGCTACAATAGACATGCATCTGCATGGAGAATAAAGGCAATGAAAAGTAGGAAAGTAGGGAAATAAGCAATTAAGATAGTATATGCTTAGAAAAAAATCCACGTATCAGAGATGCACTTACCTTGTATTCTTCAAATTCATGATCCTCAATTTCCACAATGCTAGGTTTCAATGTTGGAGGAGGACGAAGAATATCCTGTGCTTCTTCCCAGGTAAGTTTTAGTTCCATAGCATATCCACTGTCCATAAGCAGCCTCTTGCCTTTTGAACCAATACAAAGACTTCTTTTCCTGTCTTGAGCAAGTGAAGGTTTCAAAGACAAACCTTCATTTGACTCCTCTCCATGTGTGCCTATCTTATGACAGCCAATATTTGCACGAGAAGAACTTAGACGTTCAGGTAAAGTGCTCAACTGTGGAACTGTAGCTCCCATCAACGATGGGAGAATTCCAAAATAATTACTTAAATTAACAGGGTTCTTGGTTACTCCTGCAGAAAAGGGTTCATTGCCAATAGCACCATGATCAAAGGCAGAAACTTGTGAATTCTGCTTCAGCAAAATAATTTGTATGTTTAGTCCAACAAAACCAGCAATTCTCAACAAGAACATAACACATACAAAACCAGAATTACTGAAGAAACTCAAGAAACAAAAGTGTGGGCTGGCTGAGCAAGAATGTTGAATGCAAACATGACAGAATATTATGCTACCATTACCCCCTTTTATTTTCTCAAGAGAGGTGACTGAGACAACACACACACACACTGACATGCACCACAATATGATCATCATAGAACATGCACTTACTTCTAAACTTGTGCTGTGTATTGCCTTTCGAAATCCCATGACAAGCTTTCCTTCAGGATCTACTCGGTTAAAAGTTACTGCAGTGGAAGGCCCCAAATTAAAATAATTAAGCAATAGTACTATACTCTCGGATATCAAACTGCAGATCAATTAATAATTATCAGGCATTAAACAAAAACTATATGAATTAAGCTCCATAAAATAGAAAAATGATGCCTGAAGGAAGAATGAAAATTCAGAAGACTCCAACAATTCCTCCATGATAACCAATCCTTTGTTGGTTCAGTACTCCATAGTACATATTTGTCTTCGATGAGATGAGATCATCTATATCATAGGCACAAATTTCTAACAGAAATTAGTGAGAACTCCATTATTATATCACTACACCTACCTGTGTCACCAGCTTGCAATTGCAGGGACTGTATACAAGGAGTAACGCCTTCTAAGACATACATTCGGCTGTTATTATTTGGCCAAAATCTGAACTGGAAGACCCAATCCTTTCCCTTGGCATCTTGAATTCTCAAAGGTAGGCCTTCTGGTTGAGAAATACGAGGAAAATATGCCTGGACACAGTGTTCATAATAAGGCAATTTAAAGAGGGATAAGAATTCAAAAAATTATTCGAGAGGTCAGTTGGGAGGAAAGACAGAAATAACAGTCGTGCAAGACTAGCCAGGAAGTCTCTAAAAGTTTCCCAGCAAACTCAGGGGAGACAGAAAAGCAGTTGAAATTAGAAGTGAAGTTTTCCTTGATAGCCTTGAAGACCAAAGCAGTAGATTGGAAACCAATTCAAGCAAACTAGGAAAATTACCTCCGCACATGCCTTGGGAAGAACCAAACGACCTATTCGACCTGCATCACTTGCACTGAGTACTTTCTCAAATAATGGCAGAATTGTGGATTTTGAGCTTTAACAAAACAAAATCAAGGAAACAGTGTAGGAAATGGAGAAATACTATATTAACACCATATGAGCTTCGCAATCAATCAGTAGCGGATACTGGCCGCATATTTGTTGGAGTTCTTTTTCTGTTATTCTTGGCCAGTAACGTGGAAGCATTTGATTTCGACCTCGACCTTGGCTGGGTGACCTAGCAACATGCACATATGGAATCATGTCCATAGATTCTTCTGATGCAACCGTATTAGATGTCTTTGGGAGCCTTCCCAATTGGTGGTGGAGCCTCTGCATTTGCTCAAAAGCTGATAATGCTTTGTTATGCTCTCTTCCTTCTGTGACCCCATTAGGGAGAAGCAGCACATTAGGTTGATTACCTGAGTTGCAACTAGCTAAAGCATTTCCAAAATTGGAAATTCTCATACTGATGCTCAAGCAGGCATCACCTTGTCTGTAATCATGAAAAGATGCAACTGGAATTTGATCTTTGCTTGAAGCATGTGAACTTCCTGCAGCTCCCACATGAGATTTAGCTTCCGCTGGTACAATTTGAAACAAGAATAATTTCTTAGTGCCCGGTTTGCCACAAAATACTCTTGCTACTCTAGTTTCCTTCAATTGTTTTTCAAATTTTTTGCGATCATTTGTTGAGACAAATGTACAACAGAATAGGCAGTTGCAAACAATACCTGCTATTGACATGACAAAATCATTCACCTTTTCATCCTTCTTTCCTCTGAAAGGGGAATCAAGAAGCATACCAAGTGATGAAGGCAGCAGACATTGTACAACACAGCCAGGAGTCTGCATCCAGACGCTCTGCATGATAAGCATCACTTGATTTTGCAACCACAAGTGAATTTGTACATGACAATTAATCACCACATCTTAGCACCATGATTCAACAAAAAAAGCACTGCACAATTACTTTAAAAATGCTCATGAATACAATAAAAACTAGTGAAATGATGAGTTTCTCATCTTTAAGTTATAAACCAAATATCCAGCAAAACATAACAATGTAGATACTTTTAAGTTGAAGTTTATGCTTCCAGGTAAAATAATAAAGTTAAAGCTTTCAAGTTTCAGTTTGATTCTATAACTGAGACAATTGAGCTTACTGAAGAAAGATTTGAATTCTTCAAGCAACTAATACACTGTACTCCTCCACAATCTAGTAGGTCAAGTGAAGCATTTGAGGCTATACATCCACAATGCAGCCGCTGCAATTATCATTTTGGATTATTTGTATAACAGGCGAACACAATCAAAACAGAAAAATTATAACCCCACAAAAAAGAAAAAAGAACTCTTTGGCAGTTGTCTTACCTTACCGCAAAATTTGCATTCCCTCCACCCAGATTCATTTTCATGAAATATATCACAGAAAACAAGTTGCTCAAAAGCCAATCTATGTCAAGAGGCAACATACAGAATATGGTAAGTGAAAGCAGCAAGATGCAGTTTATATTGGCCACACGAGAGCCAGCACTGTTTGGTTCTCATCAGCATTTTTTTCTTCTTGATATTTGTAAACTAACATTAAAACTATTTGTTGCAAAGGTAAAGTATGTTATTCAGAAGACACCACTTCTTGGTAAGGTGTCCGTCAGTTAACCTGATCCCTGGAAATTTAACATTGGTTAGCAAAAACATATCTCCCTTTTATCACAAAAGCATTTATGATGGAAAAAGAACTGCTCCCACAAATTTTGGCCTGCCTTTTAGTTTTTCAATAATGAGAAGTAGCACAAGTTTTCTAATGTGGGAAAAGATCAGATAGTTTTCCCCTGCACTTTAACACATTATAGCTGTCTCAGTTTCTTCCTCAAGTTATGATTATTATTTAAGGGATCTTTTCCAAGGTCTCCAGACTTCTTTGGTGTCATGTAAGATTTCTTTTCTGTTGCAAGAGGCCTTCTTCACTCAATGCTGCCATTCGTTCTTTATGATGAGAATTTTTTATGGTGAACATTAAACACAAGACTATTACCATAAATCATGATACCACTATGAGATTAAGTATCCACTAATCTGGTAGAAAGTTCATAACCAGGAAACTTGATTAATTATCATTCTGTACGTTTGTCCCTGTTTTCTTTTTTCATGTTAGCTTATTTCTATGTAATTCAAAGGAAGTTAATTTTACAAAGATATTAGGTGCAGGGAAGAGATTCCCTAATTAATGTAACTGAGCAGGAATGAAGCTTCTCATTTATGACAACCAAACAGAGTGAAGGTCACTCTAGCAGAGTTCAATTCATCCAATAATACCTGTGCGGTTACCAATTTGACATTTTTACAGAAATCAAGTGCTCCGAATCAAGGATAAAAATTCCCAAAAAGATAGCAAGTGCAAAGATTCAAAAGTGGAACCAGAATCTAGGATTTGGGATACAATTACAGGCCATTAAAACCTTAAAAAACCAAAAAACAAAAAAATAAAAACACAACTTTAGAAGTTCAAATCTAATTTCCACTCAATCGAATGCTTTCCCAGCTCCACAAAATTGCAGGTAAGCACATCGATTAAATTAATCAAATGCTCATAAAAAATAACTTCATGCACAGAATCAAGCACATTGAGATCAAGTCATGGAGCAAACAATGAAACAAGCTTCAGTTACCAATCCAAGTGAAGTGAGTGATACCCGCACTTGCCGCAGAGGTAGGCGAAGCCACCGGATCTCAAGCCCCAGCCTTTCATCCAGTCTCCGTCCGACGCCCCCGCGCCGCACGCCATGTTCATGCACCGCGTCTTCGTCTCCAAGCGAACCATGGAACAACCGGAATTCAAAAGCAAGCAGCACTCGAAAAAAAACACCTTTTTATTACTGGGACTGCAATGCATGCCAAGTTGCAAACGCTATGTAACATTTGCATTTTTATCCTCCAATTTTCTAATTTCACATATTATTTGAATATTTCTCGTGGTGCAAATCCTTATAAATTAATGGTTATTCAGTTATTCTCAATTTCTAAAATAACTTCATAGGCAGATGGCACCTTATCTTATTGCTAAATTTTATTAATTTGAAAAAAAATTAATAAAAATAGTAACTTCATTGGTTTTATGTGCCCAAAATCACTTTCAATAATTATAAATAAATAAATAAACACAATTCAAAGACTGCATTAAGAATTATATATGTATAACAAAATATAAGAATAAAATGCATTTTATGGTAAAACAGTGCCTTCATTTTCATATATCTAATAAAATCATTTAAATTAATTGTGGTATGGGAAATAACGTTGCAACTTATGGACTAAAATTGATATATAACAAGTTTTTAATAAAAAAATTACGTAGTTAATTACTTTTCACGCCAAAGGATTGATGTTGAAAGATGGCCTTGTATTTATAATGAACTCAGAGATTCAGGGGCCTACAAAAAAAGAGTAAACAAAATGAACCATGACGTGGCACAGTAATTGCCGTTCGATAGAGTGAGGCCCCACCAGTGCTTGAGTGATGAGTCGCCATCTCGAGCATGAAATAGACGGTTGGATGGGCCAGAGTGGAGATCGGATCTTTGAGAAGATGTAGACCCGACACCCGTTTAGTTGAAACTGACCCTCTTGCTTCGGGATATGCACCACCGAATGATTAAACTTTTGACGGCGATGTAGGCGTGATTTCAAAAGTGTTCTTTTGTGATTATGAGATTAACGATGTCTGATAATGGGCCCTTGGCTTTCAAATTAAAAAGTGATTCTCGCCACTTAGATGATGATAACATGAGGTCTTTAATGATGATAATGAATTAAAGCATAATAATTCCTAGAACTAACGCTAATTTTAGCATAAGAGAATCATGATGATGATGAGAAGCTCTTCCGATGATATATTTTCATCGATCGGTATTTGTTCTATTATATATATATATTTCAAAATTTATTTTTTGTTGTGTATTCTTAGTTTAATTTTTTTAAATAATGAAATAAAATTTTAATGTATTATTTTACTCTTTTAATTAGTTCGAAGTATTAAATATAGTATTATTTAAAGTTGTGATTATATATATATTCCCGGTATAAAGTATTTGTTTTTGTTGAAGGGATGAGTTTGAAATATAGTAAACAAATGGTGAAAAAAGGCATCATTATATATTGAAAGATTAATTTCGCATTTGTGCCCAACCCTAATATATAGCTTGTTCACGTTTCTTCAAATATATATATATATTGACCCTGAGTCGGTTTGAGCACAAAATAATTTCGTGATTTGTGCAAATGTTTATTGCTGAGCCTTCAATGACATTATTAGAAATTAAGAAACAATCATAACAAATTATATTTAGCAAATTTCTTATAAGATGATACACTAAACATTCATTTTCAAAATAATGAAATAATAACAATAAGGATGAGTTCACTGTGTGCCATCATGGCCCCAAATAATTAGAAGAGTCAACCATGAGAGAAACCCTCCGCAAATCCGAAACAGTTACGTTGGCTAAGCCCTAAAAACCCCACGTAAACCTTAATTTCCCATGCAAACCGGACACGTGTCAACACCAGGCTCTTCCGTCTCCCCTTCTTAAGCTCATGCTCCCCAACATTCCACTCCCACACAGTACACAACAATGGGAGAGAAGGTGCTGCTACTGCTTTTGCTTATATCTTGGTCTCTAATAGTGGAGGTGGATGGGAAGGACCAAGGAAGGGAAGAAGTACAGCTAATTAGTAATCAAAGTGATGGCAGACCACCAATGTTCATACTGAGCAAGTTCAAGAAGGTGGTCAAGTCTGAAGGTGGAGAAGTTAAGGTTGTGTCAGGACATATATGGAAGGGAGATCTCAATCCCATGCACATTGGTTTCATCTCAATGGAGCCTCACACTCTCTTTATCCCTCAGTACATTGATGCCAACCTCATCCTCTTTGTTCAAACAGGTTTACCTTTTGTTTGATATTGCTTCTAGATCATGATCTCTTTTTTCCCTCTCTAATCTTCTCAAAGTGGAATTAATTGTATGTTTGGTAATTAACTAGGGGAGGTGAAAGTAGGGTGGATCCATAAGGATGAGTTAGTGGAAAAGAGGATGAAGATGGGTGATGTTAATGTTATACCGGCAGGATCAGCATTCTACTTTGTTAATGTGGGGAATGATGATGAGAAGTTAAGCATTATTTGTAGCATTGATGCGTCAGGGACTTCCGGGTGGAACTCTTATCAGGTGATCTCTCTCTCTCTCTCTCTCTCTCTCTCTCTATATATATATATATATATATATATATATATATATATATAGAAACTAATATACACACATACATGTACTACATATGTATGTATGTATATAACTAGATCATATCTTTTATATTGATATTTGCAATGATTTCATGTGAGTAATCATATATATATATATATATATATATTCTTTTGATAGTCATTCTTCATTGGTGGAGGGAGGGCGCCAACTTCAGTGATTACAGGATTCGGCATTAAAACACTAACAACAGCCTTCAATGTAAGTACAGCCATCCGGTCCTATACGCTTCTTCTTAAACACCAATAACTTTGTCATGAGAAATATATAATATTAAAAAACATTTTTAATTATTTTTAGAATAATAATTGCATTTTCATAGATTTAATATTTTAAATTTAGAAAATAAATTAAAGCTATAGTAAAAGATATTATTTTTGTTTATATATTTTCTATAATTACTTATTGTTTTGTATATATATCAGCATAATCATACAAAAATATAAACAATATATATATATCAGCATAATCATACAGGTTGAACCTTTTCAGTATGGTAAATTAAACACTAGTTTATATGAAAAATTTATGATTAGATATAATAATGTTTAACTTGAAGCATATAGATCATCACTAGTACATTTAAAACCTGGAACTCCAAAATTGTATATAATACATAAAAAAAAGGTGTTCAACTAGTTGTTTAAAAAACCAGACACCCATCCATTTTTTTAAAAAAAAAATAGTATGATTTTATCAAGGAAAAACCTCAAATGGGAGTCCTTCTTAATAAGTATGTATATATTGCAACCTCTAATTTCTTCATTTGAAGGTAACAATGGATGTACTGAGCTGTCTAATGAAACAAGACAATGGACCAATCATCTACATGAACAACACAACAGAAGAGCAGCACCTACCGGCTTCCATGATCAAACTCAAACTCAAACTCAAACTACAACAGCAGCAAATAGAAGATGATCAAGATCAAGAAATACATGGTGATGATGATGATCAGTATAAAAAGAGATACAAAACATGGTCATGGAGAAAACTCCTCAGCTCGCTCATTGGCAAGAAAAAGAGAAAAGGTGGCAGAGTGCACTCACCACCAGAGTCCTACAACCTCTATGACACTGAGCCAAGCTTCTGCAATGACTACGGAACAAGTATATCCGTTGACAAGCATCAGTATTCTCCTCTGAAGATCTCCGGCATCGGTGTGTATTTCGTGAACCTCACCGCCGGCTCGATGATGGCTCCGCACTTTAACCCCATGGCGACGGAGTACGGCGTTGTACTTAAGGGATCAGGGATCATTCAGGTGGTGTTTCCAAATGGAACAAACGCCATGACAGCAAGAGTGAGAGCTGGAGATGTTTTCTGGGTGCCAAGGTATTTCCCTTTTTGCCAGATTGCATCAATGGATGGATCATTTGAGTTCTTTGGATTTACAACGTCGGCGAGGGAGAACAGCCCGCAGTTCCTCGTCGGAGCGAGCTCGGTGTTGAAGAGTATGATGGGGCTGGAGCTTGCGGCGGCGTTTGGAGTGGCGGAAGAGAGGCTTGAGAAGGTGGTTGACGCGCAGACCCAGTCGGTGATCTTGCCACCTTTGCATGAGGAGGTGAAGAACTAAGAGACTTGTCGTCTTATTAATTAGTGTGGTTTTTTTTTGAAATTTTTTTTTGAAATTTTTTTATGAGGTTTTGGTTTTGGATGATCATAGGAAGATGAGGTTCTGATCTTGTGAATAAAATGATATTATATCTTTTATAATAAATGGATTTTGCAAAGAATACTTCTGATTGATAGCTTTAACAAGTTTCTTGTTTGTTTTAATATTTGAAAACAAATAAATTTGAAATTCAAGAGTTAAAATAAATATGTTTTTAATTGAAAGATTAAGGAAAGAGGATGGTTAAATAGAATAATGACACATAACTTTCGCTTATAAATCTCATCTTTTTATCAACGAGGAGAAAAATGTTTTCGACACACTAATTACGTTCGGCCAGACGAGATGCAAAATTTATAAGAATATTATAGATCAAGAGAAAGAAGGATACTTGTTTATCTTCTTTGATATAATAAAAATGAATAAATAGTTAGCTGTAGCATAATCTGTATCCATTCATTCATTCATTCATCAATTTTCAACTCTTGGTTCCATCAACTCAAATTTTCCCTTGAGCCAAAGGCAACAACTATGTCACCAATAAATAGACCATTTCAATGATATAAAAGAGAGCAGAATAGAATTACAGTATTTCTGCGTTCCTGGTGGGTTTTACAAATTTCCGATGAGGCATACAGTTAACCAGCGAATAAGACCGATGCCAAAATCAAGCAGAAAACCTAACTTACACAACACCTACCAAACAGACTTTCAACAGAAACAAGCAAGGATGATTTTAAGGCCTCTAGGATGAAAGCACGCCAAAGATGTAGCCGCAGCTCTATATATCCATATTGCATGTACAGTAACATAATCTTGTGCAGAAACATTTCCACAAGGTAACTGCACCAAAGAAGATGAATAGGAGGGTGCTTTCGCTGCTGTTGATTGAGTATATGTTACCTTGTACCACTGTTTTACAGCCAATTTGGAGTGATAGCTTTGGTTGAACTCACATTAGAGGACAATTCATCAGTAAACTTCGCTAAAGAGCGATATTGCAATTTGACACTCTCTGCGTTGTCCAGTGTCTTGACCACATACCTGCGATCATGATCAGCTGTTACATCTTTAAAACATGGTTCTTTTAGAAGAAGCTTTGTTTTGAAAAAGTACATGATACTAGCCATGCTTATTCATAGTGACTCCAAACTATTGGAAAGTTATCTACAAAATAATATGCAAGAATCTATAATCCTATGTTAAAACCTAATAGGTTTCCACTTAGCTGCCAAAGTTGATGATAAGGCACACAAGTGGGATATGCCAGCATGGCCAGAACAAAGATCTAATGAGAAACGTTGGTAAACTTCTCATATAAAGTGACGAATAAAATGGGCAACCAGGAAGAACAAAGGCTATGACAAGAGATAGAAAATGACAATAAAAGCGAAGTCAAATTATCACTTAGCTACTAATGATAATATTGCACTGCAGAAATAACTAACCATCCATTTAAACATTGTGTCGTCACAACTGCAACTCGTCCAACAAAACGTTGTGGTGTCCTCTTGTTTCCCTGAGAGAATTTCAATGCAATCATTAAGTTACATGTCGTTGACAATGAACAATACCATAGGGTTTAGGCTATACCTTGATTATAACTCTGTCTGAGACTACAAATGGAAATTGGACACCTTTACCCCGAGAAAGGTCCAGAGGAAATGGGTCGTCATAACTACATTTTTCCTTGACACAAGAGAAGAGATTGACTTTAGAAGGAGCATAGAAGTTCAGAGATAAGGTATAATACCAGAAGGTATTCTGATGAAAAAAAAGGCTTGAACATACCTGTTCAAATCTGTCTCTTCTTCTTTTGGGTGCTTTCAAGAATTGTGACTCTTCTTCACGGTGGAAAGCTTGGACTGCAGCCCGGAGAGCTAAAAGGATGCAGGAAAAAGTCTTAAGATATGCTGAAACAGATAATGGAAAGGGGATTTTTTGGACAGAATAATGATAAAGATATGAAAGAATTTTGTTATATTTAAGATAATAACAAGATTAACAAGGAAAAATGCTGAGGGTGCTGTTGGAGTTAAAACGGGGAAATATATAGTTAATCATAAACAAAGTGAAAATTTATGCATACTGCCAACAATGCCAGAAATGATAGCAGAGGTCTTCTAATTGCTACATCAGTTGGTAAGACAACATACAACTATTCCAGAGAGAGCTCCTGCAATTTGACTATGCCAAAGAGAAACTTTTCCCAAAGTGAAAATGCATACTGCCAACAATCTCAGAAATGATAGCAGAGGTTTTCTAATTGCTGCATCAGTTGGTAAGACAACATACAACATACAACTATACTAGAGAGAGCTCCTGCAATTTGACTATGCCAAAAGAGAAACTTTTCCCATAAATGTGGTCCATAATGAACTCTTTCACCAACTACAACCAAGAAAACTCTACTTTGGTTCATAAGTTGAAACGTAAATTATATTGAGACGTGTTCTGTATAATTTGTAAAAAGAAGCGAAGGAGGGCTCAGAAAGTTTAACCCCAAGACTTAAAGAAAATTTTAACCATCATCATTTGTTTTGTATTCATCCTATTTCACTTGTTCAACATTTAGGCCCATTTAGTGAACATGATAAGAGCGGATAGGATATGAGGACTAAATAGAAGTAGAGAAGGATCTGGTCATCATAGGCTCATATCCTATATTTGGTGTGCGCCAAAAATCCTATTTTAGGTTTGATATGATATGAATTGCATGTCAATAGACAAAAATAAGTTTATTATATAGTTATATATTTTTTTAATAGATATTTTTTCTTATCTATCCTACCCATTTCTATCTAGACCTTTCAATAGCATTAGTTATATGGCAATAAAATAAAGCTCTCATATCCTATTGGCTCATCAAACAAAAAACACTAAAAGCAATCACAATCAGTAACAAGAAACATGAACTCAATAAAAAATTGGTTAGATTAGTAAGACAATGTAGTCATTATTAGATTATTATTTTCCTGATTTTTTAAATTTTATTTTGAATTTGTTAAGGATAAGTTTTTTTAGTTAGAATCAATTATCCTTTTAGATAGGATTTAAATTCCTTCCATTAGTTTAGTTTAGTTGGGTTAGGAGTCTGTTAGCAGGTTTCCGCAAAGAGGTAAATTAGTGAAAGATAAAATTCATTCACAAAGCTCCTCTTGTCCAGGAAAATTCAGCCACCTTATAGTTTCATTTTTCATTTTTTATGGTCAGCTTCAACTCTACTGAAAAATAAGACAGATGGCATACCTAAGTTAGGCCGAACTAAGTCTTCTGAAATCGGTTGTGAACACTTGAAACAAGACTTCTGCATATAAAACACAAAATAGAAAAATCATAAAGCTCGTGAGTATTCACTGAGCACATAATTTGTCAAAGATACAAATAAATTTGCCAAGAGTATTATCTGCCTCAACGACAATGTTAATGGACACTCTACGGTCTAGATCCAATTAAAACAAGTTACTTTCATTCATCAAATGCATGACAAAAACAAAGGCGTAAAACGCGTAAAGTATTACTCAATGCCAAATGGAGGCATCGACAGCAAACTATGTTGTTATAGGAAAATGAAATAATTATTCATCAAGATATATTTAACGAGTGATGGATTTAGATTTATTATATCTCCTAGTAAACGCTATCTAAATCACAACTTGAAAATCAGATACCTTCATTTGTTACAAAGAAATCAGGATACCAGAAGCCTATCTTCACAGGAGGCCCTAAAAGAAGTGATGGAAGGAGGGAAAGAAGCAGGATAGCAGAATCTTACTTTAACGATGTCATGTTAAATAAAAGAAAAGCTCTTGAAGATGCAGACGCTAATCCCTTGAAACTGGAAAAAAGTTCTATTATCTTAAAACATGCTACACACCATAAGCTGCTCAACACTTGTTTATACACTAGAGAGGACTAACAAACCATCCAAACCATTTAGGGCATGAGACTTTAGTGGACTGACACGTTAAAAAAAAAATCTTCAATTGGTGAATTGCAGCCTTCATGTTTATCAGAGGGAGTGGGGACAAACAAATCATCCAAACCATTCAAAGCATGAGACTTTAGTGGATTGCTGCACGCCACTTACGACTTTGTGAGCCACTCCTCAAGTGAATTTTATTTTTGATTATATAATACCATTATAAATTCGCAATTTAGACATTTTGATAAAAAAAGTCAGATGTTCTTTAACACTAGAAATCATAGTGTAATATGCTTATACAGGCCATCATATTATTCTCCAAAGAGAGAAGCATGCACTTGGTGAACATCTAAAGAAAGCCATTAAAAAAATACAAGGATCAGCATGTAACAGAAAACAGCAAGTAAAGCAGGACACAACATGACGGACCTAAAGGCAATAAGCCAGTAATTTTTGGTATGATTAAGATTGATACGGAGAAACTGGGCAAAAATTGCCCTCGCCAATGAATAAGCTGAAGAGATGAAAGAATGCCCAATGGGGGACCAGCGACAGGCCACCAACAAATGGCATTGGACGGTGTATGCAAATGACGGATGAATGAAAGGCATCCAGAAGTTCATATACATACAAAATTTATATGCCATGATATTATATTATCCAGATACAAATGTCGGTCATCTCCAGGTCTTGATGCAAGATAAGAATCTATGCCTCTATCTGAGGTGACAGACAGACAGTGACAAGAAGGCAGAAGAATACCTATTGATGGTAGAATTGAGAGCCAAAGAAATTCTCTAATTTTGCTAGAATTACCTATTTATATGTAGAACTTCCTTTTACAAAGAAATATTGCTTTATGCTTTACACTTGAGAATACACATTCGCAAATCACTACTTTGGTACCACATCTCAGTTGGAAATATTATTTCCAATCACAACCAGCATAGACTACAGGAGTATCAGATATTAGGAGCATTCCTAAAAACATTTTGGGAGCGAGGTAGTACTCAAAAACAATATAATAACAGGTCAGGAGATCTCACCATTCTATAAACTTGCTGCATGCCACCACTACCAAAAGAATGCCCACATGGTAGTATCATTGCATCATCCATGAGAGCACCCCTAGAAAACAGCAGATTCAAGAAAAAGAATAAGAATTGCAACATACATTAATAGGCTTTGCCACAAAGTGATATTCCAATACAAAATCAAACAGATGAAAATTAATTGCATTTAAAATTTTATGGTTTTGAAGCTTGCTTTGCTTGAAGAGTAGCTTGAGACGTTTACAAATCAATGAACTGACATATTACTTCCACCCCAATCTAATGCCAATTTCAAATTGATACTACTAAATGCACAACTCTATCTGCACAGATTCTAATATTCAAGTTTTGCCTGGCAATGCAGGATTGAAAACCAAAATGAGGACGTGGAACACTAATGCCTCAACTAAAATCAGGTAGCCACTGATGGTATAAATAGTGAAAAGAAGTTCAAAGAACATCAGAACTCACGTAACAGGATCTGAAAGGTGTGTCCTCACAGACTCCCCTAGATCGATAGCCAATCCATTCTCCCGCCTCCCACCAAAACCACACCCGGGCTCCCCCCCTATTTCCTTATGACCCAAACTGGATCCATCTCCTCCATGCATGATCGGAGTATAATAATTCTCTGGCTCAACTATTGTAATCTCGTTATCATACCCGCATTCCCGGCCCTGCTCCTGCGGTTGCTGCGAACCAGAACTCCCCCTCATTCCGCTCCCATCCTTCGCCACCATTCCTCTATTCAATCCTGGAAAACATATAAACGGCATTTCAACGGCAATCTCAACAAAATCAGTTAAAAAAAAGACAAAAATTTTCTGACCGAAACACGAATGTTGCTCCTGCGAATCGGCTCGAGCGTTGCAAGCCTTATCCGAGCTACTCTGGACGCTGCCGCTACTATTATTGCAGTGCTTGTGATTTCCATTATCAACGGACACCAAACCCTCGTCCTCCTCCTCATCATACCCCTCTTCATCGTCATCCTCCGATCCATCGCCACTCGGCGATCCAGGATCTCGGATGGTGTTCCAGTCCCTGTTCTGCAAGCGCGGCTCCTGGCCCATACGAAAGAACCCGCCACTCCGATCATCAGTGGTATGGTTTCCATCGGCCCGAGGAAATTGCAAGGCGGGATCTTGGAAACCGATGCGGGAGCTGAGACCGTTGTCCATTGTCCTAGGGTGAGCTAAATCAAGCTCCTTCGAAGCCATGAAGATGAAACCCTAGCTTCGGAGTTCAGCGTACATAGAATCAGTAAAGATAGCTTGGATGGAAGATGAAACTACGGATTTGTTCGCCATTTTCCGCGATGAGAAGGGGCGGTGAGATGCAACCAAGATCGAGAAGGGCCGCAGTGAGAGGCGATAGGGGGGCGGGTGGAATTGGTATCGTGCGCTAAATTAACATAAATATAATTTTATTTTTTATTTTATATATTTAATTATATATATAATTTATATAATATTATTTATTATTTATATTATGCTATTGTTTGACAATAATTATCTAATTCAATACTTTTTTTAATAATAGAACAGTAAAATATTTAACTCTTATATAAAAACTTGAAAATTCAACTTCCTCAACTGAATAATTAAAACTCCCTTTAAAAAAAAATAAGTAAAACTCTTAAAATTTAATAATAAAAGAGAATTTGTGGGGCTGATTTCTCTTTGTTGTAATTAAAAAATATCTAATTCAAAACAATAATATCAAAATTATTGCAGTTTATTCTATTGATGTGCTCCAATTGATTGTGAATTGAGAAAATTTTAATTCAGAAAGCATGCATTACACCAAAATTATTAAATATGTATTATATAAATGTGAATAATATAAATATTTTATGCTTGTTTCTAAAAATTAGCATAGAGGATTAGTTATAAAGGAAAGATGCCATTTGCTTCAAATGATTTATTTTAACTTAAACACTTATTTAGGTTGTAAGACTTATTCTCAAACAAATAAGAAGAGTTGCTTAAACTTTTTCTAAAGGATTTTATCCCACAATAATATTTTAAAAATATTACCTTCTTTTTTCTTTATATACAGAAATATTATTCTAACTCCAAATAATAATAGTTGGCCCTTGCGCCACATGATATGATTCTAAAGTGCTTTTGTGTTGATGGAGGCTGGTGGTGGCTCTGGGCAGGCTCAGCAAGCACCAGGACCGGCGAGGTCTTGGACGAAGGTGGTGGGGAGCAACATCTCTAGGGAGAGCTTTGTGGTGAGTCCTTTGGTGCAAAAGGAGGCGTTAGACAAACTTAAGATATCTGTTCACGAGACAATTTCTACCGGTCAAGAATTCCGAAATCGAGCTTGTGAGTGTTTTCAGACAGCCGTGTTTGGCAAGTTCTTAGGGAAAGCCCTTCCACTGGATCAAGTTCGTTTGGCTCTCAATGATATCTGGAAGAGTTATGGCTCCTTCACTATCACTGACATGCCGAACGGGTTCTTTTTCATTCAATGCGAATCTGCAGACATGCAAACTAGGGTTCTGTGGGAAGGGTCGTGGACTATTTCTGGAATGGTTCTACAGTTGATCCCTCGGAGAGAAAATTTCCAGCCGGCATTTGAAAAGCTCGACACGGCAGCTGTTTGGCTGCAACTCCATCAGCTGCCTATTGAACATTGGGATGGTGATATGTTGGAGCACATAGCCTCTCATTTTGGAAGACTGCTGAAGGTGGATGACCTCACCTTGGAATTGTCCAAAGCCAAGTTTGGTCGCATTTGTGTAGAGATTGACTTGACGAAGCCACTTCGGAGGGGCTTCTGGTTGGATAATGGCGATGACAAGGTCCTAGTGGTGGTTCTTTATGAGAAGCTGCCGGTCTTCTGCTACAACTGTGGTCTTATCGGGCACGGAGCTGCAAAATGCTCAGCATTGATAGATAGTTCGATGGACGGCGTGGCATCTCAAGGTGATCGGAACCCGAGGGTTTTGTTGCCAGAGAAGCAGCCGGATCGGAGGACGATCAGTGTTGATCTTGGAGCAACAGCTCTTGTGGATACAAATGTTGGTCTTAATGCTGGTCAAAATGTGGTGCCAGATGAGATGGAGTTTGGGCCTTGGATGGTTGTCTAACGGTGTCGGGGTCGGGGACGAGGCCGTGGCCGGCGAACTCTGGAAATCGGGTTGTGGGTAGCTTTGTGAGTGACATGTCACCCACGTTGCACATAGCTCCAGGAATTGGACAGCTTCTTCGAGGTGACAGCTCTGATGGGGGCGGCTCTGGCAGGCATGGGGGCCGAGGTATGGGATCTTTACACGGCACCTCACGATACCATAATGGTGAAAGTACGAGCGTTGGGAGAGGCAAGGGTGTGTTAGCGTCTAGTGGGGATATGAATCACCCTTCTGCCCGAGACGAAGGCCTGGCCATCATTCTCATTTCAGAGATGCATTGGAAATCTGATGTCACTTTGATTGAAGAGCGGGGATCTCGAGATTCGTCTTCCAAGGAACCTTCGGAAAAAGGGTTTCAGCAAGACGATTTTCCTTCTCAGTTACTTATTTCGTCTAAGGATTTTGCTGCCTCCTCTGATCCTCGATCAGGGGGCGCCTCACATCCTTCTCTTTCAGATGACCATCAAAGATTGGTGGCAAAGGTTAGGGCGGCGCTCAACTCTGATGGGCGCCCAAGGCAAACGCTGGATGACAATATGGAGGACAGAGTAGATGAGGAGAAAGAAGGTTCTATTCTGGAACATCGAGACTTAGATACTGATATGACTCTTGAACAGTTACAAAATGATGCAAAGCTGGAGGCTCTCGCTCGGAGGGGAGAACTCCGTCTCGATTCGCGCTCGAAGAAGGGCCGAAAGGAGAAAGCCTATACTTGAATAGTATCTTTTTATAGTCTTTCTGGTTTTAAACCTTCTTTTTTGCTGTTTCTTTTAGTTATTTTTGTAGTCCGATAAATGTGACAAAATTAAAAGTTCTCTGTTGGAATTGTAGAGGTGTGACTGGGGGTAAAATTGTGCGTAGGGTGCAGGCTTTGATCTCTAAGCACACTCCGGTGTTTGTTTGTCTTACTGAAACTAGAGCTAATGACCAGCGCTCTGTTAAATTTTGCAGGAGATTTAGTAAAAATTGGGATTGGGCAGCTATACCGGCTCTTGGAATGTCAGGAGTGATCATTGTTTTATGGAGACCAGAGGTGGGTGTCGTAACTCCGTTGGCTTGCGAACGGTTTTCGATACATCTGGTGATTTCGGCACTGAATCCTACTGAATGGATTCTGTCGGTAATTTACAACCCTCAGCTTTCTGGTTCTTCAAAAACATAATTGGAATTCCTTATCAAGTATGTCAGGACTGGACCTCCCTTGAATTTTGATGGGGGATTTCAATGCCATTACATCAGAGGGTGAGCACAAGGGGGGGGGCTCTTTCCTTCATTATTCCTTAAAATCTGGTTGTTTTAATGATTTTATTTCTAGAAATAGTCTTTTGGATTTGGGTTATTCTGGTGCTAATTTTACTTGGTGCAATGGTCAGCTGGGCCTGGCATATCGCTGGGCTAGACTTGATCGCTTTTTGGTTACTGTAGCTTGGATCCGCATCTTGAGGTCTTTTCTTAATCAACATTTACCTCGGACCACCTCTGATCATAATCCAATGCTTCTCACTGCTACCATGGCTAATCACTGTTATGGGTATATTTTTCGCTTTGACAATTATTGGTTTGATTATCAGAATTGTCACGATACTGTTGCTAAAACTTGGCAAGCTGGTTCTCACTCTTCCCCTATGCATGCTTTTGCCCATTTAGTGTCTAGGACTAAATCTAATTTGCTAGATTGGAAAAAGCATAATCTATCTCCTCTAGATGTGACCATCAGGAACACGGAGAATGATATTAAGAATTTAGAAATGCTTGAGGAGTCTGACAACTCTACAAACCATGACTTTTCTGACCTTAGAGCCCTCTACAATAAGCACAATGCTCTTCTTGCTCAAAATTCCTTAAAGTGGGCTCAAAGGGCCAAGCTTCTTTGGGGTTAGGAAGGGTGATTTCAATTCTGGTTTTTTCCATAAGCATGCTAATGTTCATAGACACAAAAACAGAATTCCTAGTATTTTGGATGACCAGATGACTATGCATACTGAACAACTTGGTATTGAGAACTGTTTTATTACTTTTTACTTGAAGTTGTGGCTAACTGATAATTTGAATGTGTTTCCTGAGCATGGAAATAATCTCCCTAGTCTTGGTGCCCTTGATGAAAATGATAAAATGGGGCTTCTTGCTCCGGTTACCAGAAAGGAGATTTATGACACTGTTTGTTCAATGGCTAAAGGTAAGAGCCCTGGACCGGATGGTCTCAATGCTGAGTTTTATCGTTTTTACTGGAAAGATATTGGTAATCATCTTTGCAATGCTATTGTTCATTTTTTTCAAACTGCGGCTTTACCTAAATCCTGGGGGAAAACCTTTGTGGTTCTTATCCCTAAAAAAGATTTTCCAACTGTTGTTATTGATTTCAGGCCTATTTCTTTATGCAATGTTTCTTATAAAATTATTTCAAAGATTTTATCCAATCGCCTGAAGCATGTTATTCCTAAATTGGTGGGTTTAGAGCAATCTGGGTTCCTCGCTGGTAGGTCTATCCATGATAACATTATAACTGTGCAGTAAATAGTTCATTCCCTTGAGAATGATTACTCGACCCCCCTAGGATGATGATTAAAGTTGACATTGAAAAAGCTTATGATACTTTGGATTGGAAGGCTATTCTCACTACCCTGTTTAGGATGGGTTTCCCTGAGATGTGGATTTCTCGGATCCAGGCCTGTATTTTCACTGTTTCCTTTTCTTTCATTATCAATGGTAAGACTAGCCGTTGGATTGGTGCTAAAAGAGGTATTAGGCAGGGGGATCCCTTATCTCCCTATCTTTTCATCCTTGTAGCTCAAAATCTTACTGTTATTCTTAACCACGGTATAAACAGAAATCTTGTGCCTGGTCTTGACAATAGACTCGCCCAAAATTTTAACCACCTGATGTATGCTGATAACCTCATTATTATAACCAAAGCTTCTAGAGCAGCTGCTAGACATTGCCTTAGCTGTTTAGAACATTATCACTTCCTTACTGGTCAAAAGCCTAACCCCTCGAAATCTTCTGTATTTTTTCCTTCCTGGTGCAATAAGAGAATTATGACTTCTATCATGAGTATTCTTAATGTCCAGAAAGGAAGTTTTCCTTTTAAGTATTTAGGGGTGTTGGTTTCTCTAAAGAGACTCAATCTTTCCCAATTTAGACCTTTGATTGATAGGGTTGGCTCTGCCCTAGGGTCTTGGAACCCAAGTGGTTTATCTGCTGTTGGTCGGGTAGTTTTAATTAAGAGTTCCCTTCTTTCTATTCCTATCCATATGCTTACTGTCTATGGGATCCCGGATACTATTCTTGACAAAATTTCCAAACTTGCTCGGGAATTCTTTTGGAATAAGGGTAGTGGTCGTAGTGGCCTCCACTCTGTTGGATGGGATACTATTACACTTGATCAGTCTGAGGGGGGGCTGGGCATAAAGAAATTGCGAACTCTAAAAACAGCTTTAATGTCAAAAAACTCTTATCAACGGTGATAGCAAGGTTTGGACTCAGATTTTTCATCTGAAATATAGGGATTTAAACATTTGGAATTATAAAAAAGTCCCAAAAGCTTCTTGGTTTTATAATTGTATTTGCAAGGCTGCTGAGGCTATTAAGCCAAACCTCTGGATGAATGTTTGTAATACTGATCATACTGACATTTGGATGGATCCTTGGTGTTTTGAGGTTCCAATTTCTCTTAAACCTACCTTTCTTAATATGGATTGGCCTGTTGAAAATTTACTTTTCTCTGATCTTTTGAATGAGAATAAGCTGGATTATAATTTTATTAGGGGTTTGTTGGGTGATCACCTTGACTGGCAGCGCCTGTCCAAACTCAGAAGCAGTCATGACTTGAACAAGCATTGGGTTTGGTTGCAGAGTACGAATGAAGGTAAACTTGTTACAGTTGTTTATAAGCATCTCTTGATTGGTAAGATGTTAACTGACGAGTGGGATGGATGGAAACTTATTTGGAAGTTGAAAACTTCTCCCAGAGTTAAGTTTTTCATTTGGAAACTAGTTCATGGTAATCTTCCTACTTATTCTCATCTTTGTAAACTCCATGTGGAAACTATTGATCATTTATTTTGGACTTGTCATGTTATGCATGAACTTTGGCAGATGGCTATGGATTATCTTAGTTTAAACCAAATTAACCTTACTAACCCATCCTCTGGAGATTGGCTGTTTGGAGATTTTGCTTGTGATGCAGGACCTGAGTTTGCGAAAGGATTGGTTGCTTCTTGTCTCTGGGCCATCTGGCAAGCACGATGTGTGGTTATTTTCCGGAATGAGGTCCAAGATGTCAGAAGAATGTTTTACAATGGAATGCAACAAGTTGGGATAATTCATTCTAAGCCAGAAGTTCTTGGCCGGGAACCTCTTCTATCCTTTTCTCTCTTAATCACTATTTTATCGGATGCCTCGTGGATTGATGAGAGTGAATGGAGTGGGATTGGATATATTTTTTTAACTAATACTGGCAATGTTTTACTTGCAGAATCAATGGGAGTGTTTGCGGAAACTAGCTTTCATGCGGAAGCCTTAGGGATGGAACTAGCGTTGGAGCAATGTAGAAGAAGCAATCTGAATCCGGAGAGAATTGGAAGTGATTGTGTTAACCTTATCACTATACTTCAACGGCAAGATAATCGCATTCATTGGAATATCTCGGAAACTTTAATGAATATTCAGAGGTTGATGAACCGTTGGCCAGGATTGGAACTACAAGCTATCCCAAGAGAGCATAATACTATTGCGGACAAACTGGCGCGACATGGGCGGAACAATCCCCAGCTTTCTCTATTCTATAAGGGGCTTGATCTTCCAAGGTGCCTGATGGAGGAGCCGCAGCAAATGAACCTTTCTTTTTAATCCGTTTTGGTTTTTGGACTTTAGCTACTTTGTAGCTCTCCTTTTCTTAAAAAAAAAAAAAAAAAAAAATCCAAATAATAATAATAATAATAAAACCAAACCGGCACGTGACAGGGAGCCAGCATCGGCTCAAACCGGAGTGGTTAGCCCTTATCATCAACCAGGAAACCAAAGCCAAAGAAGCATCCGAGCGAGAAGAGAGAACGAGGATGGCGGGAATGGCTGCCCTCCGGTTCTCTTCCCGCCCGGCACCTACTTCTCCTCCGATTCGGCGCTCTGTATTCCTGATGGAGGCTCGGCTCCTCCACTCAATGCCTCTTCGATCCAGGTTCCCAAGTATGGACGCGTTTCTTTCCTTTCTAATTGTTGTCCTCTTTGTATGAATGCTGTACGCTGAACGGATTCTATCTTTTACCTCAGGAATTTACGCCTTCTCGAGCAATGACATCAAAGTGGGTTCAAACATTGAGGTGGATGGAGCGCCCTGGAGAGTTTTGGGTAATGGCATTTGGCATTTGTTCTTAGATTGGGAAAGTTCGTCTTTTCCCCCTTATTTTCAGTATGTTGAAGCTAATATCAGCTTGTATAGTTTTAGTTTTAGCAAAAATGCTGGTTGTGTTGTGTGTTTTGCATTTGTTAGTTCTTAATGAGCATGGTAAAAGATCCGGGATGATAGTTAGTTGTAGTGAAGGACGAAGACTGGTTTCTTCTTGATGCTTTTATATGCAAACATATGCCTCTTGGCAGGATGAAAATTGTGTGAAAATTTGAGATGGCCCTTTTGTAGTGTTGCGTGCATTCTCTAAAAGAAAACGTCTGTCTCTAGGCAAATTATAATCTAGTGCGTCTGCAAGTTAACTTGGAAGAAAATCAAAAGGAGATCTTTGACTGGTTATTCAAGGCACCATTGTTTGCAAGCTTCTGATACTGAAAATCTAGGAAATGCTTTTCTCTTAGAAGATAATTACTTTTATAGATATTTCTGAAAGTATTTCTTCCAAACCCACTTTTTAAATGCTGAAGAATGCTTTATTTGGGCTACGATAGAATGTTGGTGCAATTATAATAGCCCAAAAAAAGAGTACTATTCATAGTCCTTTGTATTTGTTTGAAGCATAATCTTATGAGGATAATCTGTACCATTGTGTGCTTTATGTCTTCTTGTTTGCTGAAAAGCTTTATTTCACCCAGTTGAATGATTAAAATAGGAGCTGCAGGGTAATATGCCAATCATTTTCACAATACTTAGTATCTTTTTTGAAATTTTCTTTCCTTTAAATTAGTGTGTTAAGGATCCATCTTCTAAATCGTTGTGTTAGATTATTTGTAGTGTTCTTCATGCTATTATTCTTGGTTTTCAATGCTATGCTGTTTTTAATGTTTACACATAAGGATTCTCTTAAAGTAAATGGCAGCTTCTGCAGTTTTAGTCACTGTAGTGGCGGGTATGGAGAAATGCCAAACATAGAATAATCATTAGTCATCCAGATCATCCCATGTGTTTTTATAGTGTTCGGGAAAATTTTCTCTGATTATGTTTGATAGACCAAAATTTACAGTGTTAATAAGAAACATGAGCTTTCATAATCATGGTTGCATGATGACAAAGAGTTGTGTTATGATATTTTAGTGTGAAAGAAAAATATCAAAGGAAAGGAGATATATCATATATGCAAAGAAGAATTTTTGCATAATCTCTTCTTTTAGACAGTTTGCTGTAATTTTATGCATGCCCATGCCAATATGATTTATAAAAATCAGCCAAAAAAAAAAATCATTTTATAGGTATTCTGATTGGAAAAGATTGTTTTGCACAACACATTTGTTCCCCCCCCTGTATTCCTTGTGTTTCTGAAGGCCAAGTCTTCTATTTCAATCCATTTTAGCAGATTATTTGATCAAGTAGTAAGTAATGGTGTGTTATACTGTCATGGATCATTAGAGTTTCTTCATGTAAAACCTGGGAAGGGAGCGGCTTTTGTGAGGACTAAAGTACGTAATTATATCACTGGAAACACAGTTGAGAAAACTTTTCGAGCTGGAAGCACGGTAATCTCTTAGTTTAAACTTTATGTTAATTACTTAATTTAGGTACCTTGGAGAACTTTTGATTCGTATCTTTATCTCTTCACTTCATCTTGGATTTTAATCGCTTTCACTTATTACTTCATTCCTGCAGATAGGCGAGGCAAATGTCATTAAAGAGACTAAACAGTACACTTACAAGGATGGCTCACAGTATGTGTTCATGGACCTGGTATTGATCTATTGTCTTTATTATTCTATTTATCATGAATATTGCTGGAGTCTGTTTCAAGAGATGTATCTCAAACCTTGATTCTCTTTAAATATCTTACTTATGTAAAATCAAAGATGGAATAGCTATGGTGGGTTTTTTTTTTGGTTGTGATTAAAACCACATTATGTAGCGGGTTAAATGATATTTGTAGAAGCAGTTTAAAATCACAAAACCAACATACCAAGAATAAAATTTGGTGTCTTCTTGTTTATTCTCAATACCAAATTGGAGACCATGACAACCCTGTTAAAGCACTCTGCATATTTGGGCATCTACTCATGTTGAGTAGCATCATCAAAGCAGAGTTTTTATAAAAACAAGAAGTTCTGAAATTTATAAGTTAAGTTTGTTTGAGACTTTTAGAGTACAGCACCTCTGTAGCTCTGATTTTTATATGTGACATGGCTTATACTGTTGATTGAGACAAGAGTGTTGAACATCACAAAATTGCAAAATCAGCATAAATTGACTGGAGGCGGAGGCATACAATCTGGATTCTTGATTTGTGTTTGTGTGTATGTGCTTGTTACACAAAAAAAATTGAAGCCTTTCATAATTATCTCTTATCATAAAAGCATTAAATGAGGAAACTTATTTTGAACTACAAGTGCACATTCAATTGGAGCAATATAAATGTGGTATAGAGTTGAAACATGCATTTGATAAATAGTTCACTACTCATTTTTATTGTTTTGTAAAGAACCAAAGGTAATTCTAATTAGAAGCATCCATTCTTGTGGACATGAGTGTCACTGTCAATATACTTGGATGTAGCTCTCAATAAATAAGGAGAAGTGCTGCCAAATTATAGTTCTGCCTGATTTTACTTTTTTCCTTTGTCATGTTGATTGTATATATTAATGCTTGCTATGTGCTGAGGTTACAGAACAGAGTTCATTTGGCACCTTGCTGTCATCCCCATGTAACTTCATATCTTCAGATACTTTTCAGTACCTTGCTGTATGTTCACAGGCTTCATATGAAGAAAGCCGCTTGAGTGAAGCAGAAGTTGGTGACAAAAAGAAGTGGTTGAAAGAGGGAATGGACTGCATCTTGTTATTTTGGAATGGACGGGTATTCTCATGTCTTTTTCTTCTTCTTTGACTCTTCGTAGCCTTGGTTTTCCACTATCAGTCCTCTCTTTAGAAAAGGTGATGCTTTCTTTTACTAATTATTGTATCTAGGTCATGTCACGAGAAGTCAAACCTTAATCACAACAGTCTATTTCATTGTTTTGCGATGCACACCAAGATTTCTCCATGCGGCTCATGCATGGTTGGCTTTTGTACAGAAAGCTTTTAGTATTTTTATTGTGGGTACCTTTCCCTATCTATGTTCTTGTTCTCTGTCAATGAGTTGTACTAGTAATTGAGCTTGCTGTTTGGTTTAGAGCCTTGTAATTCCTCATTGTGGTCATTACTTTCTTCCATCAAGCTAGTTATATATACATGGGATTGCCCTGAAGGTCTAGAATATTGGGTATACATGTACAGATGCCTAATCACCTGCACATGACTTTGTTTTCAAACTTGGTTTTCAGGTTATTGATTTTGAACTTCCCGTCACTGTTAAGCTAACTGTGGTTGATGTGGATCCTGGTGTCAAAGGAGATACTGCACAAGGTATGCTGATAATTCAAAAAGGCATATTTCTTTGGGAACCTTATCTAAGATCCAACCACAAATTTTCCTGTCGCAAATTGACTACTTGTTGAATCTGCCTTCCTAGTCAGCTTCAATTTTTGAGTAGCATTCCTTAGCGCATGCTGTCATTATTTTTTCAGCATGGTATGATGGTTGGTATTTCATTCCATTATTAGATTATTACCAAGCACCCCTGTTTGGGAATTTGATGTTTGTAGCTTACCAAACATCCTTATACGTACTCTACATAGGCCTTAAAAATGATCCCATGGAAACCAGTTTTCAATCGACAACTGCCATTGTGAGGGTGTTGGAAGTACCTTTTCTTTTCTTCCTATCATAAAGTGAGATAATACAACTTTTCTGTTCCCACATTCTCAAATCACAATGTATGGCAGGAGGATCAAAACCAGCTACACTGGAGACAGGAGCTGTGGTGAATGTTCCACTGTTTATAAATACTGGTGAAGAAATCCTAGTGGATACAAGAACCGGGCAATACATGAGTCGCGCATAAGTAGCTTCAGAACTCTTTCTTGTTACCCAAATTTTGTTGTGAAGTTTGGCCCGGTGTTAATGATCTTTTAAACTATTCAACAATGACAACAGAAATTTTTTGCTTGGACGCGGTGATTTGTTGCTGTCAGTGTTATTAAAAGCAGGACTGACTCTTGTGTAGGCTTTCAAGCTTCCAGGCAAGGTGAAGAAGCAAGGCGAGACCCCATCGCCTTAACACCCTCAGGTAGGGGTGTAATCGATCGAGTTCGAGCCGAGTAGTAGCGAGCTCGAGCTCGAGCTCGACTGAAAATTCGATACTCGATACTCGGCTCGAGCTCGACCGAGTATTCATTTTATAGCTCGAGCTCGACTCGATACACTATTCGAGCTACTCGAACTCGTTCGATTAAGCTCGAAAATGATTATAAACATTATGCTCGAGCTCGAGCTCGAAAATTTTTTCCCTTATTTTCATAATATATATATATATATGTTACTACTCGATTAGGCTCGCGAGCACTCGAGCCAAGTATCTAGATACTCGAACTCGGCTCGTTCGATTACTCGAGCTACTCGAGCTCGAGCTCGACTCGACCATGACCGAGTCGAGTTCGAGTTTTCATCGAGTCGAGCCCGAGTAGCTTGCGAGTAGAGGTGTATCATTTTCGATGTGGCAAGCCTAGGGGAGCATTTTTTGCAAGGTGTTTGGTATTAAAATGATGCGCCTCTCTTATTTATTTATTTATTTATTTATTTATTTTTTGCTATCAGTCTTTTCAATTAGTGTTAATTGTGATTTTAAGAAGACACACTTTTTACTAATAATATTAGAAGGAAATTAATTTAGGAGAAAAAAACTGTGGTTTTAAAAAGGCACTTAAAGAAAAAATAAATTAAAGCCTTTTTTGGTTGTAAAATAAAAAAAACTGGCATAATTTTATTACTATAAAATGCAAGTGATTATTACAAAAATTATGGTATATTTTATTTTTATAGAATTGGGGTTTGGTTACCAAAATAAAAAAATATTACATAAATATTCTACACGTTTTACAACGAGAAAAAACCACATATTTCAAAATAAAAAAATATTTTACTCCAAGTGGAATATTTTTTTTATGTCATAATTTTTATATTATGATATAATTTTGTAGTGTAAAATAGATACTAGCCTAAGTGGAGAAAAATTAGATGATTTTAAACAAATACATTTATTAATAATGAAAGAAATAAATTTAAGGGGAATATTAGGTAATTTTAAAGGAAAGCATTTATTAATGAGGAGGAAAACAAATTTAAGGGGAGGAAATTAGGTGAGTTTATAAAAGCACATTTAATAATAATAAAAGAAGATAATTTTAGGAAAAGGAAACTACTAACGAGATGATATAAGTATACTATTTTATTAAAAATGAATAAATTAAAAAATTTAAAAGGCACTAAGGGTTTGTTTGGATGGGCTTTTAATTGTGGAAGCATTTTTTTTAAAAAGTGCTTTCAAAGTAAGTTAAGTGTTTTTCTCTGAAACAGCTTCTCATAAGTGCTTTTCTAAGAAGCACCAATTAGACAGTTTCTGAAAAAAAGCTGAATTTTAGCTTTTTTTTTACAGCTTCTACTTCTTCTGCCCAAAAGCCCAAACAAAATGTTTTTTAAAACCCAAAAATGCTGAACTTATAAAAAAGCACTTATGGGCTTAAAAAAAAACCTATCCAAATAGCCCTCAACCCCCAAATGAAACACCTGCTGTAAGCGATGGGAAAAATCACACATAGTCATACTGTAGTATTAGATTCCTTATGAAGATAAATTTACACTAAAAAACTTGAGTAGTTTTGAGAAGTGTTTTGTTTGACTTCGTGTTATACTTTGTTTGATTTAGTGCTTTTTTATTCTAATTATTTCAAAAATTATATATATATATATATATATATATATATATATATATATATATATATGTGTGTGTGTGTGTGTGTGTGTGTTATTATTAGCTAGTGCTTCATTTTGCTGCGCCTCTCGCTAGAATAATAAGTTTTTAGCACCTTAAGAGCAGTGATGCTCCCTGTTGTAGCATATGTTGAAGAACAAATTTGGGCAATTTTTCTCAGAAGAGGATTAGAATATTTTTACAATTATGTTGTGTTTATCTATAATTAATCATAAATGCTTTTTAATTTAATGAGGAGATGAACATGATCTCCTTATCAAATGGTCACCAACAAAGTCACATAAAAAAATATCAACTATAATTATTCAATAATTTATTAGCTCTCAAATTGTGTAAAATGGTCAGATAGTCAGGTGTGTTCAATTTTGAAAAGATTGTATAAAAGTAAAAAGATACAAGACCTCATATAGTCCCTTTATTTTACTCAATTTGTTATTTTAGTCATTCTATTATAATTTGACCACAATTGGTCTCTCTATTAATGATTTGAGGCAAATTAGGTCGAACCCATGATGGACGCTCTTTTCTTTGTTATGTGCTGGACTTAATTTGCCTCAAATCATCAATAAAAGGACTAAAATGCGTAAATTGAGCTCAATAGAGGGACTAATGGGGGCAAATTGAGTCAAATACAGGGACTCAATAGGGTATTTTATAAAACTTTCATAATGCTACATCAGCAATATCAGATGGAGAAAAGAACGTCCGTCATAGACTGGACCTATTTTACCTCAAAACATCCGTCATAGTCTGGACCTATTTTACCTCAAATCATCAATAGAGGGATCAATTTGGGCCAAATTTTAATAGAGGGACTAAAAGGACAGATTGAGTCAAATACATGGACTAAATAGGGTATTCTACCAAGTAAAAAACAATAGGAAGGATACTTCCATAAAATGGTGAAAAATTAATCACTTTCACTGGTTATAAGGTTTATTTTACAAAAAAAATAAAAAAAAATCTGAAGGAAAATGAAGGGAAGTGAATTTACATAACATTTTGGTAAAAAATTTACCAAAATAAGTTTAAAAGCAACTTCAAAACAAATTAATATCCCCACTTGAGTGATCCTCCTCCCACTTCCCCAGAAGAAAGCCATAAATAGCTGTGGTGATAAAAAAAATGGCGCTTTTTCTTAGCTTTTATATATTAATTTAATTGGCATATCCGCATAATTAGTCACCAAATTAATTGTAAATTTGTCCACTATATATATATATATATATATATATATATATATATATTTGAGAATATGGGTTTCCACGTCAGTAGACGTCAAGTTCCCAGGATACCCGTATTCTCATTGGCACCGAGTCTCTTCTGCTCCTCTTCCCTGAAAAAAAAACCCCAGCTTTTCTCGTTCCGAATCATTGCTATTCCTTTCGATCTCTTCTCAGGATCTAGAATTCATAGTGAGCATCCAAAGAAATGATCTTTCTTTATATTCCTTCTCACGATTCTCTGATCGGGGAGGACTTAAATTGTTCTTCAGCAAAAGGCTAAACCTTTCTCGATTCAGAGTAGCTCTAGATCCCTCGGAACGAGATGGCCAGGGTGGGCGTTCTTGTGGCGATCCTTTTGATTTCGTTTGTTTCGACTCTCTCCGATGCTTTTTCTGGTTTGAGGCTTCGAGATTTATTGGCAGATGGGGCGGTGAAAAACGAGAAGCCTGATTTGCAAAAGGTAGGCGTGCGCAATCTGAGTTCTGGATTGTTTTGAACCTTTGAGAAATCGAAATCTTAATTTTTGTGGTGATCTCTTAGGATTCATCGGTTCCTCCTCCTGGAATGCAACCAAAAGGCGGCTCCTTGAAACCGGATGAGAAACCGTCCCCGCCATCTGATCCAAAGAAGCCTACAGATCCGCCGTCGCCACCGCCACCGCCACAAGCGGGAAAATCCAACCCTGTGAACCCTGCAGTGCCGCCTCCTTCTCCGGCTGGCAGTGGAACCATTCCCAGGGGCTCTTCCAGTCCCCCACCTCCCAAAGGATCTTCCAGACCCCCACCTCAATCGCCTTCACTCGAGCCCCACAAGAAGAACAATTTGTCGCCGCCTCCGCCGTCGCCGCCTGCTGAACAGGATAACAAGGCCAACCCGGGTTCGGATGGGAAAGATCATGGGAAAAACAATGAGGATGAGAAAGGTTCTGGCGATAAATTTCAAGAGGATGCTTGTAAAGGGGCGGCTATAAAGTGTTCTGTTCCCGATCTGGTTGGATGCGTTCGTTATCCTGGCACTGGTAAGTGGACTAGTTGATCTTCTTATATTATTGGAGGAAATATTTACAATATTTGAATGTTTTGTGCTTTTCAATGATTGATGTTTGAGTAGCAAAAAAGCTTCAAGTTTTCGTTGTTTTGTTACAATTTTCTTGGTAGTATTTCTATGTGGCTTTAGTATACTATCTGCTAGTTTTTATTTGATATTGTAAATCTATATCAGTGGGTCTGAAATGCTTGCACCTTGATAATAAGACTATAGTGGGTAATCTTTATATAACTTTTAAAGAAATCTCTTTAGGTTTTTTTTCCCTCTGCGCAATCAGTAGTTAAATGCAGTGTTGTTCCTTTTTTCTGCCTACCTTTTGGCATTACTTAGTGGACATTTTAATGAGGTTCAATGATATTTTCCAACTTCTTGATGGTAGAAAATGAGATGGCTGGGAGAAGGATAAGGTTAGAACCGTGTTGTGTCAAAGATGATAAAATGGGGCTATATTATTTTCATTTTTTAAAAGTGATGAGAGTAATTCTATCTGTTGAATTGAGTGTTTCTTTTTCTCTTCTTTTTTTTCCTTTCGCCTTCCTTTGACAGAAGCTATTTCTTAAGTTTTTTAACAGCCTAGCTTGTTGTGTATATTCACCTACCTTATAACCTTTATAAGGCAGTTTTCCTTGTTAGGGCTAATGTCTTAAATAAGTGTATTGATCTTTATTGATCTGCTGGTCTGTAAGTTTTATTTCTTGAGGATTATAACCAAAACCTTTTGACTTTTACAGTCAAAGTGAATCACACATGTTACATTAATCTTTTGGAAGGAAATTTCAACATCTTATTTTGTCAAATCCTCATGTACCTTTAGTAGAGAAAAAGGTAGTTGGAGAGCACTAAGTATATCTACCTTGGCAAAGTTGCATGAATATAAGCATGCATAAGTAGGTAAGTTTTTTACCAAGGTGCAGTCATGTGCATGGTTTGAATCTCGCTTTCCTGTCCATGTCATTGAATAACACTTGATTGTGTGAAAAGCCGGCAGCCTTTAACCGTATAAACATACCTTTCTGTCTTAACAGTTAATGTGATTTATTTTGATAATAGTCTAACAGTTATGGTAATAGGATCACACAGATTATTTTATGCAGAATATTTGGCCGGTAATTATGTTTACAATGCAAATTTTATTTTTTCCATTCTGTCTTTCATATCTGTCTTTACAATAGTAGAAGTGGTGAGCCTTTAGTATATATTCTATGTGGAAGGAACTTTATTCTTTCGTTGTTTTTTTTTTCTTTCATTCAGATCTGAAGGGATCATCCATCTTGGTTCGCAATACTGGGGCTAGTATTCTGACTGTGCAGATAATAGCTCCATCATCGATTAAAACCGATGGAAATAGCCTCGTGCTAAATAAGCAACAGATCAAAGAGGTTTGTGTAAACAGCAGATGCTTTTGATTTTGATACTTTGACTATGTGAATGCTTCAATTTCTGAACTTGGAGTGTAAGTTGCATTTTTTTTTTTGGTGGTAGTTTTAAGACGGAGCCTTCAAAGTATCACTTGATTTGGTGTGCATGACCGAGAACAAACATGACAAAAAGTGTAAATAACCTAATTTGCAGGCCATAACATGCTGATAAGAAACAATAATCTACTTCTTATACCATCTGTTTCATAGATGTAGATTGCAATTCAACAATCAAAGTCATGCACAATATTTTAAGTCATCAAATTATACTTCTTTAAATCTCATAATTAAGATATATATATATATATATATTTCATGGCCGATTACTTCTTTATTTTTTACATTTTATTCCTTCATGGATCATTTGATGTCACGTGTGAAGACCTCTATAGGAGGAACATAAACCAACCTCTATATGCGGAACATCTAGACCTGTAATGGGATAATTGAGATTTCTTAATGCTCAAAAAACCAAAATTATTTATTTACCCATTAGCTGTTAAAATGCTTCTAATGCCTTTTGTCCTTGTTTAAACTCAACTCTGAACCATAATCTTGTGAGAGTGGACTTATGAATTTTTTTTTCTAGCCTGTCAATACAAGGAAAATAATAATAATGAAACTATAGCGCATGGGAACTGCAAAGCAGTATTACGAGTCATCTGGTCTTTATATGAATAACTCAGGTCAATCAAGATAGTGTATACAAAAGGAAGAGTCCTCTTTTCTTCCCACAAAATAGATGACTTTAAGCACAGCCATTTGTCATAAGAATAAAGATCATCAGATGGTCAATGTTTCCATCACATAAAATTCACATGTAATGCATGGTGGGAGAAGAGGGTTACAGTTGACAAGTGGGAACCCAAAAACTTGCGTTCTTTCTTCACTTTGGATTGTTGTAGTCCATTCACTTCTTTCCTCACATTGAGATTGCGGTGATTTGTTGTGAGACCAAGGTGCGAATTTGAGATGGTTACTATTAGAACTGTTAATGTTACACCCATGTGTGGTGACCCTTTGGTGCTGCATGTCCTGACATAAGATCAGTTTCTAAGAGGTCAGGTTATCAACCAAAACGATTGGGTATGAACATGATGGAGCATATTTATTTGGTTTAGAGAAGAGCTCCATCTTATTTGGGGGCATTGTTGTAGATCACGCAACATAAGAAAGCACCACAGATCACCATAAAGGCTGCAGATTGACATTGTTTTGACCTGAGGGGTGATGCAGCTCATGTCATACTATAAAACTTGAACAAAAGTTACTGAGCAACTCTATGATATAGGATGATAAATAAAATAGTGAAATATGGAATAAGGCATTTTGAGATGTTATTTAACCTTTTCCAGAATGCCAGAATACACGCCAATTGCTGTAGCAGATGTGAATAACAGTAGATCGCCCTATGTTATATTTCCTAACTCAAAGGTGATCCACTTTTTGAAATTTGAAATTTAAATTATTTTTTATGTAATTAGATTGTGGAGTTATTGTCAATTCCTGGCTCACCTCTCCTGACAAAGGCCTGAGTGAATTTGCATTCTGCTTATTTTGCAAGTCATGTCTGAATGTGTCTCATTCTTTCTCTTGATTCCCTCTTTTGTTTCACCAATTGCTTTGCTTTCATTTCTTGTGTCGAGCTACTTGTGATAGAATAATTTCATTTTTCTTGCTGTAGATTAACTTCTCTACAAATCCCATGGAGAGCTGGACAATAATCCTAAGGACAGAAAAAGCAAATTGTACTCTTTCAAAAACAACAAGCTTCGACTGGAACATTGAGAATTTTCCCGCTTATGCTACTAATGCTGCACAGATTTATGGTGTATACATACTGATTTTCACCATATTAATTGCGGGAGGGACGTGGGCTTGTTGCAAGTTTGTAAGAAAAAGGAGGAGGACAGACGCAGGAGTTCCTTATCAGCAGCTGGAGATGGGTACACAAACACAGATATCTTCTGCAGAAATGCATGGAAGTACAGCAGATGGTTGGGAGCAGGGCTGGGACGATGATTGGGATGATGAAGAAGCTGTTGTAAGGTCTTCCGATAAACATCCTTTCGGAAATGCTTCATCCAATGGCCTCACATCCAGATCAACAAATAAAGATGGCTGGGAAGACTGGGATGATTAAATAGGCTCTCACATGGGAAGATGGTTAAATTCTGAATATTGTTTTTATGTGTAAGATTATGATAGAAGAAGAACATTGTTTACTAGATCGCTTGGCTCCGAATGGAGGCCGGCTACGAGTTATTATTTTTTAGCCATTTTGTTTGAAAGGAAGAGGTGTGTAACATTGAGCTTTTTGTACAATAGGTTTCCAATTTATAATTCACGAGGTCGCTTTAGTTTCGAGAAATTGGAATTTTTTTATGAAAGATGATATGTGAAGGTGGTGGTTGTGGAATGGATAACGGTAGGTCTTTAGTTAAATGGTAACAAGCGAGTAAAGCAGGGCATAGACGCAAATATTATATTATCATTTTTTTCATAAATCTTCTAGGAAATGCTTCCAAACACTGGCATCAAAATTTTCCTGAAAAATTGGCTAAGAAAAAAATATTTAGGAGAATAACCCCAAAATTAACGGAGCTTCTTGAATGCTGGATAATAGCGTATAACTCCCTAACGTTTTTGCAGTTAATAAATTAGAAGACAAAGATTATCCTAATATTGGAACTTTCTGTTCAGGGAGTTAACTGCCACTATAATAAATTCATTTCTGTAACTGCAAATACTACAAAAATCAGGGAGGTCTTTGCGAAATAACCTTTAAAGTATTCGAGTTCTACGGCCAATAACTGGGCCGAGCCCATCTCTCCGAGGCCCACACTCAAGCTCGGTGTCTTCATTGTTTCGAAGCCATCGCGGCCGAGCGGGCGAGAGGAAGCAGCCATGGCGGCGGCGATGGAGGCCGGAAGCGCTATCTCCAATCGGAATAGGGCCATAGTTTCCGCTCTTTGTAAACGCCTCTCCATCGATCCCGTAAGCATCCAACGTATCTCGAATCGGAGGATGGCACTTCTTTTGAAATTGAGTCACTGTTGATTGATTGGTTTGCTGCACTGCTTGTTCCAATGTTCTCAGAGATTTTATATTTTCTTCTTTTTTTTTTTTTTGAGATTTGATGCTGGTGCTGTTGGGAGATTGAAGTAAAAATGATTTTCGAGTAATGTTGTTGTCCATACTGAACTATATAAAGCGATTGCCTGGTTATACTGAGTTTTTATGTTGAGTTTGATTCTACATGGTGACATGGGGAGAAATTTAACATTATCATTAGTGTTTAGAAATGAATGCTTACGGTTGGTTATTTGATAGTTTTTCTACTTTGCTTGTGATCAGAGATTTTATGTGTAATTTTTCTTATTTTGATTATTTTTTAGATTTTGAGATTTGATGCTGAATCTGTTGGGAGAACGAAGTGAAAAATGAGAAATTTAGTGAATTTCGAGTGAAAATTATTTTGCAGGAAGAACTATGTAAAGCGTGTTCTTAATTTTATGGAGTATTAATTTCAATTTGATTATATTGATGGCGACATGGAGTGAAATTTTTTATCTTCAGTGTTTAGAAATGAATGTCTGCTATTGGTTTTCTGAATTAATATTGATCTGAAGTTTGTGCATGGAATGTATAACGCATGATTGATATGAACTGAAATCTGATGCAATCTCTGGTTTCTTAATTCATTTCTGTGGCCTGGTTCATGTTAGATTAGTGTCATTTCTCTAGAAGTATTGCGCAATTGTTTCTGCTAGCCATTCAATTTTTTCATAGTCCAATTTGGCGGCAGTGAATAAGTATATGGGGAGGTTCCTTAATTGAGCTTATTTAAATTGGATTTTCCTTCCAGGTGTTTTACATTTACGTTGTATGCCTTACTTTCTTTTCATGTTAGTTTATTGTTCATTGATGCTTTTCAGATTTTGGCGAAGCTACAATTTTATGTAAGAATGACTGCTTACCAAATGTTTATTCTTGTAGAAGAGTATTTCAACTGATAGCATTGGGGGATATGACCTTATGAGCTTATATTCAAATATTTTGAAATTATCAGCTAGCAGGGTTCATTTAGATAACCAAACTGAGGTAAAATGTTTATTAGATTCATTACTTTTAGAGGGGTAAATGGTAGATTCTATGTCCATCACCTGTGGACTTTTGGTTTCAGATTATGAAATGGGTCAAATTTGCAAGTGACTTTCCTTGTGAAGCCAATGCTTTTCGTGCAACACTTAAGCAGCTGAATGGAGACCTAAACCAAAGGGCTGTTCTTTTGGGTGATGGGCTCAAACCTTCTGAGGCTGATATTATCGTTTTTTCAGCACTGCATTCAATTTTGGTATTAAGACTCTTCTTTCCCTCATTAGGTTGGAGTTTTATATTCATACTGGATTTTAAAATGCTACCTACAACCAGCAGGTTAAGGTGCCACTTGGTATTATAATGCACATAATTGTGTTGCATGGTGAGAAACATATATACATTGCTTGGCAATGTAAATTTCGGTTCATAAATAACTGTATCACGTCCAACTAAAGGCTGTATTAAAAACAAATTCTGAACTTTTGGAAGTCCGAAACAAAAATCAAACTTTTAAATTATTTCGAGATAATTGCATGTCATCTTATTAAACTGTTATATTTTTAATGGCAGATTCATCTTACTAATGCTGAAGTGCAAGAATTTCCTAACTTGATGAGGTGGATGGACTATATCCAGGTCGGTTGCTTATTATAGCAAAATCTTTAGAACAATTTACATTTCTATAAGAAGTGCTTTGTAGCATGTAAATTTTTTATTTGGATTTGGTAGGGAATGAATCAATCCCCTTTTGAATTGGTGTGAATCATCCGATTCATGGATGATTCAATTCCATTCGTCAGATTCATGGTTCACACCTCTTTGGAAAATACACTAAATTCAGGTTGTTTTTGTGTTGGGCTTCCAACATTTTAAAAATTAAAAGCTCATCTAATTTATAATTTAAAAGCCCAGACCTTGAACTCAAGTCACATTAAAAAACTCTAAAACCACCGATACTTTTTTCTGTCAAAAGAACCAAACCAACAGACACTTCCCATCCTCTCCTCATTCAACCTGCATGACAGAAAGGCAACATTGGCTCCCTGCTTCCTGACAGAAAGGAAATCAAGACCTTGGTGACTTTGACTTAACTGAATTTTGATTGCTACAAATGATTTTTATTTTTATTTTTATTTTTGTTGTGATCACTAATCAAGATTATGTTAATATCATTGACCTATATTTTGTTTTTAGAGTAATTGCAGGTGATAGATATCCTTCAATAGTAGAACTCCAATTTTTTTGGGTTAAAAATATGTGAAATTTATTTTACATAAAATTTTAGTAATCAGTATTGAATCATCTGATTCACGGCTTCGATTTGATTTATGATTTGGAAAATGTGCTTTCCGATTCACAATTTGACAAGTATGTCCATAAGGTAGTATTTCAGAAAATCCCTACATGCACACATGTCAATTATAAACTTATCAAGAGGCTCTAACTGGGTATTCCCTTGAGAGTAATCCTAACTTTGTTGAATTTGAATTGTAATTTGACCTTCTGTTTTGTGCATTTCATGTGAGCTTCTTGTGATCCTTTCTTTATACTGAAAATTACTCACATCCATGTATCTTTTTCTATGGGTATCCATCAGGCCTTTTTTTCATGTGTGTAACTCCTAATCTATTGTCATTTGATGTTGTCCACTGTAATTTTCTTTCTTACATTTGATTTTGTATTGTTTATCGGGTTGAAAACATCTGGTAGATGATTTTCCCTTCAATAAGAATGATTTATTTATTTTGATGCTTATTTTGCTCTGGTGAACTTCTGAATCTTTGGTTTGTTTTTCTGCTACAATTATTTGCAGAACAAAGTGGACTTTGGTGGAGCATTTGAGACAGTTGTTGTTAACAAGCCTGCATTTGAATTTTTGGTGAGTAGTGCCTAATAGTTGGTCTTACTTATTATTGCTAGCATATCATGTTTATATAAAATATGGTTTCACTAATGCGAGCATGGCTCATTCTCTTCCTTTTCCAATTTTGTCATCTAGTGATGTCCATACTTCTCTGAGTGGCACTGTTGCTTGCAGCTTTATTTAGGTTACTAATAATCATGCCAATTGAGTTCCAGTTGAATATGTAACTTTATTCTACACATACAAAAAATAAATTATGGAGCATATGTGAGCCTTATCTTCTTTGTCATTTGTGCAGTTCTCAAAAAAATTAAAAGCAGATGGTGAGTCACCTTCAAACAAAGCTTCTCAAGATCAGAAGATTGCAGACAAACTTGAACAAAACATAAATGCAAAGAAGGGAACTGCAGAGGTATGTAATGTTCTTAATAATTCTGATCTCAGCCTGAGTGGAATTGATCAACAATTTTATGTTCAATTTGGTTTATGCTAATAGTGTTGTGATGCCATTTTTTTCCCATGTGTTTCTTTGAGGATATTGGCACACACAAATTTACATACATTTTATACATATGTAGACATACATGTGTACATGCATGCATACATATGTATGTACATACTCATCCAATTAAATTTTTGTGGCGGTTAGATGCTTTAGAAAGTGATATTTTTTAACTACAGAGGTCAATGCACTGCCAGAGTAAATCTCATTTAGGGTGCAAAAGCAACAATGGCCATGCAGCCATTAAAGTGAATCATTGTGGCCTAGGATATCATATGTCTACTGGACAGGATACGAATTGCACTTGTTTTTGCTTTGTAGAATTGGTTCCCTTATTTTCATGCATTATTACCTCAAATGAAATCATGGTTACTTGCAGAAGTTTGTATTACTTCATTCATTCTCTTTCTGTTACTAATCATGTGTGTGGTGACACTAACTTACGTCATCTGGAAAATTCCAGAAAAATGTTGCTACCAATGAAAAAGCTGCTGAAACCCAAAAAAATGGTAAATTAACTGAGGAGAAAAAGAAATCATTTGAAAAAGATTCTGCTGAAAAGGATACAGAGGCTGGTATCTCCATTCTTAACATACAGGTTGGTATCATTTGCAAGGCATGGAAGCATCCATCTGCAGACAGGTACTTGTTGCTTATTTGTAGCGGGTATTTTTAACTTTGGGCATACATTGATGATTTTCAATCCTCTTACACAGTTTACTGGTCGAGGAGATTGATCTGGGCGAAGGCAAATTGCGGCAAGTTGTTAGTGGTCTCGCAAAGTATTGTAGCCCTGAGGAACTCACAGTAAGAATGCTACTCTTCTCCAAACACCACTCAAGAATTTTTACATCAGATCCTTTTTTTAAAAAAAAATGTAAAGAAATCTTATTGCTGGCTATTGTTTTTAAAAAAAATTTAGCATATGAGTTCCTTAGACCACCTTGGTCAATGCAGAATCGTCGTGTTGTGCTGATTTCAAATGTAAAGCCGGGAAAACTTCGAGATGTGATGTCTGCTGGCTTGGTATGTGTACTTTACTTGTATTATTGCTCCTCATCTTTTAAAATTTTATAAGGATTCTTATTTTATTAATGCATCTATTTCTTGTCATGCTGCTGCATGTGCATGTGATGCGCAACTGTTAAAATGGTTTTTGACATTCCAGAAATGATAACCCTTTCAGATGTTACACAGGTATTGTTGGAAGAGCTGTGCTAAGTCTGGTCCAACTAGCATGCTGCATATATTTCTACTGATAGTCAATCTCCTCTTTTTTTCCTCTCTTTGTCCTTACAAAGTTTCCTGCCTAACTTTGAAGCTTTAGAACAACATATTTACCCATTCCTTTTTTTTTTTTGAAAAAATGTTTGCCTATTATTGCTAAAATAAATTGCACAATTTCTTCACTAAATTAATGGCAAGTATAAGGGGGTGGTCAAAACTTAATTGTATCATTGCAGCTGCTTGCCAATTAATATGTGTATCTCATGGTCAATTTCTTTGTCTTACAAAATTTCTCTGTTTGTCATTTACTTCTTGTGTGGGATTTGGGGAATAGGGACCATTAATTTGAGGTTCAGCCTGGTTCTTTCCCTGTCTTACTGAGTTTACTATAACTGTGAACCTGCTACTTAACTATTTAGTTGTCATGCTTATTATTTGGATTTGATATGCACCACATGTAAATGTTATTTAGTCTTGAGATTTCATGTTTTAATCAACTGAATTGTCATTATTTAATTGAACTGAGTATCATGTGCATAATAAACCTTTGCTAGCCCTGACATGCACTCACTGCTTATTCACATGTGTTTTGATGCGGTTCTCTTACCTGGAAAACCAAGGGCCAAATTAGACTGCTGATTGACTTGGGAGTAAGGCTTATAAAGACAAATATTTTATGCATGAACGTCAATCTTGATGTTGATCTATTTTTAGACTGTTAGGGCATCTCCAATCCCACTTTAGATTTGGCGGTAAACTTCAGATTTGGCTACAGTGCCACGCAAGAAATTGTGTGGCACTGTAGCTTGCTTTAAATTTTTTTTATTTTTTATATTTATTAGTTTAATAGTTGTTTAATATATTTTGGGTTATTAATTTATAATTTTGATCTAGTTTTAACCCCATAAAATATATATCATTATAAAATTTGTATTTATAATTTCATATTTTAATAAAATTAATAAATTATAATTTAAGTTTATATTTTTAATTAATAAAAATAAAAATTAGAAAAATAATATCAGAAATATAAATTCATTAAAATTAACACAAATTACGTGAACAATAAAATAAAAACATAGAAAGTAACGGGACCAACAAATTACGCACCAATCATGGATGTAAGGGAAGTACCGACCCGAGTAGTTGAAATGGTACAAGATGAAGATGCTCGATTTGAACAATTTCTTCATCGTTACAGGAAAATTAAGGACAAAGACGCTTATATTGCACTTCGCAATGCATTGATTGACCATTTATGGTTGCGTTATACAAATTCAAAAGATAATTAAAAACTTGTGTGCTACTTTAGTTTCCAATAAATAGTTGTTTTAGTGTCTGTCTTGTTTGTATGTTATGTTTTTATTAGTTAATTAATGCAATGTTTCTATTTGAATTTTTTATCATCAGTTTTCAATTTTATTCAAATTATCACAAATATTTTTATTTTATATTTAATAAATATTTATAACAAATATAAAAGATAAAAAATTAAAAGTAAGAAAGAAATGAAAGATAGTTAAATTTATTAAAGGTGTGAATATATAAATTGTGAAGTGCAAAGAATATTCTTAGAATATTCTGTTTTAGAGTTAAAAATAGAGTTGTTGGTTGGAGAAACTTTCACTGTAGAAGCTGTATTTTTGTATATTGAAGCTTCAAATATAGAGTTTTGGGTTGGAGATGGCCTAATTAGATGGTATACCCTGCCCATTGTTAAAGTTTGGTGCGTGATGCCATTTCTTGGAGTTTTAGAAAAGAATAGAAGTGAAACTACAAGTCAATTCACTCCAACATTGAGTTGATATCTCAATTGAGAGGTGTCTTCGATATTGAAACTTGCTCCCATCTCTCTGGACCATATTGTGTGTGCACAGAAGGCCTTTCATTGTCCATAAGATTAGGTGTTGTGTATATGAAAATTGCATTGCTATGTAAGCAATTGCTTGAAAAAGTTCTAAACAGTCTAGCAGGAGCCTTTTCTAATGCTATATGTAAATTATGGCCCTGTGAAATCTGGTCCACCTGCAATGTTGCATTTATTTCTGTTGGCAATCTATTTCCTTTTCCATCTTCTTCACAGGATAACAGTGGTGTGTGTTTAGGGGGGATTGACCCATATAGATTATGTTTGGTTGGTGAGTCAAACTGGTTGGTTGATAGGTATGACTTAAGATGCCGAAGTTTATTTCATTCTCATTTTCTTGACTGTGGTTTGAAGGAAATCTCTTTTGAAAATTGGTTTAGCACGGGAAATTTTTATATGAGCTGATTATACTTTGACTTACTTAAAACTTATCAAAATTAAATATTTTAAAGCAAGCCCTTAAGTTTTTGAGTTGGTCTTTAGCTCAATTGCACTATTGTTTATTATTTTGTGTTGTGTTTTTCAGTGTCTGATTTTATTTGATGGCTATATCTTTTGTCCGCCTTTGGTGTCTATTTAGGCTGATTTAATGTTAATGCACAAGTTCATTTGTTCATGTACAGGTCTTATGTGCTTCCAATCAAGACCACACAGCTGTTGAGCCAATCGTACCTCCGGAAGGTGCAGCTATTGGAGAGCGCATATTAGTTGCAGGGTAAGTGTGCAAACTTATCATGCTTCTGGTGGTAGAATCCCTCGTAGTCAAGCTTAAGAAATAACTTATATAGGAAAATTTCTTTTGCCTTTGCTGAAGGGACCTGATCTGATATAGTTCAAGATTTTGGAGTTTGATTTAACTTGTGTCTTTTAATAATTTATTTGTGCCTTTTATTTGGAAATGGTGATGGGTGAATCATGTTGGTTCCAACTCTTATATGCATGCATTCTTCATCTGATGATCTGACTATGATTTATGTTTGTTTCTTATCATTTCTCAACTGTTTATTTTATATATATGCAAGCTTCATATTATTGGTAGCTAGATGACAAAAGGACCCCATTAGGAAGTATTCCATTCTGCTTCCTGAGCATTCCTGTTTACTTCTATATGGCAGTTCTATCTGCGTTTCCATTGTACCCCAGACTTGAGATATTACCTATGTAATATTTTTCTGTATTGCTTTCTATTTAGTCACGATGGGAAGCCTGAGGATGTTTTAAATCCAAAGAAGAAGCAGCTGGAAAAGATAACTCCGGTAAGTTGATATCCTGCAACGACATTCCTTTGCTCTTACTTGTTCTCAATTGTGTTAACTAGATTACTATTTAGTTGGAGAACCCTAGTTGGAAGCTTTGTTCCATCATTTAATTGTCAGACTCGGGTTGTGCTACTGTGATCCAACTGATTTTTTGGTTCATTTTATTTAGCTTATGTACACGAACGAGAAGGGTGTTGCAACATACAAGGGGATACCCTTCATGACATGTGCAGGACCATGCTCATCGTCCATTCTAAACGCAAGTATCAAATGAACCATCCAGTTGTATAATTTTCTATTCAAGTGCTGCATTGCCGCTCCTCACCGTGTCAATTAAATCTTGACATCCGCCCTTAGTCTCATCTTTCTTTACTACTCTGCTACTAGGCATTATGATGAATTGCAGGTAGGCAGATACCTCTGTATTTGGACACACATTGTATGAATCATATTATGTTTTCCTGCTCATAAAAGCCGTTTCCTGAGGCTTCATGAGGGACTGCTTTTATATAATCATATTATGGATCCAATTTCTTTGCTTAGATGCCCACATACTTTGCCTATATTTAGGGCTACCTGTACAAATGTTCTTTATACAACAGTTTTCATGTTATGTGTTTGGTTAGTACTTTGAAGATAATGATGTTCTAGAGGATACTGGTACCATGCTCAATGAATAGTTAGTACCTTTTATTTAATTGTTTGATAATTGTAATAGTTGTTAAGGTCCATTGGGAGAATCTAGCCATCTATATCTATATATTTACAAGACTGTTTCTTTTAAAATTTAGCTTTGAAAATGAAAGCATTCTTCTAATATATTTGACGTCTAAATTGGTGAACCAGTTGTGCCCTTTGCCTTCTATTATTCTCCACTTTTGATAACCACAAAGAAATGCCAGTAACTTCATTGAAGGTGCCTCCCTTGAGGGGACCATCTTTAATGCCATCTTTTCTAAAATGGTTGCTTGGTGATCAGGGAAGAAGGATTTGGTTACAAGTCGCTGTTAATGACTTTGGACAATAGTTGCTTTGAGTAGGTTGATAGGAAAATTTGGAGGTTTCGTGCCATTAGATAAGATCTCTTTTGTAGATTTTAATAACAATAAAAGTTGAAAATTAGATGCTTCATTTCATTGATTTTCAAAGTAATATATTTTTTTTTTTATTGTCAATTATCATCACCACTCCTTGGCTGTATTTTCTTTTTTTTTTCCTGAAAAGATATTTTTTTTCCTTTGGGTCAAAATAAAAAACACTCAAAATAATCCATTTTATACAGCATTAATTTCTCATATTGAAATGATTATACTTCGTGGCCACCATACTAACCAAGAACATTTGACTTTTACGTGAGAAGTTGAGAATTCAAAAAATTACTCCTGATGTGCGATTAAAATGTAATAATCAAAGCATGTATGCAGTGGCTTGTTCAGATTGTTTAAAAATAAAAATAAAAATAATAAATAAATAAAAAGAGAGAAGGGGATGATTATATCACATTGGTACCATAAAAAAAAAAAGAAACAGAGTATGATCCTCTGTTTTGAATTACCCATGAGATTATATATATAATCTGAAGCCATCTTCTTCTTGAAAGGTGACCTTACATTAACTACTAAACAATTCTAAAATGATGAATCCATCTCCTTAGATTAGAAGGAAAACTCTCATGTCAACTATATGATGTGTGAACTTACACGGAGAAAAAGAAAAGAAATGAAAAAGAATTCACTTGAAACCTTTTAGTTTATACAGAGCAGAGGTGTGTAATGATCAAGAATGTCAGCAAGGCTATAATTGTCATCCTCTTGTCATTCATTCTATTATCAATTATGAAGACTCGGCCAATTCTTTCAGAGTGCTCACACGTATCAAAAGTGCATCTATATACATATCAGAAAAATAGTTTGTATATCTCAGCAAATGGGAGAAAAATCTAGACAAGAAACCTTGGATTAAATCAACATAGTTTCTTATACTAATTCAAATACAGGCTCTTGAATTATTTAAGGACTAGTTGTTATCTGATCACTTTGTTTGAGAGACTAAATCTAGTGGTTGCCAAAATTGTTGAAGCATGGTCATTTATAGCATTGATGCACACAGCGAAACATTTCTGAAATCAAGAAGCAGAACTCGTTTCACTACTGCAGTTAAAAAAAAAAAAAAAAAAGAGGGAGAAAAAAGGGAGAACAAAAAATACAGGAAAAAAAAGAGAAATCATCATTCTTTCTCAATGAAAACCAAAAGGGAATGCAGATCAACACAGCATAAGACGACAAACAAAAAAAGACTTGAAAGATGGAGTCATCCGAACCAGAACAAAAGCCAAGTAAACGTTTTGTATAAATTTTCCACCCCAAACTTCTCCATAAAGTTGAGACACAGTGCCATTCACAAACAAGATAACACACATAAAAAACTTTTTCAGTTTCATAATTGTTCTACCTGTATTTCACACAACTCAGAGACATTATTAGGATGTAAACAGTGTTTGATATCTTAGAGAACAACAGAGACCTCCAGCTTGAAAATACCTTCTAAAGCTGCCTTTGATTTTGTACATCTATCTATTTCAATGACAACATCCTCTGAAAAGATTAAAACTGGAACTAGCTAGTCCTACAATCTCCCTAAGCAGTAAGTTTAAATGTGAAACATCCCTTCTTGATTAAGCAAGCCATCAATATCAAAGAACTGATCTTGCATCATCTCCATGTCTAGACAATATGAATTAGAGCAATCAAAACCAGAAGTCTCATCCGGTGTCCTTTCCGGCAGCGTCCTTTCGAATGTTGTAAACTGCGGCGGTGAGCTCCCGGAAGTCATGTTACTTAACACTTCTTCATCGAGTTCTTGTTTCAATTCCGAGAAGGAACCAAAAGGCAATTCGATGTTTTCGCCGTTGTTATTGGAGGCGAAACTAATCAGGCGAGAAGACGCATGATGAGGAGCCTGACTTGCAAGGAGTTGAGAAGCGTTGATTGGATCTCTGCAAGTGTGTTCTCCCATGTAAGTGATCACATACATGGATGGATCTTCCTCAGACTTCTGAACTTGTCTTGTTGCTTGGCAATTCCTGTCATGCTTGTGTGTGCATCTGAAGTAGCTTCTGCAACAAACAACATCTCAACCCAATCAGATTAATTCATTTCATCATCTTCGATCATCATCATCATCATCATCATCATCATCATCATCATATGTTTCTTTATCAATAAAAAGAATCAAATTTTAATCTAATCATATATATTTATATATACCTTGGGGATGTGGAACCATAGATCTCTTTCTGGCCATACTTCCTCCATGAAAAACCATCTTCAGCAGTCTTGGCAACAACCTTCCTGGAAGGGTAAGAGCTCATCCTGAGGACATAATTGTCAATACAATCAGAAAAAGAGATTAAAAAAACACTCTCTTGACTTAAAAAGACTCACATCTCATTGGTTAGCCCCGAATTTCATGCAATAATAATCACATCTTCAACTGTGAAATGACCAAAACAATTATCATACCTTCTCCGGCCACCACCTTTCCCTTCCTTCACAGTCGTCGTCGCCGCTTTCCTTTTCCGGCTAGAGCTCTCACTTCTCCGGTCAGAGTCTTGGCAAACCTCTGACACCTCACCGGAGCCACTAAAAACACTGATAGCGTTCAAGATAGAGCTCCTCACCTCCCTCAGCAGCTCCTTTGCCTCTTCATCAGCTACAAGACTCTCTAACTTGTTCATCTTCTCTTTTCCTTTGATCAGGTCCTCCACTACTGTTCTCTTCACTGAGTTTTCCTTCTCATCAAGAGACCCCATCCCTCTCTTTCTCTCTATTCCTTCTTCTTCTCTTAAGTCCTATCTTTGTTGATGAGCTTGGTGGGAGGTGAGTGGAGAACTGGGGTGGTGTTTTATGTGGAGATGATGGATGCGGACTAACAAAAATAAATAAAAATAAAAAAAAAGGGGGAGAATTTAAATAGGGAAGCAACATGGGAAAGAGAGGAGGCTTCATCTGGTCTAGAATGACATTTGAATTAGTGATGTCATCACTGTGACATCATCATTATCTTCTTACAATTATCCATTCATCCCATCCGTCCATCACAAGATCAGACACAGCTTCCTTGCAACTTCATTATTAAGTAACCACAAGTTGCACCTGTGCATGCACAATGACATAACAGTACATGTAGTTTCATGCGTGGCCACTGGTTTTCTTGTCATTTTCATCTTAAAAATTATTCTTATATATATATATATATATATATACACACACACACACTACACAGCGCACATCGCCATGCTCTAGAAAAGTTGTCTCTTTTGACTCTGTGTACCACTCAATTAAAAGTTGTTTTTATTTTTGGTAGAGTTGTTGTTTTTATTATGTTCATCGATTTTATATATATATATATATATATATATATATATATATATATATATTGGGGTTATCTCTAATTTTTGGTGTAATAATTGTGATTAGATATATTATGATGACATCGTTATTATATCTGGAATGAGTTGGTGGATTTTTGTGTCCTCCTATGTCTTTCAATTTAACCAAACAAAGTGGCGTTCTCTCCATGTGCTCATCATGTGCTGAGTCAAATTTCTTTGTGGCATGCTTTCACATGGATGATGGGATGGGTTTGCCCTTTTCCATTTCCTTGACTATGGTTTACAAACTAACTAACTGGACCATTTCTTGGTGTTGGTCTGGTTAAGCTTTTCTTTATGTAAATTATGTATATTTTTAACAGTTTTAAGAGAGAGTGTAGTGTGTGTGTATTATTTATTTGATGTTTGGAATGAAAAAAATAAAATGTGAAATACCATTATATGAAAATACACATTACTATCAAAATGAATTTCTGGTTTATTGGCATCAAGTTTTCTGTGAAGTTATTCATGTCTTATTAAAAAGATAGATTCAAATCTTAATCTACACAAGTGAAAATACATATATATTAAAAAAATAATTCCATGCATGCACATTTCTTTAACGTGACTTACTCACATTTCATTTAAAAAAATAAAAATAAAAAATAAACAAAACGTACATACATTATTCGAACATGTTCAATAATTTATTTTAGTAATATTCATAATTATATTATATTTGAAAATATAAATATGGGTCTAATATTATGTGAGCATATTAGCCAATATCTAAATTTTTGTTGTTTTTATATTTTTTTTGTTTGATAAAAATGGAACATGATTCATAAACAAAGCCATCAAGCTTGTTTTACAAAGGATTATTCGGAGTATTTCCATCATTAAAATAGAATGAGAAACATTCATTTGAAAACATACATTATTAAAATATGTTCGATATTTTAAACATAGCTTGTGAGTTTATTCATATTTTTATTATGTTCATGAATAATCTATTGTATATGATCGGTCTAATATTATCCTAGCTAGCACCATTTAATTAAATTGTATAAACCAAAACTATATATATATATATAATTGTTAGTTAATAGATCTAGAGGTACATCATCTTGTCCTTTGCATATTGAAGCATCTAATATTATCCTAGCTAGCACCATTTAATTAAATTGTATAAACCAAAACTATATATATATATATAATTGTTAGTTAATAGATCTAGAGGTACATCATCTTGTCCTTTGCATATTGAAGCAACACAAAGTATATATATATATATATATATATATATATATATATATATATATATATATATATATATAATTGTTAGTTAATAATAGATCTAGGGATACATCGTCTTGTCCTTTGCAAAAATGAAGCAACACAAAGTACGTATTTATCATGATCCAATGAGGCAGTACTATTTATGTAGAAAATTGTCACCACTTGTCCCATGGCCAACCCTGCAAACTTTATTGTTTGTTGGAGATAAATGACAATGACCATTCATTCTTAACTTTTTTTTTTTTTTTAAAAAAATAATCAACTACATGTCTCCAAACTTAATTTCGTAATTGCCACACAAAAAATAAAAATTCATCTTTATCCTTGTCACACAAATTTATTAATTGCATAGGAATGTGACTTATATCACTATACATGATATACATAGTGTATTCCAAATATGTATTAAAGAAGTTTTTCATAATAATTAGAATCGGGAAGAGCATTTTATTATATAGATAAGACTTTATAACTTGTACGTATATGTAAGATATGCGTGCATAGTGTTTTAAGGATCTTTTCATAATTGTCAAAATTGGAAAGAATAAAAATTTATTTTATTAATTAAAACTCGCACAATTATGCAAGATATATATTAAGGATGTTTCTATACTTAATAAAATCAGAAAGAAGAAAAATTCATTTTATCAAATAAATAGAAATGTATAACTTATTATACAAATTAATATGCAAAATATGCATGATAGTTTAAGGATGTTTCATCATCAGAAAGATAAAAAAGTATATTACAAAAAGATGACTTGCATAACTAGACAAGATTTTAAAAATGTTTTCATAATTATTAAAATCACAAAGAAAAGAAGTATATATATGTATGAATGAGAGATGATTCAAAGAAATTGATTTAATTTTGTAATTTTCAAAACCATTTTTGTAAGAGATTTCAACTTTTTTTTAGCCTTTTGATGAAAAAATTATTTCTTCCTAACAAAGAGGAGCTATTAGCCTATTACCAACATAGATTATTATTATTATTATTATTATTATTATTATTATTATTATTATTATTATTATTATTATTATTATTATTATTCATCTCTCAAATTGAACATCTCCTTTAAAATATTTTCCATTCAATCCATAAGAATAAATAAAAAACAGGCAAATCATCTCTCATACACAGGATCAAGGACTAGGTTATTGATAGAAGGAAAAATAAATAAATAAATAAATAAATAAAATGGTATCATAAAAGTTACCTAATTTTAACATGTAAAAAATACCTGTCACTAATCACTAACAAACCTACGAGTATTATTTTATTTCTATTTTAAAAATACAATATTAAATCTCTAAACCTAAGTCAAACTTCATTACAACTATCAATATTACTTTAAAACTCAATCAGAACATAAGAAAGTGAAAACTCATGAATGATATCATTAAAATTTACAAAATAAAATATTTAATAAATATGTATGTACATATTAAAATATTAGCGGATAAATTTCGACTAATATAATAGATGTCTAGAATTGTTACAAACAAGAGGACATTGATAAATCCATATAGACTTGAGTGTCTTTTCTCAGTCCATATGCTAATTAATATTGCAAAAATTCAATTTGCATGAGTGTCAAATAATACAATTCTAAGAAAATGACTAAACATGATATAATTAATATTACTTAAATTCTAACAGTTCTTAATATTTCAGATTAATTAGTTCAATGCAAGATTATACATCACTTTGATTATCAAAATCACATGAGGTGACTTAACATAACCTGTGTTTATAAATGGCGCCAACCATTTTTTGTAGTCCATTTTCATTCAATACATCATTTTCCTTATTTTACTAAAATTTGAAGAAAAAAAAAATCTCTATCAAATTAAGGGTTTATTGTATATAAAAACAAAAGACTAGTCTTCTTCAAATCTTAAATTATTAAAATAATGACCAAAACGATGGAGAATGACTTCTTCACTAGACTTGAGCTCTTTTTTAATTATGGTTTTGGTTGTAAAGTTCTTATGTTTTAGTTTATGTGTATTCCAATACTCTGATTTATTCTTTTGATTTTTGAGGCCACACTATCATTGTGACCTTTTTTAATTGGAAAAGTTGAGTGTGAAATGGTGGATTTTTTTTTTCTTATAAAAATGAAAAGTGTTATCTTTATTTGTTAATTTAAAATTTATATTTTACATTCTAAAATAAATAGAGCGATTTATTATACTTTAGATCATTGGTTCAAAAATCTCGATTATAATATTTTTCATAGTCTAATTCCTTATAAAGTATTTCTCACCATTTATATTTATTTATTTAATATAGTAATTATAATTATTACATTTGATATAAGTTATTCATGTGTTTCTTTTTTTTTTTATTAAAAAAAAATAACCACCCCTTATGGCAAGAGAGCGGTAGATCATTTTCATCTGAGTGGAAAGTGGAGATAGTTTAATTTCTTTCTTATTTATCCAAATCTATAAAAAATAATAATATAAATAATTATAAAAATAAAAAAAATTAAGAACCACTTTGATTATTAGTAAACTACGTTTTGTCATGCCATGCTTATTTCAAATCCTAATAATTGTCAAACTAAAAAATCATATATTATACTCAACACTAAATATGGAGTCTGTTTTCCATCCTAATCTAAGACTTATATAATAAATTTTTTCCTAACTAAGCATCATGCATCTTTAGATGATAAAGATAAGGTGATGGTATTTTGGACCAAAAATCAATTATTCTAGTTCTAGGCTTCATTTCCAAGAAGCTTCAATGGAGAATTGTGAGGCAATTTTCATTTTGTCAAATTATTCTCAAGTTTTTCATGATAGAACTCCCCAAATTTGCAAAGATTTTCTCTATATTTTGTCATTTTAAAATGCACACTTTCAAATAACAAGACTAGAGTATTTTGTCTCCTCTTGGAGAATTTAAACCAATTTGTTGCTATGTCTATGGATTATTGAAAAAAAATTGTATTTTATTGGAAGCGAAATGCCTTTTTTCCTTTTATTTTATTTTCTATTTTTTTTTATTATCCAAACATAATTTCATGGAAGTTGCTAGGTGATGATGATGATGTCCCATTCTTTTCTCTCACTAAATGTCCAAGCCCTCTTTTTTTTATTTTTGAATAAAAAAGTAAGATTCATGCATATCTTAATTACTTTTTTTTGCATTTTATTTCTTCAATTAATTAAAAAAATATCACATAATTTTTCTTTTTACCAAATATTTTTCTCTCAATAGTTTTGTTAAAAACATAAATAAGCTTTTTTCTTTTAAACAAAACACAATAAATAAACTATTTGGAATAACCTCACATATATCAAATGGTATAAAATGTTAATATATTTTTTATAAGCCACGTATCAAATCAAAGATGTACACTCATATAAAATTAGTACCCTACTTTCAATATAAAACTTAATTAATACTATCCACACGGACAACTGAAAATTCAAAAAAAAAAAATAATATTGATATTGCGAGTAAAATTGTTTGGAATAATAATATAAATTAAAATATATATTATTTTGTATTAAAAGGTTTTTAATTAAACTTAAACGAATGCCAGCTCTCCCATGAATTAACTTAATTTTTAAATGAAAAGTCCAACATGAAGATAAATGAAGCAATTTTTTTAATCACAACTTAATTTTTATTTTACATCTTTCTAATGCCATTTGATTTATTATATTCTATTTTAGTTTTTAATTAAATAATTGCGTTGAGTGGAGGGCAAGGCAACTATGATGATGTCATATGGATGATGTCATCCTAGTGACGCAAATTACAGCACGTGGCATCTCATTCTCACTATCCTCACTCCTCGTTGGTGTTGCTGACTCAAAAACAATTTAGGAAATCTTTTTGGGAGGATTCCTTTTGTAGATCCTTTTCCTCAGTTTTATTGAATTATTAATTCCTCATTTAATTTTTTTTTTTATTTTGGTCAAGTGTTTGAGAATAAATTCCAATCCAACAATTTTGACACATCAGACCACTCTTTTGTCCTTTTTTTTTTTCTCTTTCTTTTGTCAGAAATAGATTTAGTTATTATTATTATTATTATTATTATTATTATTATTATTTATCTAGAGAAGTAATTCAGAAGATAAAAGACATGCTTGTCACTAGTCACTGTTACTTTGATTGATTCCAGTGGTTCCATTTGATGTTATTTAGTTATTTTATGAATTTTCAGATTTAGCTTTCCAATAATCAAAACGTAGCTAAATTAGATAAAATATGTATTTTGGGAATTGCTCTTAAAAATCTTCATTATTTTTTGTGAAATAAAAATTGCGGCTTATTAAATAAATGGGTTATTTGGTCCTCTTATTTGTGTCATATATAGCAATATAAACTTAGCTAGGTTGTAACAATTGGGCCGCCATAACGAGATCTATCCCCCAGCCCGGTCCCATTAGAAAGCCCATGGGCTGAACTTTAGGTTGTACATCACTAAGCCCGGCCCATTAACACTGCTACCAAACAATTTAGATCGATGAATTTTAATTGCTTCTTCATATGGCATCTGAGGCAAAAACAAATTGCATAAATAATCATGTTTTAGATAAATTAAAAAAAAAATGCCACCTCACACATGAATATTAGACTGATGAGCACTGGATTTCATTAAACATCACGGGCCAGTTAATTAACTATATATAATTGATATCATATATATGTTAACAAATACAAGCCATTTGAATTATTTAAATCATCTAACAAGTCTTTCCTTGCAGGTGGTGAATAAACATGTATTATTAAACATAAATTTTATTTCTTACACAAATTAACAAATCCATTCATTTTGATTTAATCGATCACATCTCTGATTTAATTTTACTCAATTACTATCATTATTTTTGCTTTTAATTAAATCTTAAATTTATAACAAAATGAAGCATAATTCTCATTAATTATTATCTCTATAGCGTTTCTGATAATTGATTCACTGAGCTTAAGTCAAAGGGCAGCTTAATGGTGAGATTTCCCAAAAAATAAATTTTTTTTGTATAATATATATATATATATATATTTCTATTATGGCCATGAATAACAAAAACACTTAAATAATCCTATAAAAAAATTGCAAGAAAATAGATAAGAACAGTGACTTGAGTAAGAAAATAAAGAAAGAGCTAATAGGCATTAAATTAAGTAAATTCATGAACATATAAAGTAGGGATGATGAATTAATGTGAATGCGAATGCCTGACCAAAAATAAGGTTTCTTTGAAAGTTCGATTGATTTGTCCTCATTTGTTAGCAAGTCAAAAGAAAGATTTTGATGATCAGAAGAAAAAGATAATTTATCATATTATAGGTGCAAAAAGGTGATTTGTTGATATATATATATATATATAAAAGGGTTGTTGATTTGTCTGAAAGAGTTGAATGAACTATAATTAATTAAGAAAAATGAAGTGTAGAATGTCTATAATTAGATTCCATTATCATCTGGATTGTTTGTGTAAAATTGTCTTTTGATATATATATATATATATATATATATATATGTTCCATCAATATAAATGGAACATGGTGCAATAATTAAGATAACAAGATGCCAAAAACAATTAAAGAAATTGCTCTCTTATCAAGTAGCTTCTGTCATCCATATATTTTATTTGCAACTTGCTTGCTCTCCATTATGAGAATTCAATGCATGTGTTTAGCGTGTGAGTTATTATATAAGATAATGAATCACATTAAAAAACAAGATAAGGAAGTGCGTTTTTTAAGGTTGGTAGCCTTTTTTAATCAAAATATTTGCCCCTTTTTGTTGGCACTAGTAGTAATTCTTCACATGAGCATTATCTTAAGGGCCGTTTGATTGGCGGTAATATGAAAATATTACCGAGAATCTGATGGTAATGTGAAAATATTACCATGTTTAGTTATTGTAGTAATGGTAATGTGAATGATAATGTGAAATTACCAATAGTGAAATATTACCAGATGAGGTGGTAATCTAATTAGCACCAAAATAGATGGTAATCCAGATTACCAGGTTGGTGGTAATATGGAAATTTTATTTTTTCCAATTATACCCCAGGCATTCACAAAAATTACTTCCTAATACCAAAACCCTAATCCCCATTCATTCGACACAAATTATTTAATTTTCTTTAAATTAATTTGTTTTGATTTTCTCTAAGTAATGCATCAACTCAAATCTTCAACATTACAACAATTTTATCCATTCCCTTGAAGCATCCCAAATGCAGCTATTAAGCTTACTCAAACTGGTCCAAAATTTGGGCGGAACAAAAAGCAAGAAATTAAATAAATTTTATCGGTGAACTAGAATTATTCCGCTTCAAATTTTTAGCTCTTCTCCAACCGAAGACTTGATTGAAGTCTTTTTGACAATTATATAATACTAACATAATTTAGAAAAATGTTAAATATATAATATATAATATTATAATTTAATTATTTTTTTATCAAAATACTTTAAATTAAAATTTTCATAATTTTATATGTAGGGGTATTTAGGTAAATTTAATATATTACTGAGGTGATTACCATGAGTAACCAAACATGGTAATGAAATATTACCACACTACACCACAAAAGGGATTTAGAGGCGGTTTTCAAACCCTACAGAGGCGGTTAAAACCGCCTCTATAGCTTTAGTGTTGGTTTTTTGAACCGCCTCTAACCCGCCTCGTATCAAGCCGGCTCTACACTTTAGAGCCGGTTTTTAACAACCGTCGGGGTAAGCTTTAAATATGTAGGCGGTTTTTTATCCCAAATTTAGAGGCGGTTATGACCGCCTCGAAAATGTTTAGTTATAGAGGCGGTTATAACCGCCTCTATAGCTAATAATTTTTCATTTCTCCATCATTGTTTTAGAGGCGGTTATAACCGCCTCTACAATTTATAAACGGTAGAGACGGTTATAACCGCCTCTAAAACAATTAGTGAAAATTAAAATTATTAACTATAGAGGCGGTTATAACCGCCTCTATAACAATTAGTGAAAATTAAAAATTATTAACTATAGAGGCGGTTATAACCGCCTCTATAACTTACAAGCGGTAGAAACGGTTATAACCGCCTCTAAAACAATTAGTGAAAATTAAAAATTATTAACTATAGAGGCGGTTATAACCGCCTCTAAAACAATTAAAAAAGATTAAAAATTAAAAATTATATTTCAATACACATCCATGTATGCATGCTTAATCATGCATCCCATTTCTTAAAACACAAGCACACAACACACACACATTTAAAGGTCCCTTGGTGGTGGGCCTTTCCATTTGCCATTCTCTAAGACATAATAATAGTTTTTAGTATTCCTCTTGACTTCCAACTTTAATGCCTCACTCCTCATATGCATATAAAATAGAGTGTCCAAGTACAAGTCCAATGCCAATGACAATGGCAATTCAATACATTAATACAGAAAAATATGAACAAAGGCCATGACACAAGTCCTATATGAACAGCTAGAGAAGCACTATTCATGCATTACCAATTTGGGTACATGACCACAAATCCAAAGACCACATATGGTAGACACTTGATTCAGTCAGGAAATTGATCGAGCTGGCTAAAGTTTCATCAGTCAAATTCATCGAGCCAGGTCTGGTCCTGGTTCAGTCAGACCAACCACAATATACATAACTGAAGAAGAAGATACATTAATCATGTCTGATGTGCACCTGAGATCATGAAATCCCTTCAAGTTATCAAGATCATATGCAGTGTAGTGCTTACAACAAGCGGCAACCTTGAGTTTATTTGCATCACCGGCGTCTAGCAAACCTTTGACGTACATTGTCCCGTATTTGCTTGCAAGTAATGGATCTTCTCTGGGAGTTTCTTGACCTATGCCCCATCGAGGATCTCTGAATATGTTAATATTTGGACTCCAAAATGTGAGTCCTGCCAATCCCACATTGTGCATTGCTCTAGCTTCAGTTGAAACCACCTGTCCTCACAACATGAACATTCAATCAAACATCAATTTAATGCACACATTAGTTACTATAATTAAGTTATTGAACAACAGACAGCAGAGGCCAGAGGTGCAAACTGTGACATTTTGATTTAAATGGATGGTTTCAAATGGAAAAGAAGACATTGTTTTCAAGATTGGAGGCTATCTGCAGTACAGCTTTGCGACCAATGTATCATCTCACCTTTGCACGCTTTAACTCATGTCCTGTGGAATTCTTGCTCTCTATAAAGGAACTCAGTCGTGCACGGATCTGACATTTAGTAAAGTCTTCCTGCAAAACCTGCAGACATAAGTTGCATTTTTAGAGCGGGCTTTATTTTACAATCTATGAAAAGCATCAATATAATTTAATGTTCCAAGTAGTCCAAATAAAAAGGAACTAGACTCAAACCAACCTAAAAGGATGATAAATAAAAAAGCAAAAAGAAAATCAGTTCCATCCATTCAATCTTTTTTGTTCACTGCATCCTGCTCCATTAACAATCTGAAGTCCAAACATTGAAAGGGATGAAACATAACTAACATGGGGGTCATTAAAAGTTTGTGTCAGAACATTTATGAATAACATATGCTTCCATTAGTATCTCAACAAAATTCCAAAATTCAAAGGGCTCCTTTCTCGTGGTGCAGGCACAAGTACCAAATACAACTATAATTGCTTTTCGATCAGACTTCCAACATAAAACCCTCTCCCACCACCATTAAATTAGGCCGTTCCTACTAATTTAACTTCCTCAGAAACAAAAGGTCCTCATGAACAGTGACTAAATAATCACAACTCATTCACCAATGAAGAGAGTTAATTAAAAGCAATAAAAACTACATACAACTATAATTCTCTGTCTATGAGAAATTTCTAATACCATTAATTATTTTCCTATGCCAACTTGAGCTTTAGACATTAAAGGACCAATATCATAGCAAATAAAACACCATCTAAAATCCAAGACCAAGTTAACATAATACATCAAAGATTACCATAAGTTGATCTGTGCTTCCAAACCTCTCCTTGACAAGCACGACCATGTGCGGGTCCTGAAATACAACAGTAATACAACGGTAACAGCACAAAAGACACAAGGATGGAAACTACTTCAGAACTGGAAGACCACTATCAATTTGATTAAAGAAAAATAAAATGAGGGCACACATGTCAATAAGAAATTACTCAGAAAGCAAAAAACCATGAAGAAGAAGAAGCATTCCAAACCTTTTCAATCGCAATAACACTAGCTCCAACAAATATCCTATGGAATGCTCAGTAAAGTCAATAGAGTGTGTCACCTGAGGTTTGCTGTAGGTTGCAATTATATAATTTACTGTGAACTCTGTCCAGAAAAAATTCCCACCAGCAGTCCAATCATCTGATTAAAACAGTAATTGCACATCAAATCCTGGATAAAACTAGCTAAACATACTGAACTTTTGAACAAGCTATGGTCGATAGCAGTGTGTCAAAGATGCTTTGCTGAGGGAGTCAAGGCTAGTGTTTTCTACAATATATATACCAAACAACGAAAATTCCAGGTGAATACCATATATAAGATAATAATAACAATCACAATAACAAATAAAAATCATCTAGATATGACTGGTAGACCTGGACATTTTTATAAACAGGAATCAAATTTTTGTAGTAAGCCATGCATTTAGAAAATAATGTCAATCCCTTAGCCCCTCAAACTAGGTAGGCTGTAGAAGAAGAAATAGAAATACAACCTTTTGCTATGGAATTCACTACTGCTGCAACATCACCACCAGCACAAAAAGCCCTTCCTTTTCCCTGACACAATTGAGCTAGCCAAGGATTAGAAAGACAGCTCCCACTTTGCCAAGTGATTTCCTTCAACTCTTTTACATGCTAAGTTCATCAACTTTTCTTGATAAAGTAACAACTAATAGCAAATAGGAATCCCTGTACTAGTACCTTCATGATCAATAATTTCACTTTCGGGTCCTCCTCATACTCAGTCAGAAGCCTAAATAATTCCTGGATCTGTATCATTAAATCAAAGACAAAACATGAATTCAAGAACATTCAGCCCAATTAGAACTCCCCTGCAAACCCCTTTTCCTCAACCAAAACCTATCAGAAACCATGAAAAACACAAAATAAATCTTCATTCGAGCAATCTAAGTTATCAAGCAAGTATAATTCACAAAAAAAAAAAACCCCATTGAAATCAAACAAGTATACATCCCAGAACTATAACTACACGAGATGCATAGAAACACGATCAAACACTAGAGAAAGATGTTGATATACCTGATCAAATTTTGCGACTGCCAGCAAGCTGCAAGGGCATTCCAGCAAGCGCACCAACTCCCATGGAGCCCTGAACACAAACCTAACAAATACAACAAATAGTTAGCTGCTCCAAAAAGGATTTCACTAAATTAATGAATCAAACACCTGATTCTAAAGTTGTCTCCATGAAAATACCTTGACATGTATTCCATCATCAGCAAATGAAAGAGCAAGGGTCCTTACAAGTTCCATCAGAGTACAAGTCGGTGACGTAGGCGCTTGGTGGAGAGCTCAGCGATCTTGAAGCCAATCAAGAGAAGGGAGTGGAACGTCGAGCGCTCGGCGAGTTTTAGGAGCTCAGTGATTTTCATTTTAGGAGCTCAGTGAGAGAGAGGGAGAGAGAGAGAGAGAGAGAGAGAGAGAGAGAGAGAGAGAGAGGGGAGGGGAGAGAGTGGCGGCGGAACGGCGGTGGAGCGGCGGCGGATGAAAAAGAAATGAGAGAGAGTTGCGACGGAGCGGCGGTGGAGCGGCGGCGGATGAAAGAGAAAGATGGAGCTTGCTTTCAGGGAAACGAGAGAGAGAGAGGGTCCTGGTGTGTGAGTGAGTGGATGGAGAGAGAGAGCTTTAATTTTTTTATTAATTTAAATTAGAAGGGGTTTTTTTAACCGGCTCTAATGTTTGGAAGAAAAAAAATTTTAACCATTATAGAGGGGGTTTTTTAAAACCCCTCTACCTAACAGCTTCTAAAAATAAAAACTGATTTAGTGCCAGTAATATAAGTTCTCAACCAAACATAGTAATCTTACACTACCACAACATTTCCGGTCATATAATATTTCTGAGCTCATTACCATGGTAATCTCATTACCGTGGTAATATAACATTACCACGAACCAAACGGCCCCTAAGGGTTGTTTGATGACCGTATTTTAAATTACAATGTAAATCAAATTACAGTGTAAATGAAAATTACTATATTTTAATTTACATCATGCTTATTTGATTGCCTATAAATGAAAACACCGGATTTACTTTTCAAGTGTTTGGTTTGATGTAAGTTGTGGGTTAAAATCACCATGTAAAATAAGTGGTAATATTACCCTTTTTTCATAATTTTTTATATTTTATAATTTTCTTTAATATTTCATCTAAAATCTATTTTATTTATTTAAAACAATAGATTTTATTTATTTAAAATATATTTTATTTACGGATTTAAATTAACTCAAAGTTCTCAACCATTACTAATTAACTATATAACGATACAAATAAAATTTCTCACAAATAAAAAATTTTAAACAACAATTACATAAAAATCTCTACAATTTCAGCGTGATAAAAAATTTATTTTTTTAATTACAAGGGGTTTAATTAATTGGGATTACACAAATTTATTTTAAACTACTTATAATTTTTGTTTAATATATATTATACTATTTTAATTATTATAATCTTTGTTTAATGTACTAGAAAAAAAATCAAATTTAAAGCAATGAATACAGTACCACCGGTCAGCCAGCTAGCGGTGGTGGCCAGAATCTAGTTGGCCAGCAGCAGTGGCAGTCACTGTAGTCCGCCCAGGTGGCGGCAGTGGCCGAAGACTAGCCGGCAGCAGCGACCGATGATGGTGGGTAATTAGTTTAGTAGCAACCCTAACTCTTTGAAAAAAGAGTAGCAGCTCCAATAGTATTTTACACTGCTGCATTTTAAATTACAGTCAACTGTAATTCAAAATGCAGCAAATATATAGAAATCAGTAATTTGATTTACAACAACTATCTCTAGGGGTAATCAAACAACCCATGTTACCATTTTACCTATAAATCAAATTATATCACACCTACTTACAGATAACCAAACAGCTCCTTTGTTAATGAATAAGCTATGGATTGAGGTGCATGCATAAAAAAACCTCAAGTTTTTTTAATGTTTTATTTTTATGATAATTTGACCGGATCATATTTTTCAGAAAAAAATTATAAAAAAAATTAAAAACATCTATGGAAAATGGGCAAATCATATGCATGATGCGTACATAGAACTCAGCACAAAAGATTGAGAGTTGCTAATAAAAAAACATGCCTTATAATTACCACAAAATAATACAACTTCTTTTTGTTTATGAAGAAAATAACAACAATTTCTACTAACCCAACACTGTGTTTTTAATTTATCTAGATGTAACGCAAGTTCTTTGACCTAATTGAGAAGCTGTGGCAGATGACGCAGATGCCAAGACACATGCATTCGGAAACGTACTGATGATGGCGTATGCTCAAAAAACACTTCTCTCGGTTATTGGGAAATAATTTAATACGACCCACTTAATAAATCTAAATAATATTAAATCTGTTTAAAAATTATTTTTATGGTAAAAACAATTTAATAGTTCAACTGAATCTAATGAGTTTTCATAATAATCATAAGAACAATAACAACAGTTATACTATATAGTAGTAATGATTTTTAATATATAACAGCAATATATGAGTGTGATCAATCTTTAATTTCAAGCAGTCGTTTTTTTTACTCAAAAATTTCTTACATCATCATAGATAATTATGAAAATTGATTATATATTTCTGTTATGGTTGAATATAATTTTAGCAATAAAAAAATGTAAAGTTAGAGGGCTCCATCGAAACCTTCAAATGTAATTTGAAGTTCCTAAGATTTGATATGGTTGGAAAGTTCCATGTTGATGAAGTGACTTCTTTCTCACACTCCGACTAGTTAAGGGGTTTCCAAATTTACATCACACGATTCATACTAGTAGGTTTTTCCTCTTTATTCTCACCAGATATAGTATTTTTTGTATTTTAAAGTGGATTTCATTTTGCCCAGTGTTCTCTTCTTTTTGCTTTTTTTTTTTTTTTTTTTTTCTTTCACGGTTTGTATTTCTTTTTTGTTTTTAATGGAAATAATTCAGCCATTTAAAAAAACAAAAAGTCTTTTTCTCGTTGTTTAAACACTCATTGTTATCTGTTAGACTGACGATGCACATGCTGACAAAGATGACTGATTAATGGTGAGGACATGCATGTCGACGTGAGCGGATAATGCATGGTTGCTTCCTGATTTAATACGATATTAATTATGTATAATTAGCTGGTAAACTTAGTTTATAAAATATGAGCAAGTGGGCAAATGCGGACAAGGTATGGTTGTTGACCTGCCGGTTTCAACTTGTATAATATCCTAGCTAGAGACTAATTAAGAATTTAACCGATAAAAACAAATCTAGCTAGCTAGATTATGGTCGATTGGAGACTGTTACAGGAGAATTTAATTTAAAAGTTCATGATGATTAATGAGCTGGTTAATTAAAGCATACATCTGGAGTATATATATATATATATATATATATATATATATACAATAATCAGTTTTATATACAAATTTCATACCAGGCAGGACCATTAAGACCAAAAGTTGTACTTAATATTACGACTAAAGATTAAATCGGCACAACTAGCTTGCAAATTAATTCCCATCCTCTCTCTCTCTCTATATATATAGTTTGATTGTATTTGTAAGAGGAAAAATTAATGATTGTATTGATAAGAATGACTACAGATATATAGAGAAGAAGAAAGAATATACGTATATATATACGTATAATACATGTAACCCTAACATATAATACACGTATGTACAAGGAATCCTAACACACCCCTTCAAACTCACGGTGGGTCATACACCGAGAGTTTGCCTATTAGAAACTGGAAACGAGAAATAGTATGAGATTTAGTGAAAAAATCAGCAAGCTGGTGGGCGGAGGTAACATAAGGAAGACGAATGGTGCCGGCAAGATAGTGATGACGGACAAAATGAAGAGCAACCTCAAGATGTTTGGTGCGTTCATGAAACACTTGGATTAGCTGCAATTTTGATGGCACTCCGGTTGTCACGGTAGATAGGAGTGGGAGCGAGATATAGAGACACCAAAGTCCATCAAAATTTGACGCAACCAAAGAACCTCCTTGGCGTGGGAAGACATAGCACCATACTCAGCCTCGGCAGGTGGAAAGAGCAACGGTGGATTGTTTCTTGCTTTTCCAAGAGATAAGAGAATCACCAAGGAAAATGCGAGAAACCGAGTGGTAGAGCGACGATCGGTAGAATCACTCCGCCCAATCGGCATCACAATATGCACGGAGCTCAAAGGAGGATGTGGCCGAGAAAAACAGAGATCGAGTGAGAGTACCACGAAGATATCGTAGAACTCGAAGAAGAGCAAGTGTAATGAGTAGAGCGAGGAGTACTCACAACCGACTAAGAACTCGAACGAGCATAAGCAATGTCGGGTCGAGTGATAGTCAAATAAACAAGAGCTCCAACAAGTGCGCGATAACGAGTGGGATCAACTAAAAGTTCTCCATCGGTAGAGGAGAGACGATGATGCGGCTCAATAGGAGTAGAAGCGAGTGCGGAGATCGGAGATGCCGGCTCGTCGAAAAATATCGAAATGTATTTCTGCCGAGATACCAAATAGCCACGTCGTGAATAAGCAATCTCAAGACCCAGAAAATAACGGAGAGGGCCAAGATCTTTCATTTGAAACTCGGTATGTAACCTCTGTTTCAAAGAAAGAATAGTATCGGCATCATCACCGAAATAACCATATCATCAACATAGAGAAGAAGAATGGTGAGACCACGAGAAGTCCGTCTAGTGAAAAGGGCATAGTCATGAGAGCTCTCTCGTAAATCCAAGTGCAAGAATCACACTACGAAAACGCTCAAACCGGGCGCGAGGAGCCTGTTTGAGTCCATAAATAGCCCGACGTAGACGACGGACATGCCGAGAATGATGAGAAAAGCCCGGAGGAGGAGTCATATAAACCTCCTCGAAAGATCCCCATGTAAGAAAGCATTGGTCACATCTAACCGATAGAGTGGCCACGACGTGCGGCAAAGAATAGCAATAAGAATACGAACGGTAGTCAACTTGGCCACAGGGAGCGAAGGTCTCCTCATAGTCAATGCCATACTCCCGAGTGAAACCGCGAGCAACAAGGCGCGCCTTATAGCGCTCAATAGTGCCATCGGCTCGGGTCTTAACCCGATAAATCCACCGACAACTAATAGGAGTAACACCGAAGGTAGGGGAACAAGATCCCGTGTATGCATGCGCTCAAGAGCCCCAAGTTCCTCTGTCATAGCTTGCTGCCAATGGGAGTGCCGAACGACCTCACGATATGACTGTGGCTCATAATGAGTATGAATAGCAGCAAGAAAGGTCCGAAAAGGGGGTGTAAGTAGAAGAAAGAGATAGAGCATACCGAGCCGGAGGATGACGAACACGATCCGGGTAACGACGGGGGATAGCGGGGAGCATCCTCGGGAGAGGGGGAGAGCCGGCGAAAGAGCGGGAGAATCACCTAAAGTATCGAGGAGGTAGTGATGGGGGGGAGGTGGGGAAGTGCCAATGATATCAGGCGAAGCTGTGTGAGGAGTCGGGGATGCGGAAGGAAGATAAGAGGCAGGCAAAATAATGGAGGGTAGAGGGGTAGGAGAAGAGGAAGACTTAAGGATAGAACATTCTTGAGAAGGAGAAGAATAGAAAGGTGTGTCTTCAAGAAAGGTAACATTACGAGAAATACGAAGACGACGAGAAATAGGATCATAGCAACGATATCCCTTATGTTCAGAGCTGTAGCCAAGAAAAATGCACATGGCAGAACGGGGAGAGAATTTAGTTCGCTCAATTGAAGGTAGAAGAACGAAGCAGACACAACCAAATATGCGAAGATGACCATAAAAAGGCGGGGAAGAGAAAAGACGCTCATAAGGTGTAAAACCGAAAGTGCGAGAAGATGGTGTTCTATTGATCGAGATAGATAGAAGTGAGAACGACTTCAGCCCCAAAAAAGTTGGGGAAACGACGAAGTAAGGAGAAGAGCACGAGTAGTGTCAAGAATATGGCGATGCTTGCGCTCGGCGATACCATTCCGAGCGGGTGTATAAGGACAAGACTGGCTGGGAAAGAGTGCCGTGAGAGGAAAGTAAGGTACGAAAAGATGTTGAGAGGTACTCTTTAGCGCCGTCAGTTCGAAGAATTTTAATCCGATGACCGAACTGAGTATGTATCATTTGTGTAAATTGAGAGTAAATGCCAAATACTTCAGATCGAGAGCGCATAAGATATAGCCAGGTGTAACGAGAAAAATCATCAATGAAGCTTATGTAGTAAGAGAATCCAGAGAGAGAAGAAGAAGGAGCGAGGTCCCCAAATATCGAATGAACTAAGTCAAAGGTAGAAACAGATAATGAGGTACTAGAGGGAAAAGGTAGCGCCTGTTTGTTTAGCAAATTTACAACCCGTACAATCGATAAAGAGTCTGAGGATATCGAGCCAAGATGGCCTGAACTAGTTAAGAGTTTTAGACGATCTTTAGATACATGACCTAAGCGAGAATGCCGGCGATCTAAAGAACAAACAAGCGGCAAAATAACGAATTACAAGTAGAGGGAGAAGAAAATACGGGAAGATGAAGAAAGTCTAGGTGATAAAGCCCGCCAACTCTACGCCCGGTCCCAATCCTCCGGCTCGTAAGATGGTCCCGCACGAACGTCGATGAGGAGAAGGTAATAGTTAATCCATGATCGGTGAGCCGACCGACGTAAATGAGGTTTAAAGCTAAAGTAGGAACATGGTGTACTTGTGGGAATAGTGAAGGAAGAGGGATCGAAGGTGCCCCAACTGCGTGACAGGAAGAAGACTTCCATCGGCAATTCGAACACTAGAAAATGGTGGAGTGCTAGAAAGGTTAACTAGGGTGGTAGCATCCGCATCATATGATGAGTGGCACCGAGTCTAAAATCCAGGGAGGAAGAAGACATACCGTAAGCGGCGGACATGACGAAGAGCTGGACTGCATAGCACGCCGCATAGCATGAATTTGTTCGGTAAGTTGAGCAACTTGAGAAGCAAGAAGACCCGGAAGAATCGGGAGTGACAGCCTCAACAAGAGCAACATGAGGTGAGGAAGTGACGCTAGAGGATCGCCGAGGAGGAAGAGGATGTGAATGCTTGCGGTGGTCGGTTACGAAGCTTCGGACGCTTAGTCTTCACATGTCCTTGCCGTTTGCAATAACGGCGAAGGATGATGATCCGGAGAAGAAGTGAACCGAAGTACTGGAAGGAGATAACCGAGGGTAGCGCGAAGATGTGATAGCAAGAATCAGTATCGGTAGGGACGCAAGCTAGAAGACGAAAGGGCACGTAACCGAGTCTCTTCGGCTATAACACTTCGCACAACATCGTCGAAGGATGGAATAGGGTCGCGATTGAGTAATTGGCTGCGGACGGCCTCATAATCGGGACGAAGACGCATCGGGAACTCAAAGGTACGTTGTGTCGGGCGGGATCGAAGGCGAGCCTTACAAGCACTTGCATGTCGACAAGTGGAAGGCTCCAAAGAGTCAAGCTGTCTCCACAAAGATCGCAGTTCAATAACATAGTCTCGAACGAACGCTCCTTTTGTTGCACATAACCGAGATCCCGTAAAATAGCATATTGACGAGCGGAACTGGACTTCTCAAACATATGACGTAAATGATCCCACATAGCAAAGGCGGTCGGAAGATGTCCAATCTCCATGCGAATATCAACTTCACATGACCGACGGATGAGAGTCATGGCTCGATGATCACCGTGAACCATGAGGAAGATGAACTGTCGGTCTTGTCGGGGGGAGAGGAGGTGCCGTCGACATGGTCAAGTAACTCCATTCCAAGTAAAATGATACGTACGGTTGTGTACCATTCTTTATAATTGGAGCCATTTAATTTGACATCAACCGGGGTGAGGAAATTAGGAGAAGTAGAAGAGGCCACTTTTTTTTTTTTTTTTTTTTTTTTTTTTGAACAAGTGCCGAGGGTTTTTTTTTTTTATATATATATATATATATATATATATATATAATTAGATTATATATGTAAAGATATGCTTGTCCGGAGTAAGGATTCCAGACATAATAAAACACATGCTAATCTTGGGAAGAGCAAACGTGAAAGTGGGCACGAATCCCAAAGATGGCCGGAGAGGAAGGTGCGACCGGAGGCCGGGCACCGGGCGATGATGCCGGCAGCGAAGGGCGGCGGCAGCGGCAGGGCGGCGGCGGCGGGGGCAGCTAGGCGGCAAATGCGGGCGGGAGGTGATGGCGGCTAGGCGGCGGGGCTGGCGGCGGGGACAGCTAGGGCGGCGGCGGCGGCAATGGCGGCGGCGATCGGTAGCGGGCGGGCGGTGGGCGGGAGGTGGCTCGGCTCGGGCGGCGGCTGGGGAGCGGCGGGCGGCGGCTGTGGAGCTTGGAGGGCTGGGCCTCGGACTGGGAGAGGCGATGGGCGGTGGTGGGGCGTGGGGCTTGGCTCTGAGAGACGGGCGGGGAGATGAGGCGGCGGAAGCTGGGAAGGTGAGGAGGAGGGCGGCCGGAGATGGGAGGAGGCTGGGAAGCGGCGATGGGGAGCTGGGCGGCCGGGGAGGCTGGGGAGAGGCTGCCGGAGAGCTGAACGGAAGCTGCCGGAGTGGCTGCCGGTATGATTACCGGAGTAACCTAACTATCTGATACCATGTAAGAGGAAAAATGAATGATTGTATTGATAAGAATGACTACAGATATATAGAGAAGAAGAAAGAATATACGTATATATATATACATATAATACATGTAACCCTAACATATAATACACGTATGTACAAGGAATCCTAACAGTATTCATTCAATTTTTTGTAATAGCTTCTTTCTATATATAGTAATTATTATCAAAAGAGAAGAGCTAGGACTATTATATATATATATATATATATAAGTAGATTAATGATGTAGTTTTTGATATCAGGATATGCTATTTAAACTCATTATAATAATTATCTACATATTTGCTGAAAAGAATTTCATTAATTACACTTTAGAAACTCGAAAACAAAAAACCATCATCAGATCCGAAGGAAGAGTTGACCAAGAAGTCCATATTCATGACTTCCCAAGTGCCAAGCATAGCCCCCAAACAATCCTCTGTGCTCTCTGCCACTGATTCAATTGTTGTTTGATCATTTATGTGCATACCCTGAAGGTCAACTCTTTCTTCTCCATTATTGCTTTGTTGAATACTTCCTGATGCTTTGAGGGATGAGCACATAATTGACCTTTCTTGGCTGATGAACATATTGTCATTTGATTCAAAGCTAAACAATTTTGGTTCTTTTGGAAGAAGTACTTGATCCAGTTGGATTTCTGGAGTGATGATGATAGGATCAGTACTACTGGCTCTGCATGTGTGCTTCTCATAGTAAGTGACTGAGAACAACTGTGGATCATTGCAATCCTTCTCTTCAACGTACTTTGTTGCTTGGCATCCTTCATCTTTGTAAGTGCATCTATAATAACTTCTGCAATATATCATATACATAGATAAAAAAACACACATGTAATTAGTTTTTTCAAATACAAATTTAAACATTATCATAATTAATATCTCTCTTAGAAAAAGAAAACAAAGCAAGAAATCTCTCATCCTCCAAGCAAAATACACAAAGTCCTCCAGACAAATTAAACCTTGAAATCTTGGACTTCTGTATGTTCTTCTGCCCATACTTCCTCCACTGGTAACCATCATCATGGGGAGCATAAGTAACTTTAGTCCATGAATCCATTTTTCTCCTATATTTAATCCAAAATTAAGAAAACAAGGGCAAGGAACAATACTGTCAATTACATTCTAATCCAAAAGAACAACGCGCATGCTAATTAATCCAAAATTAAGCTCACATGTACACTCACCTTTTACGAGATCCACTCTTGATCTCATGATGTGAAGTTTCATGAGTACTCCCTTGATCATCATCACTGAGGCAATCGTCAGAGCAGGTCATGCTGGTCTTAATTGGATCATGAGAAGCACTAAACTTGAGATTTGTTAAAGCCGTTGTCAAAGCTTGAAGTACCTCCTCAAAGAGGGCACCCGGAAGCCCCGCCGGCGGTTCACCGCCGAGCAAGACCATGGACCGCAGCTGTTTAGTAAGCTCGTAGCCTCTGGTGATATGTTGAATAGCCATCTCCCTCTCACAGAGAGTGTCCTTTCTCATGATCAAAGGCCTCTCCATAGCTCCCATCATATATATCTAGTAAAATCTCGCAAATTAAAATCTCTATATCTAGTTGGTGTGCTTCAGAAATATTCCATTTTCTTGATCGGTCTTTCTATGGATTGTGTTCTAGCTCTCTCTTATATATATATATATATATATATATAAGAGGATTTGACCGATTATATAATGATGCATCTGGGGAAGGTGGCTGAGGATATATAAATGGAATGGTGGAATAAATAACTCTTTTCATTTGATGACATCACTATTATGACGTAAGCATTACTTTCTTGTAAAAACTATATACTAGTACTACATGGTCAAAGTCAGGCATCCGAAGTTGTGATGGGTGATAAATTTTATTTTAAAAGTTAGCAGTTTCCAAATTCATTTGAGAGTACTTTGGAGTTTTGTTTGTGATTGTGAGTTTGCATGTGAAGCCAAGAAAGGAGTCTTGTGTGTTTGATGGAGTAATAAATTAAAGATTATTAATTTTTTAATAATGTTATATAATTTTGATAGATATAAATATATATAAATAAATCAAGGGCCGGTGATCCAACGTGGAAGGTGAAACAACCTAAAAAAGAATACCTGTTGTTGGAGAAGAGTTAATGGGGTTCGTGTGATGTCTCTCTGGTCTGACATCACCCTTCATGATGCAAGCATTTCGTAGTTGCAATTTTACACCTTAAGTGGGTTGACTATGTGGTACTGTTTTGTAAATTAATCTTTTTGTTTAATGATGGGTACGTCAAATTTACCTAAAAGGGCGAGTTACTTCTTTGGGTACAGGATTATTTACCTACGGGATTTTATACATATATTGAGTTAAGCCGATCTTTGAAAATAATATTTTGTGAATTAATAAAATAGGTGAATAACTAATTATATCATTTTTAATTAATTTGATATGGTGCATGGATAATAAATACATTTAGGTAGTGTTTGTTTGGAGAGATTTGGAGTTACATGTAACTTGAGTTACTGGATTTTTGAAAATCCAGTGTTTGTTTCACATGATTTTAAAAACTCATGTAAAGGGATTTGGTTTTATATCCAAATTGACCGTAAAACGAAATATCTTATCTTTTTCCTCCCTCACATGTGACGATCAACTAAGAAAAAATAAATATTATTAAACATTTATAAATAATAAAAAACTTATAAATTTTAATAATAAATTTAAAAATAAGTTGTGTTATTTTCTTCATATTCTTCTAATCATAATGTGTTGTAAGTTTTTTTCTTAATTGTTTTAATTTATTATGAAATGGGTAAATCATTCATCTCAACGGTTGCGAGAGGGAGTCAATCTTTAAACAAATTGCCAATGTTTAAACCCTCAAGGTTGTCAGGGAGTTAGTCAAAGTGCTCCCGTCAAAAACGTAGTTTATACATCTGATTTATTATTAGCTAGGGTTTTCATGAGTTTAATTCATTTTGGGATTTGCAATTTATATTTTCTTTTTAGCATATGCCTTGGAATATCATTAAAGCTGTTTGTTGTAATTAAGATTTTGTTCTCGAAAATGAACCCAACTCATCCTGTATATATATATATATATATATATATATATATATATATAACAGGCAAATCTCTACTTAATTAATTAACTTCCGATCAAAGCACAAACGACTCATATGCAGTTGTTCATTAATAATCCCCAACTTGATTGCTTTAAAAGCATTTGTGGCAATGTTTGTTACTTTATAAATTCATGAATCACATTAATTAAAGAATATTAAGAAGTGTTTTAAGGTAGTAGAGATGGTTATATATATAATATGGTTGTGTTCTCTCATTCATGCTGCCCAATAGAAGATTAACATTATCTTAATAATAGTAAACTGAACTTATGAGTAGAGATGCATGTGCCAACTGTATACACTTATATAGTAGTTTTAAGGTCTACAAATGAACAGATATGAATAGGCGAGAGGACCAATGACTCCAAGTCAAGTGGCAAAAAACATTGCTATCTATATTGATAAACTCCTGACTAACTATATAAATGTAGGATGGGGTCATTTATAATTATAGAAGTCAATTTTAAGATATCTTGGTCTACTAGCGCATTCATATTTTTTATGTAAAGTGTTTGTGTCTTTATTAAAAAGAGGAGATCAAATTTTAATTCACACTGATTGAAAACACATATATATATTGAAATATCAAAACTATATTTATGTGTGTTTTTGATATAGCTCATTTATATATTATAAAAAAAATTATTGAAGTCAATGAAAAGAAAGACTAGACTAGCAATGCTCCCCCATTCTTCGCATACATCTTGGAAACTTTTTTTAGAGCAAATAAAAAAACCAAAAATAATGAAAGAGGTTTTGTTCCATCTTCAAAATGTTTTCTTTAAAATTTGGGAACTTATTTTTCTTTGAAATTTTAAATTTGACTTAAAGATAATCCTGGAAAATTACAAAAATAACAATGATATATGTATATAAGCTAACCACTCAAAGGGCAAGTAGCCCAATCAGAATCACAATAAGCATTAAGATGCAAAGCACTGTCTCAATGAAGAAGAAGACCTTGCCGGGATTATTTTGCAAGTAACATACGACGCGAAGAGCAGCATTCCAATGAGCCTTTTTTGGACATTGCAGAAATTGAACAAGAATGTGAACTGCATAGCAAAGTGTTGGGTCCAGCCCATTTGGTGGGCTGGAATAATGCTGGGCTCAGCCCAACTCATATTGAAAAAAGAAAAAAAAACTATGCCAATGGAGAGAGAGAGAGAGGGTGTAGAAGATCAGTCAGTTGGTGAAGTGAGAGAAACCAAGGTGAAGGAGAAAGGAAAAGGCTGAGCTAGGGCAAGACGATCGGACGGCGATTCGGCGCCGGATCTCACTCAAATTCCGGGTGAAGAATCCTTGCAAGAAGCTCTTCCTATTGATTAGGTTTGATCTTTCCTTTGATTCCTAATTTGGTGTGTTATCCATCGATTGATGATGATGATGATACTTCATGTATGTTGATGCCATTGGGCATGTATGCCTCTAGTTTAATCTAGAGAAGTCTTTGTAATCCTTCATTGGCGTAGTGAAAACGATTTGAAGTGGCTCTAAGGAGTCCCGTGGTTTTTCCCTCGATTTGAAGGGTTTTCCACGCTAAATTGTGTGTCTTGCTTGTTGTTTTTGACATTTCTATTGTGTCCATTAGATCCCTAAAGTTTGTACTAAAAAGGGGGAGGTTTTGAGCTTCAAAATTCAGAAAACAAGCTCAACACGCCCGTGCTTAATTTTGCACGCCCGTGCTCAGGGCAGTGAGACCGTGCTTCGCCCGTGCTTCAAGCCGTGTAGATTGCAGGTTTTCTGAATTTTCAACTGCTACAGTGTTTTTGCTACAGTCAGTACTACAGTAATGATGCTACAGTGATCCTGCTACAGTAGCGGACGAACCCAGCAAGGTAGCACGCCCGTTCTTCGCCCGTGCTTCAAGTCGTGCAGATTGCAGGTTTTGCATTTCTGGGTGCTACAGTGCAAGTGCTACAGTATTGTTACAGTACTTTTGGGGAACATTATCGTTTGGTCCCCGGTTCCTCCCCAACACAAAGCTCAGGGCGAGTGATAGTAATTAGATAAATCAAGCGACCAACGAGCCGCTGATATTGATTGGGATGAGTAAAATCTGGACTCGTATCAAGTGCCAGCTGATGATTTGGTTCCATAGAAACACATAGGGCTTCACACCAAGCAAACCAGATTCAAAGATGATGTTCAGTGCATACTTACGTTGGGAAATAAACAAACCTTCCAGACCTCGAGCTATCTCAATACCAAGAAAATATTTCAAGACACCCAAGTCTTTCATGTAGAAGCAAGTACTCAAATAAGCTATGAAATTAGCAATGGCCTCCAAATTATTTCCCGCAATAATTAAGTCATCAACATATACAAGAACATGAAGGACATTATCATGACGCTCAAAAGAGAACAAAGAGTTATCAGCATACTATCACATAAATCCAAAAGACTTGAGGACAAAAGCAAGCTTCACAAACCAGTTACTAGGGGCCTAACGAAGACCATAAAGGGATTTGCGTAGTCGACATACCTTCCCATGTGAAAAAAAGCATTGTGATGATGGAGTTCCCAATAAAAAATAATAGCAACAAGAAGAAAGACTAGAAAAAAGAACCATTTTAGCAAAAGGTGCACAGGTTTCATTAAAATCAATACCTTCCACCTGATTGTTGCCAAGAATAACAAGTCGAGCTTTTTAACGTCCAATAGTGCTATTGGAGTTGTACTTGAGCTTGAACACCCACTTACACCTAATTGCTTTCTTGCCAGGGGACAAGTCTTCAATGACCCAAGTACCATTATTTTCAAGAGCCATAATCTCTTTGCACATTGCGTCACGCCAATTAGGGTCACGTACCGGCTCAGAGAACTGTGTTGGTCCATCCCCTGCAGTAACAGTGGCCAAGAAGCAGGCATAGGAAGTGGAAAAATTATTGCAAGTCGTACAATTAACTATGGGATGAGGTGTACTTGAGGACGAAGATTGAGCCAGAAGAGGGGTCTATATGGCATGCAGTATGACAAACACACATGGTTCCCATAGTTAATTATCTCAATACCATGTCCAATGCTGAGCCTAGATTCGAGTCAAGTAAGCTTGACTAGCATGTTGTACCCCTACATGAGTTGCACTACAACTTCCTACATGCCAGCATGTTGAGGCATCTACTGGTGCACCAAAACTTCCAATAGACCAATGTCTGGCTCCCCTGCACTTGGCCAAAAAGAACGGAACTGAGGAGCAACTCCTTGAAGCACTACTATAAAGCGTAGCCTTAACTTTATGTTTTCACTTGAAGATGTAGCAGTGGATCCTAAGGAGGTCACATATATCCTGTCAGAGTGAGGAGCAGGTTTCCACATTTCCACCAGCTGCCTAGGGAGACCCCTCCTTGTCTCGCCTATTTATATTGTCGTCAGTTTTCTTTATGTTTGCTTTTTTGTATTCTCCGAGCGCATGTCTAGTGGATGATATTGTATGTATTTTTTCTATAAGTTTTTTTTTTTGTCAAGATGAGCGAAATCCTTAATAGACCCGCTAAATTAAGACAGAGGCGTGCGCACGCCTCGACTGCGGCCTGTGGGGTCTGCACACACGTGGGCGCTGGGACCACCCACAGTTCGTGCTTATAGCTCTCAGACATGCACCCTCACCCCAAGATTTTGAACTCTCGCCATTTGCGAGACGTTCTCATGGGGGACCCGTTGACGTATTTTTTTTTCTCTTAAATTGTTATGCATTTGAGTTAGTGTGTTCTATTGTATTTGTTTAATGCATATAGTTTATCTATTTTTTTAAACACTAATTAATCAGGAGTATATAATGGCCATTGCACACGTCGGTAATCATGGCTTCGATGAGAGCATGCAGGCGTTAGAAGACAATGATTGCTTGTAGAATCTCTTATTATCACAAAACAAATATTAATCAAGAAAAAGTTATCTAAATCTAATCTTGGTCCAAAATGGTGGCTGTGCTTATCAGGAAAGCTACTAATGGTTGTGTTTTTCTTGGAATTCTTTGAACATTGTGTGTAAGTTAAAAGAAAAGAAGACGCTTTAAGATCTAGATAAATCAAAGTCCTTCATGTCTTATTTATGTTGATCACAATCAGATTATTCAAAGATTATAGATCAGTCTTGCATCAAGCCAACCTCACTAATTTTAAAAGATCAGCTCATGCCCTTAATTAATTCATTTATCTGCCAAAGACTTGGTCTTCCTGCAATCAAGACAAAAGATGTTCAGTTGATTAGTCATTAAGTTTACATTGTAATTGAGCTTCAGTATTTATTTGTTGTAGACAACCCATGGAAATGAGTCATTAATAATATAGTCAATTTTGGTTTTTACAAGAAGTATATATATGTATACTGCAGGATGAATTTGTTATAAAATATGTTTCTGTAACGCTGGCGCGCGGTACCTATGCGTGCATGCTCTGTGCTAATGAAGTATAAGCATTGAGAAGAGTTACATATTACAGTGGCACATAGGATTTGTGGCCCTAGAACTCTTGGGTTTGCTGCTCTCATTAACTCTCACACATCTTTGCTTCCAGCCCCGCCCCGTCCATCCTTTTTCTCTCTCCCTCACAAGAAAGATGTCACTAATTAAGGCCTTTTAAAATCCTCAATTTTCAGGCCTAAATCCACTTGGGTTACTGCTTGTGTATCATCACGGCGCAAATCAGACTTATGTTGGAGGTTGTGATCTCCACTATTAAATTTTTGGTAGCACTGTGGGCATCTAGAATCATGCTTGTGCATAATATTATTATAAATACGTACTACTATGAACAATACTTATGAAAATAAAATAAATAGTAACTTGCTAATTTCTTGAAACAATCACGGGCAACACCACACCCAAAGTGAAGCATAACCATACCCGCGTGCGGTAAAATCATCAGGCCCATATTCAGTTGCATTATGGAAACAAGATAAAATGCGGGATGTTGCCCGGCCAGTAGCTTTGGCCCACCATCTACATTATTGCATGTCATCATGTGGTTTTGCGCCACCTAAACAAAGAGGGTGGTTCGTTCTCGATCTGTCCATAGTTATTATTTTGATTTTTTACTTTGTTTTTATATTAGTTATTTTAGACATATTTTGAGTGATTTATTTATTTTATTAATAAATAATTTTTTATAAACACCACAAACATATATATTAGTATTTGTATTATGCATGAATTAATATTTTAAACACGTTGGTAAAGGACGTGCGTATATGATCTTTTAATGTCTCTAACGTGCTCTCATGTCATAGACACCGGTGAGGATGCAACATCACTTGTATATTATTACTAGTGTAGCTCACCAATTTGCATATCACACAAAGAATCTATGTTACAAAAATTTTATTCTAAGAGTTTTCTCCTGTGGTTAATTTTAACTGAATTATATTGTAAAATATAGTCAAAACGGTAACGGTAAGTATTTGGTCGTTCTTTTGAGTGCACGTGACTGATTGAGTTCTTTTTTACCTTTAATTAAAAGTTAGCTTTAAATTAATAACAAAGAAAAAGTGTGGTACGAGAGTGGAGTTTGTTTAGAAGTTAGCGGATCCAATGGAGTAAAAGCCACGTTTTCAAAGTTAGCCTTATATATAATAATAAAAGAAAGTGGCTTGATTACTTATTTTTAGCTTACGTTAATCTCTATATAAATAAGTCACCAGCATGGAAGTGAAAGAGACATGCACCTTATTGCACATGTCGGCAAGATGGTTTCAATGAGGCCATGCAGACGTGAGGCGAAATTGATTTTTTCCAAAAACCGCAAATACCATATACACAAGTGGACGTAATATAATATATACAAAGATGCAATACATATGTATACATAATATTCTTTGTGACTTGTTGGTATGCACTTGGAGTCGTATTAGGAAAATAAGAAAGCCTTATTAATTTGAATGTAATCTTGGTCCAAAATGGTGGCTGTATCAAGAGAACTACTTACTACTGATCATTATTTTCTTGGAATTTATTTGTTGAAAACATTGGTGTGCAAGGTTCATAAAAAAAAAAAAAAAAAGAAGAAAAAAAAAGAAGACGTGTTGAAACTAAGAGATTTATCCAAAGAGGGCCTTATTGTCTTGTTTATGATGGTTACCCTCAGGCTATATTCAAACTTCAACAGTGTTGTTCTTTGCCTCAAAGAAAATAAAAGAGTGTTGATCATGATTGAAATGGTTGGTTCAGTTAGCCTTAAAAATCAACCCCTACATTGTATATCTTTCTCTTCTCCTTTTACATTTTAGATGGCACATATGTTGTAACTTGCAGACAGCCAAATGGTTAAGCTGTAGTCTATATTAGTTACTGAAATATATTTTTGTTACTTAATTTACCTCTATATACAATGAACCCCATCAAAGTTCAAAAATGGAAATAAGTGAAGAACACAGTTATTTTCACTGTATTTAAAATTTTTCAGTGTTGCATTATACATATGTGGTCCCCTTATTCCTCAGTGATATATATATATATATATATATATATATATATATATATATATATATATATATTTCAGCAGTAATATATATTTAGATTGGCTTATGAAAGAGATTTTTAACTAAATTTGTTTTTCTTTGGTGTGTGTATGTGTGTACATGATGCCAAAGAAGCACCAGTTAGTAGTTTCTAATTAAAGGGAATTACTACTGAGATTTGTGAGTAAAAAAAAAACCTAGTAAATTGATATAATCACTAATATGGTCAAAAACTTTTATCTTGATTACTTGTAATTTATGGGCATATCATGAGAATTACTTGGCGCATGGCTTTAATATAACCAGGATCTATCTTATCTTATTTAGTGTATGCCATGAGAAGAGTCAAGCTAATTAATGACAGTGGCAATTGAATTATATATGAACTCATTCATATATGTACTTTCATAAATATGCATGAAAATTGTTGAGTCTGCAACATAATATGTCTAGGATAAATGCATATGCTAAGCACAGGATGATTTAATAACTACAATTAATATACTTAAATATAAACAAATATTATTAGCAGCTTCATAATTTATACATCACACTTTAAGTTAAAGCTAAAAAAAAAAACCTCATATCCTAATGAATCCTTAATATGTATACAAGAAGGCCATGCTGGAATCCCCGGGAAAGGGGACACTTTGTAGAAGTATATATAGACCTATGAAGAAGACTTGCACATGAAATCATACTAATTAAGGCCATCAAAATTACTTTCCTGTCTATTTACTAAATATTATTTCATATTTAAGTACAACCTTAATAACTTGATATATATATATATATATATATATATATATATATATATGCTGAACAAAATGAAAATTAAATTCCATCTCACCAAATTAAAAACTATGAAAGGTAAAACCCTCCTCAGATCTGGAATAATCCATCATGAAAAAGTCCATGCTAATCGGAGGAGAAGCTGGTGAGATATAATCCAAAATGGATGATAAATCCTCGTATTCACAATTTGCCACTGACTTCGCTGTACTTGCATGATTACTGGATAGTGGAACATGGTTTGATTTTGAATAGTTGCCTTTAGTTTGCAGGTTACCTCTATCATATTGATCATGAGTTGCAGTTGATACACTTCTTGTCTGATCAAGTACTGACACAGGTAATTGGCCGTTCAATACTGAAGAAGAGCTGGTTAGGATTCGCAGGTTGTTAAATCTTTCATGTTGTGAGACCTGTTGAGAGTTCAGAGTTGACAGCAGCGACCATTCCTGCTTGGACTTTGCATTTGGTTCAAAGCTAACCAATTTTGGTCCGATGGGATCAGTAATAAGTGGACAAAGTAGGCTAACTTGTGTATTGATGATCATGGGATTAGTGTTTTTGCATGAGTGGTACTCATAGTAAGTGACCAAGAAGAAAGGTGGATCATTGCATGAGTTTTGCTCTTCAACATGCTTGGTTGCTTGGCATCCTTGATCTTTTCTATAACTGCATCTATAATAGCCTCTGCAAAATCATGATACAGAACATGTATTAGTAGTTTTCCTTTAAACTTTCAGCAAATTAATCAATCTAAATATGAATTAATATGATTGATCAGAAATTTATCAAAATAGCTTAATCTTATCTCCCTATCTTCTTCTTCTTCTTCTTTTAAGATAGAAGGAACCAAGTATGTATTTTCAGATCATAGATGCTCATCATCCTCTTCATCTTCTCTTCTTATAGCCAGCTAACCTAGTCTGTAGTACTGCTTATGAAGGACCTACAATACAAAAAGGAAAAGAAAACATATATACATATTCAAACAAACCTTGGAAACTTGGTGTTCTTGATCTTCTTCTCCCCATACTTCCTCCACTGATGACCATCACCATGAGGAGAACAAGTATAAATTTTACTCACTGAATTCATAGTCTTCCTGTGATAACAGAAAAAAATAATATTAGGATCTATAGACTGAACTAACAACTAAAAAAAGCGAACGACATATATAAAGAGAGAAAAAAAAAACTCACACTTAATTAATTACCTTTTGCAAGATCCATTTGGACAGGAAGAAACAAGAGTGCCATGATCACTGAAGCAAATTGACCAGCCGGTCTCCATGGTCATTATCTCCTCTATGGCATCCTCACACGGATACTTTCTCTTCATCAAAGGTATAATTTTGTTCATACTTTCCATGTGAATCTATATTCTAATTGAGGTTCATAAGTCTTTATGTATTCATTGTGTGTGCATGTCTGTGCGTGTGTGTGAGCGCTCTAACTTCCCTCTTGAGTCGATTTGGAATTATGACTTGCTATATATATATATATATATATAAAGAGCCTTTCATTGATTTGGGAATTAAGATGAAGGCTGGAAAGTACGCAGAGATGGACAATGGGGTGGGTGGAAATACCCTTTAATTCATCTGACGTCAGCATCATGACATAGGCATGCATGTATAGCTTGGATGTGATTTGGAGGGGGGTGGGTTTTTTTTTTTTCCTTTCTTTTGATTGTTAATCTTTTCCGGTCAAATTAATTCAGTTTTACCAGCTAAATTCAAACTAATTTGCTGTTTGGTTTTGTTGATGAGGTTTGTCTTTAGAATTTTATGTAAATGCGTAGCCTAAATCATGTTGCAGGTGATCATCAGTCAATTTCTTAAATAATTTTAAATAATTACGTGTCAATGAAGATTAGAATATCTTGATGATTGAAAATGAAAAGAAAGCTCCACGTCCGGTCAAAAATTAGCAAATAAAGAAATAAAGCAAACTGTGAAAACATACGCTCATAATGGATAATAAAAAACAACCCTAACATATATGGCACTCTGCTCGAACCTTCCTCCTTGCTGCTGCTTCCTCCACTCCGATGTAAAACATATAGGCCTCTTATTTTCTCCTTTAATTTTTTTAATCAATTCATTTAAGAAAACCTGATTTTTCTTTGTGGTTATAGGAAATAAATCCAATGCGTTTATATTAAAAAAAAAAAAAAAATCCAATGTGCATAAATAAAGATATAAAATCAAATAGATTACAAAAGTACTTTCTCATTAAAAAAAAATGAAATACCAAAATGTATACAAGGAAAGTAAATATTCAGAAAAGATCCTCACTCCAACAATATTTATTTATTATCATCACCATTATATATTAAAAAAAGTTATTAATGATGATAAATTTTATCATCGTAGTTGCATTAATTTTTTTAAAAACAATAAATCATTAATTTATTGAAAATGAAAACTAGTACAGATGCATGAACTTAATTAGAACCAGAGAAAACCAATGTGAAATAAAATAGTAGGAATTAAAAATAAAAAACTAACTAAGAAACCAAACAAAGATTAGAAGGCAATCACTAGGTGTGACGCACTCCTAATCAACAACCACCCAAGATCAAAACAAATGACGAGAGAGAGAGAGAGAGAGAGAGAGGCAGCTAACTTGGCGAAGTCCACCATTTAGTAACGAAGGCCTACTCAAGCTATCAAGAGGAGTGGATCACATCAGAGGGGGTTGGGGAGTCTCGGTGCCAACATGGTTAACCGATCTGATCACACTAGGAAGTGTCGGTGCAGTTCTATAGCTGCAGAAATCCAAGCAAGTAACATATGAATAATTTCTTTTAAGACATATGTTCCGGAAAATGGGTCTTAAGATCGAGGTCTCAAAAAAAGTTCTTATTGGACTTGTAGGTATGGAACCCAAGATGTCCATACCTCCGAAAGGATTTGAAAATGGGAACACAATAGGATTTAACTTAAAGAAGTCCTAGAGGCGCTCAAAAAAAGTTGCATTTGAGTAACAAGTGTTCCATAATTTTTGAGTCTTTGTGGTACGTGACACAGGTGTCTGGTACATTGTATGTTGCAAACTTTCTTCGCTAAGTTTGCTTAGAGTTAAAACTTTATCCTCCCACACCGACCAACATAATAAGGTTATTTTACTCTGTTAATTGACTTTCCAAAGTTGATCTTTTCAAAATATCACATTACTAGCTAGAAAATTGTAAAAATATCACATTAGAAAAGGTCATGTTGCTTGTCAAAATCCAGGTCTTCACGTACATCATCCCGATTACTAGAGCAGTCCAAGATTGAGGACAGAAAAGGTGTAATTTCAGTGAGAGTGGCTATTCAAAATAATTAACATCTACGGGGAAAGATAGTCTTATGAGAATTGTCTGATTGAAATTCAGGCAGTGTTACAATCATTGTATAGATTATAAGGCCATACGTCTTTAGAGGCTTTACCTTGATCTAACTAGTTTTCATGACACAATAGGTACCGTGGTAGCACCATGTTTGACAATTTTTGAGAAACGAGATCTGAACTGTGGTAGATTGAGTGCAACACTCGCTCAGAAGAAATTAATATTTATTCCTAGATGGTGTGTGAAACCATCACCTAATTAAGTGAGCTTGCTCCAGTAATTGATGTGGATGATTTTGGATCAGCAACTGTTGTGATCTGAGTATAACACCTACATTAATTAATCTAAACTTTGTAAGTAATTATAACAATAAATCTAACTAAATACCAATTGTATGTACATTGTACTCTAAACCACATATAGTATTATAAAAGAGATCCCAAAATTAATTATCAAAAAATTTTCATTAGTAAAAGTGATACATGTGAATTCACCAAAATATAAATATAGAACGAAAAGGATGGTGAAGAGCCACTACCTATATTCCAAAAAGCTCTATCCCAAATAAGACAAAAAGAACAAACAAAAAACAAAAAACGCAAAAAAATAAGAAAAAAGAAAAAGCCAAATGAATCATAAAAATGAAAGATAATAAATAAGCGAGTATTATATTAATGGAGTCCCATTTTTTAATAAGCATAATCCCAAACACAGTTTCAAGCGCAAGTGTTGCTTTGACCCGGAAGTTGGGAACTTAAGAATTCTTGTTTTGTATGAAAGCAAATATAAGAGATGGAGAAGAAAGGTTTTGAGCAATTAAAAAAGAGAGCTAGTCAGTTTGTGATTTATGCTTGGAAGTCTCTTTGGCGATTTTTTTTTTTTTGTAGTTTGTAAAACCCATTCTTTTAAAACCCAATCGAATTTTTATTTTAAAAATCTGTTTTACTTTTAAATTTTAAACTCTCATAGCCTTATCCCTTCTAACAGAGAGATCCTGGAGAAAAAAAAACTCTCGGTGAAGTTTTTACCCGAGACCTAGCTCCTCTTTTTCTTCGTTCCGTGAAGTGCCGATGACTTCGAGGAGGAGAGGATTTCTCGTCAAAACCTTGCTCCCTACTTCTTGAGGCAAGCAGCCTCTTTCTCGAAGTTAGGGTTTTGTTGTGTATTGTATGATTGAATGGGTTGAATCCTTTTGGGGGAATACATGCTAGTTCCTTTCTTAGATGACTTCAGATATTTCATCAAACTTTGGAATTGCATAGTTGCATGTATGATAAACACTAGTTTAATTTTAACCTAGTGAGATACATATGCGCCGACCCAAGTAACACATCGTATACTTGCAATTGTGAAATTCATGTGAATGCAATACATTCAGAAATCCCAAAATTTGATTAATGTTTGGCCAACTGCCTGATTCTTGAAATACCTTTTAGATCTTTTATTGTTGGTTTTGAAAAATTTATGTATCGAGAATTTAAAAGCCAACACAGAGAACTTCTTTCAAAGATTACTTCTATTTGGTTATAATGCCAATACTTTGTGGTGAATCTCTAATGCTGTTATTAATGCCAGTTTGTATGGATCATTGTTTCTTGTTATGGTGTTGTATTTATTTTGAGTCTTGGGTTTTGGAATAATTGTAAAAGTTCAATCCAAAGTAAAGTGTGCTCTGTCCGTCCGACACACACACACAAATCACAGCACACAGGCACACACACACACAGATATATATATATATATTCAATGTCTGTCCGTCTTTAGCATGCGCGCGTACATAGGTTTTTATAAATGTCTGCCAATATATATATATATTTGTGGGTTTGGTTGGTGTTAGGGTGATTGTTAGGATAAGAAGTAATACATTGTACATTCTGGTGTTTCTAGCATAGTAAGTGTTAAAGCTTGAATCATGTTTCTATTTAAGTTTGGAATCTAAGGCAAGTGCAATGTTCATGTTATATATAGGATCTGTGCCTGAATCTTGATTTTTGTCCGAGTGGGTTTTGTAATTTGGGGTTATTTTTCAGGTAAGTAGACCACATATATACCGTATATTTGTATGTATATATAATTTTTTGATTTCTGAAAATTATTTACGTAATTATTTAGTTATTTTGGGTTTTATTGTGGAATAAATTTTCACGATATTATATTTAATTGTTTTGGGTTTAAGAAATTATGCATATTAATACTTTCAAACTTAATGATTATTTATGCACTTAATTATTTATTTATTATTTATTCAATTGATTTGAATATTTTATTCAATTATGTATTTATTTAATTATTGAAAAATTATTGTTGACAATGATTTTAGAACCGACATATTTTGACATAGCAAATTATAGTCCCCAACTAACTTTGCAACAACCCTGTCATTGGGGGGTTAAACACTGACCATGTCGACATGAACTCTGACTCTGATAAGAAACTATAGTTTCGCACCGTTCCGTCGGTGGAGAATAACGGCCTCTGATAATCTGGCTCGGGTTGCCGAGGGTAAATAAATGAATTCTGTGTTTTGTTTTTGGCATTAGTTATTTGGGGGACATATATACTTGTTCATTGAAAACTTTGTTTGCCTGAAATGTTCTGATGTCTGGGTTTCATTTTGTTGATATTTATTGTAAAACGTTACTTTAAGTATGTTTTTGAAACCATCCAGTTTTTGTGATCCCTATATTACTGTTGGCTTTTAGTGGTTGCTTATTGGGCTATTTAGCTCATAAATTGTTGTTCTATTTCTTTTCAGATCAAGAGTAGGTGTGTGGTGGCTAGCTAATTAGCAGAGACTGTTGAGTGAGCACCATGTGCCTAGCAGGAGATTAGTTTCTGTTTAATAGATTTGTCATATGTCAAGACCTTTAGTGTTATTTGAATTTGGGTTGTAAATTGATTATTTTTCGTTTCTCTATTTATTCGGCTTTGTTTGGAATTTAGTGTTGTTTTGATTTATATTTGAGAGACAGGTATTGAGGTCTTGTGTGCCCATTTGGTCTCGGCCTTGTGGGCATACAACCGTTTGTCGACGCATCGAGTCCGGTGAGCCGGGTTCGGGACGTGACATAGTTATTCATAGATCTAAGCTTGTAAAGCTTGCATTGATCTATTCTTGGAGATAATAGTGAAATCATCCTCTACCCATGGATGTAGGCAAGAACAAAGCTGAACCATCTTAAATCCTTATCCTTTCTTATTAATTTTATTTTATTGTTGTTGGTTTACTTTTTTTTTATGTGTCATTGTACTGCCATATAATGTTGTTCCACTGCATCTAGGCCCAGCTAGGTTCATTTTAATTAATATATATGGTTGTTATTTATCCAAAGCGGGTCATTCAGATAAAGTGTTAATTTGTGCTATCAAGACAAAAGATCCAGCTAGACAACACTACACCAATTTACCCTTTTAGAAGCCCATAATTAGAGGGGTTTTAACTTAACCGGTTCTAAAAAAAACAAATAGCATTAAAGCCAAAATTTTAGAGCCGGTTTTAAATAACCGGTTTTAAAAATAAAACTATCATTTAAAAAAGCTTAATTCTCTTTCTCTCTCTCTCTCTCTCTCGTTTCCCTTTCACCCTCTTTGAAGATGAGCTCCATCGCCGCCGCTCACTCGCTTTGAAGACAAGCTCCACCGCCGCCTCTCTCAGACGAGCTCCATCGCCACTGCCACACCACCGGAAGCCAACATCTCTCTCTTTGAAGATGAGCTAGACCTAACCATCGCCGGAGTTGGGGTTGCATCGCTGCTGTGCCAATGGCCTTTTCCTACACCGGAATGAGGTTGTCCATCGCCGGATCCTCTTAATAGAACGTTAGGTATGCATGATTTCATTGTTCTTCCAGTTTGACTCTCAGATTTGGGAATTTGTGGGTTGTTGAAACTATTGGATATTTAGAAAGTTTTTTTGCAACCGGTCTTGAGATTTGAAGTTATTGGTGTTGTTTCTCTCTTTGCTTGTTTCATGTTTAATTGGTTCCTTCCTCTAGTGCATGAACACTTAAGGACACTGGCTTATAGATTAGAAATCGGCATTTAGGTAATTTGCAGAAAGGTTTTTAAGCTTAGACAAAAATGTAAGATGCTATTTACTCACATTAGATGCCCATCTCAAAATGGGTATTATTCGAATGGGTAATCGTACTAACTTCAATGTATTATATGAATAGTTTTCTGAAGTATGATCGTAAGTGGTTGTTTGTTAAGTAAACTGAAGATCAAACATTACAGCTGACCTTACTTGATGAGATGAAAGCCGGATAGATATTTATCCAGACATATAAAGGACGGCAAGGTGTTTACTATTCATGATAATATTGTACTTGTTATAGTTAACTTGAATAGATTGGGGACGCCAGCTAGAACCACCCGGAGGTATATTTCTTAGTGCTGATTAGGTTGATACCTTTTATCAATTCCTTTGTTTGAGATTTATTAAATTGTTCTGTTCTTTTAAAGTAGATTATTGAGAAATACAATTATACTTTGTGACTTACTTGCTTGTTGACTTAGAATCAATATATGGGTCTCTTCTTTCAATTGGTAACTGACTTGCACCAACTTTTCTATTTGTTATTCAACCTTGACTGAATTCCAAAAGCTAGAGCTTGTAGAAAAGCTCTTAAGGGACATGTTAGCACCTTTAACCTTACATCAGTGGTGTTTACTCTGTTTGAGCACATGATTTCTAAGCAGATGCGCTGGTTGCAACTCCATAAAATAGAAGTATATGTTAAACATGATACTATTTCAGCTTGTAGATTTGCTTAATTATTAGGATGAAGTTTCACTTACATCTGCCAAATTATACACTAATGTATCAATTTACTTCTTAGGAAAGTTTACAATTAAATCATGGACAATAACTTAATATGTTTCTTTTGGTTGCTGAATTGCATTTGGTTCTCTGGCGATAACTTGATTGAATTCAAAACTAGAGTAATCCATTAGACAAAATTGTCACCTCTTTTTTGGGTTAAGAGACCAAAATGAATATGGATTTTTGATATTGTTCAAGAAGCAATTGTGAACTTTCATGAATATATATATTGTAGTTGAGAGAAAGCAACATTTCCTTTTGTCAATGTTCCATAACATTGGATTTGTTATCCTTTTCTTTTCTTTTCTTCTCTTTTTGGTGTTATCATCTGATAGTCTGAAATGATCATTCAAGGGAAAACGACATTCAAAGAAAATACGATTCTCTTTGATAAATTAACAGATAATTATTATATGATTTGGAAGAAGCTTGATCTTGTTTTGGATGGACAAGGATAGCATAATATGTTGTCACTTGAAGTCTTCATCCTCATTACTGTGAAATATTCAATGTTAGTCACTGCTTTCTTTAAGGTTCTTTTCCAAAAAAGAAATATGTACTTTGCATAGTTTGGTGATCTAATTGCTAGTAAGGTAACTTAACTGATTTAAGTATAGAGGAAGAAAAATTCTACTCTTGGTCTCCATATAAATCAGAAGGTTAAAGCCTTCTATTTGGGTTAATGACAATTGATCCATCTATGCCAATTAATTTGTAAACCATTAATGAACATTCCCAAAACCTGGTTAAGATATGAGAAAATAGGCAGATCTTATAGGCAAGGTTGAAAATCATGGCCTGGGTGTATATATGAATCCAAATTTGTCAACATAAACTATGTAAAAATATGCAAGTCATGGGGATAACTCCAAGGGATTTGTGCCATGGAGAATCCAATGTAGGCCATTCAAGGGAAATGCTATTACTGTAGGTTGAAAGTGAGGGACCTTGTCTCTATCTTAGAAGGGAAATTTTATCTAATGTATGACTTTTCCTTGTGACTGATTTCAACCTTTCATCTTCCAAAAGACCAAATTAAAACTCATGTAACCAATAAATAAATTGTGAATGTCATTTTAAATAACTTTACATTTACACACCATAACACTGATTTCAACCTTTCATCTTCCAAAAGATCTACCTTTGTAACCAATCATATCATGAGGCCGATCCAACGTGTCACAAATGAGCCTTTACTGCGGGTATGTGGTTGGTGCGGGTGGCTTTAACGGGTCGGATTTGGACTAGAATCCGATAGGTTATTTTGCATTCCTACCCTCAAAAATCTGGATAATTGCATCAAGACCCCTATATTACAAAAATAAAATAAATTAACTGTTTTCTTTCTTTCTGTTTTGTCATTCCTGAACATCGTGTAATGAATGCAAACATTGCACTTGATATTTTGGTTCATGTTTTTGAATTGAATGCAAAGTTTTCAAGCAGTTAAAACAGTGAGTGATCATTGAATTCAAATTTTCAGAACATGATCCATAGATTTCACTGATGATAAAACTTTCCTGTTAAATTTCTCTTTGCAGAAGCATTCACTGCATGCATTGTCATTCATGGCTGTGGCCTGTACTTCTTTTCTTGAATTTTGATTTGAAATTTTTGAATACTATATTAATGGCAATAAAATGTTTATCGCTCCTGCAGGATAATTTGTGCTCAGTTTTGCATCGCGTTTGGTTCTTCTTTTTTAACTATCTTCATCCAATTCACTTGTTTTTGTCCATGTGAATACTATATTTTCACAAGTGACTACTGGTATCCCTTTATTCATTTTCTTTTGTCCATGTGATGTGTCTTTCTCTTGAGGAAAATTGAGATTATGTATTATTAGTTCCATTATAAAATACTAGCATCCATTAAAAGACAAAATTGCCTTCAGCTTTTCAAAGTTATTAATATACCTTTGCAGTCCATATATGTAACCATTATTTATCTTTTTTGCACATGAGCAATATGCTTGAACATCCAACATACTATGCCTTGTTCTTGAGTTTCTTAACTTTTTTCTTTTGCACAAGTCTTTACCACCAGCATCATGTGCTACCTAGTGGTCTTTTTGATTTATGGTAAATGAAGAAGAAAAGAAAATAAGCAGCATTGTTTTTTTTTTTTCTGATTAGGTGTAAGATGGATAAGAGAAAGAAAATGTTTAGACAAGGCCCTGGGGTGCAGATGGAGATGATTCTTCCAGATAGAGCTTATGCTTTTTTCTCCCACACACACAAGGCCCAGACAGAAAACATGCCTCTTTTAGACAAGGTAATTCACCACTCATTCTGCACGTAATTTTTTTGGGATATCAATCCATCTTATTTATTTATTTTGGATTGTGTAATCTGTAGGTGCTCGCAGAACGTGTTTCATTATTCGACTATGAGCTTATTGTCGATGATGATGGAAAGAGGTTGATTGCATTTGGGATGTTTGCTGGTAGAGCTGGATTGATCGATTTTTTGCATGGGCTAGGACAACGTGAGTCCTGATAGATGTGATGTTATTTATGTTTTTTTTAATTCTCCTTTTCCTTTTTGTGGTCATTTGGTTTTAAATTGTGACCTTTTGAATCAATTTCATTGATAGCTGATTGATGTTCTCAGTTTTCTACATGTCTGATAGTTTTCAAAGTTTGCTTCTCATCCTTGAGTATAGAATTTTGCACTCAAGCTTATATTTTCTTTTCTTGGACTCTAGGTTACTTAAGTCTTGGGTACTCAACGCCTTTTTTATCTCTTGGTGCATCTCACATGTATTCTTCTCTTGCTGCTGCCAAGGCTGCTGTTATTGCTGTTGGTGAAGAAATAGCCACCCAGGGGCTTCCATCTAGAATATCTCCTCTTGTCTTTGTATTCACTGGTTCCGGAAATGGTATCTTTCTATCCGTTAAATACTGACATTACATCTTTTGGCTGTCTTTATTTTACTTTATGCTTGTATGACGCAACTACAGAACTGTTGAAATTGTCTTAGAAACATCAATTGAAAACTCACTAATGGACATGAGCACTGAAAAGTCCAAACAAAAGGGCCTCTTGCTAGCTCAATACTGCGCTGTTTTGGTGCATTTCTTTTTCTTCCTTTTTTTTTTATGTTTTTTGTTTTTTGCTTCTCTGTTCAATCTTATGGTTGTCAAAATCATTTTCTTTCATGCTATTGCGATGCATATTTGAGAATATATTCTGTCAAGGATTTGTGCCCATTCTTTTTTCTTACAATGTCTTATATTATCTTTTTAGGCTTCTCGACATTTTGGAGATATCCTATCTCAGTTTATTGGTACGTTAGCCTCAAGTAAGAACATTGCTGATTTGCCGTCACACCTGCAAAGAGCTTGCATAGCTCATGGACATTATATGAATATATTCCCCGAATGAGAAATTCATCTTCAATGTAAGCTTCTTTTTCTCCTATCCATTAAAAGAAATAATAGGGATATCTATGCTGAAATTATTGTAGATCATAGCATATAGCATTAGTTTGATGTGTGGCGGTACCTCTTTTTTTTTGTGATTTCAGTGATCCAGAGCTTATATTCCTCTCTGATGGAGCTAGCAAAGGTGTCATGCAGATATTAAATACCATTATCGGAAATAACAAAGATAGTGTATGAGACTCAGCTACAATTACTTTGGATAAATCAGGCTTTCTTCCAAGTTATTGAAGTCGATTTAGCTCAATGATGTTCATGGATGCAAGTCATATATAAAAATCAATTTTCTCAGTGATTAATGACATTTCTAGGATTTGCTTCTCTTTTTAAATGTGTGTTGTGTGCTTGTGTTTTAAGAAATGGGATGCATGATTAAGCATGCATAGATGTGTATTGAAATATAATTTTTAATTTAATTTTTTTTAAATTGTTTTAGAGATTATAGAGGCGGTTATAACCGCCTCTATAGCTAATAATGTTTCATTTTCTTATTATTGTTTTAGAGACGGTTATAACCGCCTCTAGAATTTATAAATTGTAAAGGCGGTTATAACCGCCTCTAAAACAATTAGTGAAAATTAAAAATTATCAGCTATAGAGGCGGTTATAACCGCCTCTACCGCTTTTAAGTTATAGAGACGGTTATAACCACCTCTATAGTTAATAATTTTTAAGTTTCACTAATTGTTATAACCGCCTCTACAGTTTATAAATTCTAGAGGCGGTTATAACCGCCTCTAAAACAATAACAAGAGAATGAAACATTATTAGCTATAGAGGCGGTTATAACCGCCTCTATAACTTAATATTTTCGAGACGGTCATAACCGCCTCTAAATTTGAAATAAAAAACCGCCTACATATTTAAAGCTTACCCCGACGGTTGTTAAAAACCGGCTCTAAAGTGTAGAGCCGGCTTGATACGAGGGGGGTTAGAGGCGGTTCAAAAAACCAACACTAAAGCTATAGAGGCGGTTAAAACCGCCTCTGTAGGTTTTGAAAACCGCCTCTAAATCCCTTTTGTGGTGTAGTGCAAGTATGACTGGTAGTGCACCAGACTAATATTTAAATATCATTTTGCTTGCATGAGGGAAGGAGAAAAATGCTCTGCTGTTTCTCTCTCTCTCTCTCTCTCTCTCTATATATATATATAGTGTGTGTGTGTACAAGTATAGTGTTGAAATAATTGTTGAGCATCTGAAACCTTCCATGTCATGGATAGATGAGGAAAAAAGCCTTAATAAGAGCCTGGAGATTCAAGCCCGAAAGCATTATAAATTCCTAATTATGTTGGATCTCAAATCAAGGCTTCACTCACAAAATTAAGTAGGATCTTTGTTAATGCAGATTTATAAAGTTTCTCACATCAAACGATGGTAATTAAAGAGCTTATTTTGAGTTATATATATTTGCTAATTAGAACTCCATTATAATTAGAAACATGGAAAGGTAAATGCATCATCGTATCCAAAGGAAGACTGGACCAAGAAGTCCATGCTCATGGCTTCCCAAGGTGGTGACAGGCATGCACTTGTGAGTATATCTTCACCCTCAGTGCAAGTATCTAGCATAGCCCCCAAACAATCTTCATCACTCTTTGTCACTGATTCAGTTGCTGCCGTTTGATCAATATTAGTAGTGTGTACGTTTGGCAGGTCAACTCTTTCTTGTTCATTAATGCTATCTGGTGATCCTGATGCTTTGAGGGATGAGAACATAACGGCATTTGATTCAAAGCTAAACAAGTTTGGTTCTTTTGGAAGAAGTACTTGATCCAGTTGGATTTCTGGAGTGATGATGGTGGGATCAGTACTACTGGCTCTGCATGTGTGCTTCTCATAGTAAGTGACCGAGAACAAATGTGGATCACTGGAATCCTTCTCTTCAACATGCTTTGTTGCTCGGCACCCTTCATTTTTGTAAGTACATCTGTAATAACTCCTGCAAGGTCATATATATGGAGAAGTAGAACACCATATATATTAGCTTCTTCAATTCGCCAATAAAATTAAGCAGTGTTATCATAATTAATCAATTTCTCTCTTAGAAAAGAATAAAACAAGAAATCTCTCATCCTCCAAGCAAAATACACAAAGTCCTCCAGACAAATTAAACCTTGAAATCTTGGACTTCTGTATGTTCTTCTGCCCATACTTCCTCCACTGGTAACCATCATCATGGGGAGCATAAGTAGCTCTAGTCCATGAAATCACTTTTCTCCTGTGTGATCCAAAAGAGAAACAAAGCCAGTTAAAAAATTAACAACATTATTATTTAAATCCCAAAGGACAACATGCTGATTAAGGGGAAGAAGGAATTCAAATTAGATCCGAGAAGCAGCTCATACTATACACTCACCTTTTCCGAGATCCACTCTGGATCTGATCATTTGAAGTCTCACTCCGGTACTGATCATCACGGAGGCAAACAGAGCTGGTCTCGTAGGTCTTCGAATCGCAAGTACTAGACTTGAGATTTGTTAAAGCCATGGTCAGAGCTTGAAGTACCTCCTCAAAGAGGACACCGGCCGGAAGCTCCAACGTCGGCTTCTCTCCGAGGAGCAAGACCATGGACTGAATCTGTTTAGTAAGCTCGTAGCCTCTGGTGATCTCTTGGATAGCCATCTCTGTTTCACAAAAAGCATTCTTTGCAATGGTCAAAGGTTCCTCCATAGCTCCCATCATATTGTCGCAAATTAAACTCTATCTAGTTCACCGTTTCAGAATTCCACTGATGCTCTGGATCACTCTTTTATCTATGGATTGTGTTTGTGCTTGCGTTCGAGCTCCCTCTCAATCTCTCCGTGGTAATATGTATGTATATATATGGATTGGTTTGGAACTTTGGATTAATCAAGAGGAAATATTAGAGTATTAATTGGACCAGAGATGCCACTCGGAAGGTGGCAGACTACGCGGAGTTGTGGAACAGCAGATGTGCAATGTTGAATATTTGAATAAGTACATTTCCATTTGATGACGTCACGAAAATGACGTAAGCATTAATTTCTTATAGTGCAACTTGGCCTTGATGCTTCTACTTTACTTATAATTAGTTTATATACTATATATATATATATATATATATATATATATATGGTCTAATTTATTTGAGATTTTGGTGTTTTGGTTGTTATTCAAAAAATAATAATCACAGTTACATATCCAGGTATGTCTAAAACTGTTAATTCTTTATTTTATTAATGGATTTAATTATATTGCTCTATATATATGTGTGTGTTTAACAGAGGATAAGAATTTGTATGGCAATTATAATTTGACTTTTTAATTTATTTTAAATTTTAAATCAAGCTGAATTCTTTGTTTTTTTTTTCTTATATTTTCTCCGTTGAGTATGTTTGGAATTTGAGTGTTTTTTATTTAGGTTTGCTGATGTTCTTTTAATTAAAAACTAAATAAGCATAAATATGTGAATTTAATACACTGCAATTATTTATATAATCGACCAAGACTAATTAAACATTCAAATAAAACTGAGTATGGTACCACTTAGATAAGTGATAATTTAAATATTTTTCAACTTTTGTTCAAACAATAAATCTATCCTTCAATCTTGAAGTTTTTACTTAAGATTTTGCCCTTATGTAATTTGGTAGTGAGTCTTCAAATAATGGTCAACTCTAATACTCGTTTGAATAGTCTTTTACGAGAAAAAAACTATACAAGGTTTTTAAGAGACAAATAAAAATTAGCAATTTCTTTGTTGAGTTCAACAATTTTAATTATGACATCATTTGAGGGATAATATATCCTAGCAAACCATATAAATTTTTAAAATGCGAGTTAAAATAACTTGTTTCTTTTTTAAAATTATTTTAATTAGGGACTTTAGTTATGAAATCATTTTTTTACTGTTCTCAAGTCAAAAACAACTTAAATATGCCCCTATTTATTTTTTTAAAGGGACTAATAATTTGGTTATATAAATAGTTCCTATTAAGACAAGGATAAACAATACCCTTCTCGAATTCTATAAAAACACTCAAGGAAATGGCAAAGATGATAAAGTCAAATAATATATATATATATATATATATATATATATATATAGTGCATCATTTATAAATGCATTAAACACTTAAAAAGCGAGTATAAAGAGTATAAGAGAAACGTTTAATGAGGATATAGAGAAGAACAACAACAAAACAAAACATAATAGAGTCCACTATTAGTGATATAATAGACGAACAACAAGGGAAACAAAACATAAAAAACCCTGTAGGGGTTGGGAGGATCTTCTCCTAGGGTTAGGTGCACAAATATGGACTACGTGCTAGTTAATGAGAGCTTGGGGACCATCATCAAGGTCACGTGGGGAAGGTTTTAGAAAATGTATGCTTTGTTTTACTACTGCAGCTAAGTTGTATGGTCTGTTTTACTCCAACTTCCTAGCCAAATTTACCAAATTAACAATTGCTTTTGCTAGCTAACAGGGGCGAGTGCAATTTATTGTACTCCAAGCCGCTTGATCCAATCATCCCAAAGGTAAGCTATGGAATATGGAGTCTTATCTGTATGATCCGAGTGATGTGATTCTAAGTACCAATTCCAATTAGACAATGAATGAAGTGGTGATCAATAATCTTAATTGCACCATGATATAAAGTACATGTGGTTGTGGGTAGTTTATTACATTCCCTAGCAGCTAGGTTGTTTAGCATAAGGATCTTGTTGTCCCAGGCCAGCCAGTTGAAGGTTCAAATTTTTTGTGAACAAAGACTCTTAAGGTGGTTTGTGTTATCCTGCATCGGTGTCCCTTATCTATAAGGTGTTCAATCTAGATCGACTTGGAAATTATGAGGGGACGCAACAAGTCTCTAGTTATTCCTATAAGTGATGCAGTTGTTGAGAACTTTGAAGACCAAAGGAACATTGGGGCATGAACCTAGTCAATTATCTTACCAGAAGAGCTTTGAGAAACCATCTCTGATAGTCACCTGAACACTATTCCTAAAAGCTGCAAGCGGGTATTAAATAACCCTCTAGAAAAAAAGAGCTTCTTTGTGGCCTTTTGAGGGTTAAGTTCCAATTGGGGTTATTATATATGGAAGTAATTTAATTGTATTACTTGGGCTCTACACCATGATGGGTCTTGCAAGATCTTCCACCATCATTTCCCCAGGAGAGCATTGTTGAACTCTTCAAGACTAATAATTCCCCAGCCACCTTGTTCGCAGGGTTGATATAAGTATTTCCAGTTGACTAACTGGCTTTTGGATTTGTCTTTGTCATGACCCCTATAGAGAAAGTCCCTATGGATGCAGCCTATGGACTTCACCACCCATGTTGGTAACTTGAAAATGGGCATCCAATAAGATGGGAAGGAAGATAAGATTGAATTGACCAGGGTTAGATGACCACTAATAGATAGAAAATTTGCTTTCCACAATGACAATCTAATTGATCTGATTTCAACAATAAGTTTCTCCCAACAATCATGCCTCTAGGGGTCACCTCCCTGCTATTGGTACACCCATGATTTGAGGGGAAAAAGTTCCCCCGGAAGCAACCTAGCTAGGGTTTTAGGTTCACCTTGTATTGGCAGGAATCCAATTTTTTTAGAAAAGAGGCCATGTTTTATGGGACTTAGATCATTATGCCTGAAATGCCTTCAAATAGGTATAAAATCAACTTAATGATCCCAATCAATCATATCAAAAGCTTTGTTGAAGTCTACTTTAACTATTTTGCCTATAATGCCCCGTTTTTGAAGGCTAAAGATTATTTCTTCTGTTTTGACAGCATTATCCATGATGTATCAGCCTTTAATAAAAGCTAATTGGGAGTGATCCACCAACCCATCTATCATTTTGGCCAGCCGTATATCATTTTGCCAAGATTTGAAAAACAATCCTGAAGGAGTTAATAAGACTTATTGGGCAGAAGTCACTGACTGTAGTGGGGAGTTGACACCTTTGGGATCACTACAATATTAGCCTAGTTAATCCTCTTCAGATTGGCCTAATTAGTGTAGAAGTCATCGCATAGTTTTACTATATTTTTTGGGTGGTAAATATATAGAAACCTTAATAAAGAAACTAGGAAATATTGAAAAAAAATAATAATTAAGAGGCCGAATAAGGTGGATGTATGTTCCTAAAGAATAATGAAGCATCTCAAAAAAGCAAATGTGAATAAGAATAAAGAAAGAAGATGACTTTACAAAGCCAAAAGTATAGTCTCATAATCTCGTGGGTTGTCAAGATTTTTTTGAAAGGGTTGTCAAGATTCAAACTTAGACTTGGCCAAAAGGTTTTGGTGATGATGGGAGAACAGGGCACTATATTGAAACTCATGTGATACACATGGGTCTCATTTTAATAGTTGCTAAGAGATTTTTGGGCATGTATATATCATGGGATACCATTATAGTGTTGATGGCTGTAAATTGGATATGAAACCCCGTAAATAATAATAATAATAATAATAATAACTACTACTACTACTACTACTTTGAGAGAAAAAAAATTGACAACCCTCAACTAATCTGGGTGTGCTCTTATTCTGTGTGATGAATTGAAGGGGAAATGAAATGTACGTGGTGGCAAATTAAGTCAATGAAGTGAAGTACATCTTAATATTTTTCTCCCCTCTATTTTTCTCAATGTAAAGTAAAATTGAAGTATGAAACAGATCACATGGTACTATTATTAAAAATAACAAAGTTGTCCAAAAGCAGTTGCCATTAAGAACACAATTAATTAGCTAGCATCCAGTACAACAATCTTACACTGTTATAATTGTTCTGGCATGTTTTGCCACGTTTATTATTAGTTTATAAACTCTTAAATCAAATTGACAAAATTACAAGAAGTGTGCTGAGATTTCGAAGTTTATTAAACAACACATTTACATTAATTCTTTTATTCACACAAATAAAAGAAAGAGCATATTATATATCTTAGCTAATATAAAACTAAACTTATTACCAGAGATGAATATTGTACCCAGAGATTCATATATAATATTCAAATAAATAAACAGATATGAACATGAACGAGGACCAAAGTAAATGAACACATATGAACATGAACGAGAACCAAATAAATCTTCAGTCCAAGGAAAAAATTGCTACATATATTTTGCTACAATTCTTAACAACAATATCAATCATAAAAGAAGACTAGCCAAGACTAGTTATATTTACGCTTTCCATATATATATATATATATATATATATATAGTTAGTGTGTGTCTGCACTATGCTTGTCTTGTTCTGCGCATTGGATATGTGTATGGGGTCAAGGGACTACCGAAATATGTCTAGAAATCAGTAAAGAGGTGTAGTACTTGATCGCATAAGAAACCGTGTTGAACAAACCCATAATTCACACCACCAACTGCCACCAAGGTTTTTTGGGTAAATTAAAGTCATATGGGGAAATAGAATTGTTAAATAATAAACCTTAACCTCATTAGTTAATTCTAAGATTTCATATAAGAGGCAGCTCTCAACGTGCTAATGCTAGTTTAGCCCTATCTTTTATACTAAACGAACTTGAACTTAAATTTAAATTAATTAATATCCATTATAAACTGTTAAAATTTATCAAAAAAAAAAATTATGCTATTAAACTTTTCGTATGCAGTTATGCTGATTCATTTCCCTTCTCCATTAGTTATATTAATTTGAGTTCTCATTAATTTCTACATATGTTAATAATTAATCTCTACTACATAATTATATATGTCTCCAACACCCATTAATGATACCTGACAACTCATATAGATAAAGAACTCATTGCACAGGACAACAATTCCTTCTAGGAAACTCTTTAGTACTACGAAAACAAATATTATAAGCAAGTGGAAGTAATATATATATATATATATATATATATATATATATATATATATATATATATATATATATATATATATATTCATGCCATCTAGTCTATCATTTGTTGCTCTGCGCTAATGTTATTGTAGTTTAACAAACTCAAAATATATAAAAAAAAAATGAGAAAAACTTAATTATCCAAATATAAACTAGTCCATAATAGCAGCTTTAACAGTATAACCACTGGTTCTTATTTTATTAGAACTCATTGAACAATGTTTAGTTTCAAGAAGACGTGTTGACCCTATTTAGATCACTCCAAAGGCCATTTAACGTTCACAGCGTTTGCTATATATATATATATATATATATATTTGTTGGTCACTCTTTCAGAGTATTCAAAGTTAAACAGAATATAGTACCATTAATAGAAGTTTCTGAGGTTGAATTATGAGGTTGATCATGACGACCTATATTGGATTGCATCCCCTTAATCCAACAAAGACTTTGAATTTTATTATTATTATTATTATTTAAAAAAAAGACTTTGATTTTTATGCTAATAAGACAAAAGACCCATGGAACACGAGCGTCACTTCGTATGTGAGGAGCCATTGCTTTGTTCTTATTATTGTTATATTCTTTGTGCTCTTTTTTTTTTTTTTTTTTTGAATAAAAGTGGATAAACCACTAATTTATTAGAAAAAGAAAGACGACAAAAGAAAAGGAAAACACTCACCAGAGGTGAGGTAAAAAGAGAACAAAAGCAAGATAACGAAAAGAAAGACAAACTACGAGAAAAACAAGCTGAGAAGGCGGAAGGGGCCGTCTGGAACCTCAGGCCAACTCAGGTCAAAAAAGAAAACGCCTACTCTTGAGTCAGGTAAGAATCTGGATCACCAGGATGGTCTGCAACTCTTGCACCTAGAAAATTGAAAGAGCGCTTGATCTTCTGGGAAGCTTCGAGGAGGTGCTGCTGGTGACTGGCAGAAGCTGTTGAAAACCAAGACAGAAGCATGTTAGTAGTTTGAGAAATTATTCTATAATGAGGTTGAGCATTCAATTGGAAAATGCGAGAGTTTCTTTCAATCCAGATATTCCACAAAATTGCTCTGGAGATTAGATCCCAGAGGGTTCGGTATTGTGGAAGAAGGGAGGGTAGCCATGAGGTCCAGATGGAAGAGACTGTGTCTGGCAATGTGTTGAGTTCTAAGACTTGAGAGAAAAACGTCCAAATTCGTTTCGAGAATTCACAATCAAGAAAGAGATGATTCAGCTTCTCAGAAGCGTGATGACAGAGAGTACAGGTATCAGTGGAGTGTTGAAAATTGCACCCTTTCTTAAAGAGATTTGAGAGAGTAAGAATTTTATCCTCGCCCGCTAGCCAGCAAAAAAGGGTTATTTTACTGGGGCTGCGTGTTTTCCAAAAGGAAGAGTAAATCGGGCTACGCAATCCGCCATCAATGAGAAAGTTATAGAAAGATTTAACTGTGAATAATCCACTTTTATCCAGACCCCAGTTAAAGGAATCTTCCAGGTTACTGGTACAATCAGGGATAATTTCTAAAAGAGGAGATAGCATGTCATGGGTTGCCGAGTGAAACAAGGTCTCTGGATTGTTTAGGTGTTGAATAAAAGGTCTGATGTTTATCCAGGGAAATAAGCAATCAGAGTAAAGATTTGGCCAAATATCTTTGAGAGGTTGATTATTATGCCAACGATCATGCCACAGAAAAGTGTTGGAGCCATTTCTGATAGATTTGGCAAGGCAGGAGCGAAAAGGAATTAAGGTGGAGTTTACTCCTGCCCAGAAAAAGGATTTATTACGCGGTGGATGATGGAATAAAATTTCATTCGAAGATCCGATTGAATAATTTGCTTGGATGATTTTGGCCCAACTGCTGTTGGGGTTGCAAGCTAATTTCCACCACCACTTCCCAAGTAAGGCTTTATTAAAAATCTGTATGCTGAGAATTCCCCAACCTCCCATGTCCCGGGGTCTGGTAATCCTGTTCCACGCAACCAGTCTGATTCCTTTGGTTCCTAACTCAGGACCTTTCCAAAGAAAGTCTCTTCTGATTCTGTCAATTTCTTTGATCACCCAAATGGGAAGTTTGAAAACGGACATCCAATAAACGGGGATAGTTGAGAGGACAGAGTTGATGAGAGTTAATCGACCTCCTAAGGATAAATAATTTGCTTTCCACGAGGTAAGTCTAGTTCGAACCATTCCGATAAGTTTTGTCCAGTCTAAACGTCTGGGTCTTCTTCCAGATAGAGGAATTCCTAAATAAGTAATTGGGAGAGTATTCCTAGAACAGTTTAGGATTCTGGCAGAGGAGTGGTGTGGCTGAAAGCCATAGTGTGTGGAGTATAAACAACTTTTACAAAAGTTGATCGATAAGCCTGAGGAACCCTCAAATAAATAAAGAATGAGTTTAATGATTTGAAGGTCTTCTTGCCCCTCAGCTGAGAAGATTAACAAGTCATCCGCATATTGGAGATGGCAGATGTTAAAAGATTGGTTCAAAGGAACACCTACTAACACTTTAGATCTAAGAGCGTGAGAGAACATGGAGCTCAGGACATCTGCAGCAATGGCAAAAAGAAGAGGAGAGAGTGGATCACCTTGTCTTAGACCTCTTTTGCATCTTATGTAACCCTGAACAGATCCATTGATAATAAATTGGGTCTTAGCTGTGCTAAGGATTAGGTGAATCCAAGAGAGCCATTTGGGTCCGAAACCTCTTGCAGCTAGAACCTCAAGTAAAAAATTCCAATCTAGAGAATCAAAGGCTTTCGCGAAATCCACTTTAAAGACATGTCCGAGCAATTTCCGTTTTTGCAAGTTGAAAATTAATTCTTGTGCGCCAACGATATTGTCTGCAATACATCTTCCCTTAATAAATCCAGATTGAGAATCATCCACCAGTCTGCTAATAAAGTTACTAAGTCGGGAGGCGAGAACCTTGGAAATGATTTTGCAGATCGAGTTAATAAGACTTATGGGCCGGAAATCAGAGACAGATTCAGGCGTGTTGTTTTTAGCAATAAGGACAATGTTGATCCAATTTAAACGTTCAAAATTGATTGTGCCCTTGTAGAAGTCCTCAAAAACTTTAAAAATGGAGCTATGAAGAAAGGCCCAGTGTTTTTGGAAGAAACAAATTGGAAATCCATCTGGACCTGGAGCTTTATCTGCATTTAGATCAAAGACAGCAAGTTTTATTTCAGCAAGGGTGAAAGGGAGTTCAAGCTGAGAAAGGTCTAATCTTCCTTTATGGACAAAAAGGTAATCCCAATAAAGGAGAAATCTGTTTGGGATGGCTGTGCCAAAAATTGATTGAAAGTGATCATTGAAAATTTGTCCAATTTGAGAATTTCCAACGATCCGAACGTCATTCTGGAGAATAAGAGGGATGAAATTTTTGTTCCTTCTACCATTAGCTACTTGATGAAAGTATTTTGTATTTGCGTCCCCTTCTCTAAGCCAAGTGCTTCTAGAGCGTTGCTTCCAGTAAATTTCTTCCTGGTTTAAGATGGAATAAAGTTCAACACGAATTTGGGAAATCCGGTTGATTTCTTCCTCGGATAGTGATCTGCTTTCACCAATGATGTCCAAAGAGTTTAATTCTGAGAGCAAACTAAGTTTGTGAATTTTGGAAGAACCAAAGGTATTTTTAGCCCAAGTTCGGAGCTTAGCTTTCAAATGGGATAACTTTTTGGATAAAATGAAAGCTCCACAGCCGATAGGATTAACTTCTGACCACCAGATGTGAATTAAGTTTTCTAATTGGGAGTCAGAATACCAAGATTTCTCAAATCTGAAGATTCGGGTTTGCCTAATGTGATCTCCGAAATCAAGGCAAATAGGAGAGTGATCAGATCCAAATCTGGGCAATACAAATTGTGATGTTCTGGGGAATAGGGAGAGCCAGTTATGTGAATAGAGAAATCGATCTAGACGAATCCAGATAGGATCAGATTGCCCATTGGTCCAAGTAAATCTTCTCCCACTAATGGGAGGATCAATAAGATCGAGTTCACTTAAGAAATTTTGAGAAATGGAAATGTCACGTGGATTAAAAATTCCATTGTTTTTATCTTCTAAACTGAATATAGTATTAAAATCTCCACAAATAACCCAGGGTATGGAAATGAGATTTCCAAGTAATCGAAGTTCATCCCAGAAAGCGGGTCTTAAAGAAGGAGAATTTGGACCATAAACACTTGTACAAGCCCAGTTGGAGTTGTTTACTCGATTAAAAAAGCTGATGGAAACAGAAAAGGATCCCTTGTGGATTAAGGAACCAGTAACCTGGGAGCCATCCCACGCAATGTTAATACCTCCGGAAGTACCTTGCTCCGGCAAATAATCAAATTTATCAAAGCGATTACCTCCTATCGATCTCCAAAAAGAGCTATGAATATCTTGCAATTTGGATTCTTGAAAGCAAACAATATCAACTTGAGAATTAAAAATAATATCTTTAACTAAATGGCATTTTGAGGGCCTGCCTAGCCCTCTAACATTCCAGCATAAAATTTTCATGGATAGGAGCAAGTGTCTAGGATTTAGATCTCGAGGGAGATCCGGGAAAGTTAAGGTCTTTAGAAAGTCTTTCCAATTCAACTGAGCGAATTTTTTCTAGGCATTTAAATTTATGAGAGGGCGAGCCTAGAAATTTAACGCCATAAGAGTTACTATAGTTAATAAGTTGAGTATCAGTCCAAGATGAAAATACAGCAATAGGGGGATTAGGCGTACCTTCTCTTGGATCAACAGGAATTTTCTTCTTGGAAGATCGAGGGGGAAGAGGAACGAATCCTGCTTCTTCATTCCAACGTCCAGAGGGCTTCTTGGGTCTATCACTTCTTCTGATTTGGCTTGAAGCAGCGGGTTGTTGGGGTGAAGAATTTCCTTGAAGGCTTGAATCTGGAAACACAGATATCTTTAAGGAAGGATCAGATAAGCAATCAGTCATATGCGCGTCTTCTAGTTCAGGAATAGGAGAGTCGTGTTCAGGTTGGTTGCAATTATCTTCTTCAAGAAGGAGGTCCTCCTCTACTATCTCATTCTCAAGTAAGTCCTCGTCGTCACCCCAGTCAAGAAGTTCCTCGTCAGAAGGAGCATCTAAGGGTGAAGTCTGAGAGTTAAGATCATGAATGGGGAATTTGTCGGAGTTGATACTTGGAATTAAAGTCCATCCCCCATGGAAGAAGATCCATTTATATCCGTCGGGGATTAAAATTGACGGAGGTAGAGATTTCAGATGAGATGGCAGATTCGGATTAGAAGATGTTCCCTTGACTGAGAGATTAGGGAGCTTATCACTGGATAAAGAAACCTTATCAGTTGAAAAAGAGATCAAATCTGAATGTTGCTGATCTCGAGGCGGTAAAACATCTTCATGTGAACACATAGAGATAAAGGCTGGATGTTGCTGATCTTGAGGCAACATTTCAGCATCTAATAAAATATCAGGGTTTTGTTTATCTCGAGGCAAATTTTCTGCATTAAGAGATGAGGATATAGTTGAAGAAGAAAATTTAGAACACGGTTTTTGGACACGGTTTTTGGAGCGAGAAAATTTAGAACAGTAGCAGAAGAAATCATCTCACAAGTTATTATACAATCAATAAGATGCAAACAGTCTTAGAACTTGAGACAATTAATTGTTCATAACTAGGTTACACCAAATATCATGTATTAATTGAAGTTCAATTACCAGTTTAATTTATTATGAAACATTTTAATGTTACCTTCTATGTATGTATATCTTTCACTGTTATTGTAAGAACAAGTGAGTGCCAACTGATGATGATCTTACTGATTATGATCTAGGCCATTATTGGGGTAATAATATTTCCCCATGTCCTTATTGGTTAAAAAAAAGTACATGTCGCATATATATGACATATATATCATATTATTTGAACCTTTTGTCTAGCAACACTCAAAAGATACTTGTGTTTAGTATGAGTGCTAATTGAGAATAAATTTACTAATTCCTGATTTAGATAACGAATATATGCCTTGCAATAAATTTATTGTTGTTTTTTATTTAAATAAAAAGGTAATTAGAAATTTTTAACATAATTTTTAAGTTAGAATTAATTATAGAAAGCTTCATTTATGAAAATCATGTAAACTTATTATCAGCCTTCAATTCCCTTTTTTTTTTTTATTTGTATAGTGGCAAAACAAATTATAATAAACCTAGACAATACAATTAAGCTTATGTAGCTTATTTATTGAATTTAAGTTTTTTTAAATTTGAATAAATCACATCCATCAAAATAAAATAGTTCCTCTAACAAATTAAGAGCATACAATTGATGAATATGCCAAGTGTTGAACAGTGAAAATATTTGATTTCTTGAGTACATAGAAACTCCACAATTTTTTTCGGTAAATATAGACAAGCTAGAAGTTCTCAGCCTTTAACTTGGCCAAAAATATCACTTTGCTATAATATTGGTGGTGAAACTCCACATCACTACCTCCTTGTATATATATATATGCATTTGTATTGTAAAAGGCTGATTTATAATAATTTCTTGATATTACATATATAGAACCAAAGAAGATCAAAATTAAAGGTTCATGCTTTACATTTGCATGCGAAATCAAAGCTTAGAAAAGAAGAAGATAAAACTCTAAGATCATTGTGCGGCACCTAGTGAACATCTTAATTACATTCAATCAGATCGACCTCGATCAAGTGAAGGAAAAGATTTCTCTATAAAAGTGGACTTACTATATATGAACAAGCTAGCTTAACATATCAAATCATGCTAATTAAGGTCACTAAAACCTCGATCCATTAATGAACATAGGAAGTTGGAAGCCCATAATATCATCTGTTGCTGATGAATCCATCATGGAGAAGTCCATGTTCATTCCTGGACAAAGTGGAGAGGCACATGCAAAGGAAAATATATCGTCATTGTCAGTGCCAGGCATAGGCTCCGAAAACTCTTCATTATTTGCCACTGACTCCATTGTCGTTTGATGATCAATGGATACTGGAGAGTTGTTATAATTTCTATCATGGTTATAATCATTAGTTGGTACTGATCCCATTGTTGTTTGATAAAGTGACACAGGGTGGTAGTTCAATATTGAAGAAGAGCTGGCTGGGGTTTGCATCTTATGAACTTCTTCATGGTGATTGGCTTGCTGAGATGCTGAGAAAAAGGATGACAGCATTGGCCATCCCTTTTTGAAGATCATATTGGAATTGGAATTTGATTCAAAGCTAATTACCAGGTTTGGTTCAATGGGAGAAAGAGGAACTTGTGGAGTGATTACGGGAGTAGTGGGTTTGCAGGTATGATGCCCCTTGCAAGTAACCAGGAACAAAGGAAGGTCATTATTGCAGTCCTTCTCTTCAACCTGCTTGGTTGCCTGACATCCTTCACCACTGTAAGTGCATCTATAATAGCTTCTGCGAAATCATGCATACAAACAATCAATTGATTTTTACTTAAAGATCACATGCTAATGACTAAATTCCATCAAATAAAGTTTTGTATTGGCTATCTAATTAACAACCTCTAGACATGAAGCATGATCTATATACTATTATATATCTGTGTTCATATCTCTTGTGAAGGGCTTGATATGCCAAACCTTGAGAGTTTGGTTCTCTGGATTTCCTTCTGTCCATACTTCCTCCATTGGTAACCATCATCATGAGGCGAATAAGTCACTTTAGTCCATGAATTCATACTCTTCCTGCAATTGAAAGAAAGGAAATTAATTGCAAAGAGCAAGGCTCATGCAGACTATATACACACACACACAAGAGCTCCCCCATGAAATATATACATATATATACTGTAAAAAAGACAGCAAGACATCAATTAAAGATCATCCAAACAAAAACAAAAAAAACAAAAAAAAAACTCACAATTGGTTTTTACAAGATCCAGTTGCAGCTGGTATAGTACTCTTAATCTCATCGGAAACAGCAGTACTCCCTTGATCACTATAACTGCAACCTGATGAGCTGGCCTCGTGATCATGATTAAAATGATCACTTGGGTACTTGAGGATGGAGAGACCCATTTCTAGAGCTTGCAGTCCCTTCTCAAAGAGGACCTCAGGAGGCTCTCCTTGCGGTTCACCACCAAACAAGATGGTGAACTGAAGCAGTTTCATGATCTCATATCCTCTGCTGACTTCAAAGATAGCCATCTCTTCTTTATTACAGCTCATGTTCTTTCTCTTTCTCAAAGCTACTTTCTCCATGGCTTACTCACTATGGTTTCCTTGTTAATTTGGATCTTATATATATACGTATAGATGCCCAAGATCGTGTACTATCTTATATCTCAACTTAATTTTGCGCTTTCTACAGACTATTTATATATGAGTATTGGGATATATATATATATATATATATATATATATATATAACGATAGCAGTGATGTCTCCAAGAAGGATAAAGATGGGGAGAATCACTAGGAAGATGGAAAAGAGAAAGGTGGAAAAAAAAGCCTTTCACTTGACCTCACACTGATGACCTAATCCTTATTGAGGTGCAATTTGCCTTTTCTATACTTTAAATCTTTTTAATAGTCAAATCCGTGTAATAAATTCAACATTTTTTTTTTCTTCTTGGTTGGTTTGATTATTGGAGTTTGATTTGTTATTTGATATTTTTTTTATTGGTATTGTCATTTTTTAGCTAGGTAAATATAACATGAATTTTGTCAAAGGTCATCATGCATGCATGGTTTACTGATGTAACTAATTAAAATAATAGTTCTTTCAGTAGCATTAATTTGCTATGTATATCTTCAGCTTTGATTAAAATATAGAAAACGATATTTTTAATAAATTGTCATATATTTAATACTTTTGCGTGGCCACATGAAATAGATTATAAATTATTGAATCATATCATAAAAAATATGATAACTATCTAGAATTTTTATTCCCTTCCCACATCTAACAAAACAAAAGCATCAGCTTAATCGGCTAATTAATAGATAAGTACTGAACTTATTAATGCACACAAAGATTAATGGTTTGCAAATGGTAAAAGTATGAACACGCGTGGAGGACCAATTGACTACTGACTGGTCAAACGAAGCTTAGTACTGTTGATTCAATCTTGATATATTGATAACATTAAAGGAGGATCATTATGATAAATGTAGACTTGAGAGGATAACTATTTCATCATGGAAAAGAATATACATAGTTAACAGAAGATCAAAAACATATCACTTTGAGAATGACTTGTATAATTGTTTTCATGCAAGTTTGATTCTTTCAAAGATTGGTTTTACACAGTTGCATGCATGCATGTGTGTAATCCCCTAAACACTGTCATGTTGTGAATGCATCTATTGACCATACGATACTGGCAGAAAAAGAAAAATGCTTAAATTAACGCATGGGTGCTTCTATTCTTTCAGTATCTGGGCCAATAAAAAGCTTGATTCCGTTCCATAACACTTATGATAATCGTTCAAAGTCGTTGAACATACTTTGACCCATTGATGAGTGCATAATACATACCATTTTGATATGATAATTGCATATACTTAGCTTTTCTTCTCATTTAAGTTTATCTATTTCAGTTATTTTATAATTTAATTAAAGCAAACAAAAAAGTTTTTCGATACCAAAGGACTTGTAGCCCAGCGGTACCTTGGGTCCTCTCGTGGGAGGAGACGCGAGTTCATTCCCCCCGAACCGCGCTCCCCCGTTCCAAGAGGGTGAGGACGTTGTAGGCAATCCCCCCGCCACGCGTACGCCCCTGAGAGTTGACACTTATCACTCTATCTCAAAAAAAAAAAAAAAGTTTTTCGATAAAAAGAAGAAAAATAGTAGTAAATCATAGTCAAAAGGGTGGATAAGCATCACTCTAGAGAAGTGCATAACCCAACCACAAACATGTTAAGGCTGTGCAAATAATAAAAAGTTACAATTTTACAAGCACGGCCTTTGCATGGTCTCTATGAGCAGAGAACAGTCGTGCTTCATCAAGTCCAAGCTTGCTAGAGGTCATGCAAATTATTGGAGATTGAGTTTCCGCAAAGATTCGAGTCCCAAACACGGTTAGAGATTTGCATAGGCTAAACACCTCTTTAATACTGCTGTGAATGGGCTTTCTTTTCCTGAAAATAAAAACTGGTCCATGAAGAATCGACTACTAAACTTTCAGGTCCTTTACTACTTATACGATTATGCAAATTAGCGGTTTAATTATATGCAAATTAAGAGCGTATCCTCCATAGCATAAATGATAATCTAACTTAATCATTTCTAGTTTAGTTAACAAGATATCTATAATTAGCTCAATTTTATCAAATTTATTTGAAGCATTGACAAGAGAATTTTACCTGCCACCTAGTAAAATTGTAAAATAATTTGGCTGACCCTCATTTTTTGTACCCGGTATTTTCCTAATTGATATATTTAATTTAGTTAAAAAAATTCTTTCCCAGTTTTTTTAGGGAAACATAAGATTTATGTTTTGTAACTTAAAAAACTTTTAAAAGCAAAAATTTAACAATATTCTTATTATACACCAAAAGAAAGAAATAAAAACAAGTCCACAGAAAAAGGTGAGAGCAACTACGGATCTAAAATCTTGATCAAAGAAATATTAATTAGAGTTGATTATTATTCATCGTTTCAAACCATAAAATTAAACTATAGGTGAAGATATATGTCGGCATGTTTATGGACAAAAACATTAGACATGAACAAATGTAAACATTCCTGGTTAATTTCCAAGTAAACTTAACAAAAGGACAGTGGACTATACTGCATTAATAATACATTAATGGGAGAAGAACGATCATATATAAATATTCTTCTCTAATAAATATCATATGCATGATAGTCTTGCATCCAGAATGTTTAAGGAGTACTCTATATATTAGATAATATAATAATTAGTTGTATTAGATTTTGGTTGAGTCTCCTTGTATATTATATTTTAGGTAAAATTATTTTTTTAGTCTCTGATCAATAATTACTATTTCGGTTTCTTTGGACTATCTAATATTTTTTTAAGTACTTTTAAATCATTTTAGTTTTGTAATTTAAAAATTCATTGACTAACGTTCGGTGGCATTTTTTATTTAAATTATTATTTAAAAATCATAATTTTTATGGATTTAAAAGTATCAAAAAAATATTTAAAGGACCAAAAACACTGTAACTGTGCTTGTTTAGGGACTAAAAAATAATTTTATTTTTTTAATATTATTTTATTCTGTTTTTTATGGCATACTTTTAATGTCCATAAGCAAGAGAATTAAAAGTATGTTACATTTCTATATGATTAAAAATCAAAGAAGAATTAAAATTGGATTCTGTTTTTGTTTAGTAGCATGTTACATTTCTATATGATTTTTTTTCCTTTTCATTTTTTATCTTAGTTGTATATAGTTCTGTTTTGTTTGAACGTGTGTGAATAATAAAAACTATAAGTTAATTTCTTGAAGTTAGACATGAATTTTGGTCAGTTTCCTGAAAAATTAAGATTAAAAAATCTGACCATGGTTTTAATAAATTAATCATGGTTGGTTTTTGGATTTGTCACTTGTCCTATAGTTTCACAATTGACTAACTTTGCAAATGTTGAATAAATATTATATATGGATTCATGGACTGGACTGCTATTGCTGTATAATTTAATCCATGAGTAAGACAAGAACTTGTGTGCATTAACTATCAAGGCATCTTATTAAATTATTTTAAACAATCTAATTAAGATTGAATCTTCAATAACTTCTAAATTACATTCCGAGTGATAAGTCTTTAGGACAATTCAAAGTCATTGGTACATCCTAATGTTAATTTAATGTATAGTTTTACTTATACCTCATCAGCATTATCTCACCTTATGTTTTAAATGTTATGTCAGCAATCTTTGGTCACAAAAGCATCAGCTTTGAATTTATGTTTTCTTTTTCTTTTTTTATACTTTAAATAAAATTAAGATGAGAAAGGGAAAAAAATCCCCTTAACATATTTGCACAACTTGACTTGTTTAATTATGAAAAAGGTTATTAATTCCAACAAAAATTAGATAACAATACCTATTTTTTTATTTTTTAATAAAGTGAATAAATCACATTTAGTTATGATAAGAAAGTACACATGTCTTTTAAAGTATCACTCGAGCATTATTGATCAAGTAGCTCTTAATTCAATCCATCACACATAATTTATTTGATGATTATAAGAAACTTGTTGGCTTAATCCATGTTCTTACCATATTTAATTATTTTCACCATTTGCCAAGATCAATGTCTGTCACACCTTGAGCCCGGAGTGTCGATAAACTGCCACAAATCTACAAGGTCGAGACAAGTAGATATGCAAGGCCTCAGAACCTATCTCACACTGAAAAAATAACATCTAATAAAAAATATAGATTTTTACACTAAAGGAAGCTATAAAATACGAATTACAAAAGTTCTATTTCCAAAGTTTGGAATAATATTTAATCAATATAAAATTCCAAGTACACGAATAAGGAGAATTTAATAACTTGCTAAACTAGATTGTGATTTGCTCAATGAGGCCGTTAAGCTGTCCATCAAGTAACTCTGAAAAAAAACAGAATGAACTTAATGAGCTTGAGAGCCTAGTAAGTAACCACTAAAAGCATTTGGGATCAAATAGAAGTGTCAAAATCCAGAACAAAAATCATTGCTATAATACAATAGAACATCTACCAAAATACAATTCAGAAACAAAACAAACCGGTTTAATAGAGTTTGATTTTCAGATAAACACAGTATAGGTCTCCCAATTCACTATGATCAAAATAAAATATCAAAGGTCATGTGTTTACCCTCGGTGACCCAAGTCAGAATATCAGAGGTCATTTGTTTACCCTCGGTAACCCGAGCCAGAATATCATAGGCCATTATTCTTTACCGACGGAACTGTGCAAAACTATAGTCTCTTAACAGAGTTACATATCGACACAGTCAGTGTTTAACCCCCAATGACATGGTTGGTACATAGTTAATTGGAGACTACAATTTATAGATCAAAAAGTTAATGTTCGCAAACAATAGAATACCGAGGTTCAGACTGATTGAAACCAGAATAATCCACCAAGAAAAAAAACGTTAACATTCACATGATCCCATTTTCCGTATATCAAAATAGCCAATTATTTTCAAATTAAATAACTCAATAAACAGGTTGCAAACTAAATTTATATAACTCAAAATATATAATATACATAGTTTATGAAAAACTTGAATGAATAGATTATTCAAAAATATAATTATTAAAAATAATATAAGAAATAATCAAATAGTAATTTAGCAAGTGTAAAAAAATATATATACTTATACCAGAATTTATATGTGGTTTACTTACCTGAGTAACGCAAGAAATCTAATTCTGACACCAATTTAAGGCTTTTGGGTGGGTCTTAAATTTAGGAAAGAAAACCTATTAAATCATCAAAACATAAATTTACAAAATTGCAGGGGTATCCAAGAAAGATTTTAAAACCCTAATGATGCTACTAAGGTTAAGGGCAATTGAGCAACGGTATTATAAGAGAAGATTTCAGAAGGGTATAAATGCAAAAAGGGTGAAGCTATTATTTTCTAAATTCAGATCTTTTCAAGCGTATAATATCAATTATCAAACCTAATAGAGATATGAACTATTTCAATATGACCAACGAAGACTAAAACCAGCATAACTTTGTCTATCATTTTCCAAATCACAAAATTCTTTCTTCTAAGAAACCTAGACAGATGAGGGTATGACATATCCAAAGTTGAAACTGATTAGAATACTATTAAATTTATAACATCCATTTGAATGTCCATTTATTTATGCAAATTAATAAAGTCAGACACGGTCCTTTTAACATGCATAACTCTCAATATATATTCTCAAACAACATGATATTTTCGGAATAGATAGTTAATGCAAAAGGAAACAACTTTCGTATTTTGCACATTGCATGATTCAACCTTTAAAACCATGAAAAATATTAATCAATCTTCAAGTTCTGCACAGAATTCTATTTGACATAGCTATAAAATCTGAAAATTTGTAGGCACTTAGTTGATATCGAACCCTATAACTTTTTTATTTTTCACTTTACTCGATTCAACCTCTAAAGTCATGTATTATTCCCGTTAATCTTCAAGTGTTGCAGAGAATATTATTCTACTACATTAATAGGGCTATATTTTATAAATCACAATTGTATAAAATTTGAAATTTTGTAGACTAAATAAAATCAAGGGTTACTTACCTTACACCCCGATAAATGAGTTCCTGATGGCGTTTCTTCATGCATAGCCCCTAATATCTCTCCAAATAAATAAATCTGTAATTTAAACTAAAACCTTGTTTTCCTTAAATACCACGGTCAGAAATTTCATGGTAGCAGTGATCAATAATTTAAAGAATAATTTTTACAGAGGTAAGAAAAAAATTTTTTTAAAAAAAAAAATTAACTAGATTATAATAATAATCCTGAGGATAAGGAAGAGTTTCAAGAGATAATTAAAAGATAAACTAAATAACAATACAAAGGGTCCACAATGTGCCCAACTTTTCGTGTTTTAACTAATTCATATTAATAATTTTCTCAAAGCTAAAGTAATAAATTAAGACTTCTATATTTTATAATTCATAACTTCTTTAATGAGAGACAAATAAAATAAATTCTACAAGGCTACCAAAGCATGTGGAAGATTGTAATTAACATTAATATATATATATAAGGTCCCAGTAAGTAAACAATGGTTTAATTGTCCACCAAAGTACAGTGACAAAAGCATCAGAGGCCATTAAGAAAGCATGGGCCTGCACTAAGGTCACAACTGAGGAAGGGACCTTTCCACCACCTTGTCAAAGTTAATTTGGTCACAAATAACAAGTTACATGATTCCCAATTTATTATATTTCTTAGATTTTTCAAAACCAAATACTATTAGCAAGTCCACTGCTACAATTGTTGAGTGGTTAATTAAGACATGCACTCAACTCTTATGTATATAATTAAAGATTTAACTCCCTTCTGATAATTCAAATGTAATAATAAAAATATGTGTGTTGAGGATGGTTTATCCTCATTATCCAAAACCATCATAAATAATAATAATAATAATAATAATAATAGTGAGCAAGTCCCATCATCAACCAATAAATGTTACAATAATTGGATGAAAAGTGACCTGTTAATAGTAAAGCTGTAAAGGGTCATATTTGTGAATTTTGGTCTACTGTATATTATTAATATTTAAAATTCATATAACATACTCTACACAAAAACATATTTATATAAAACATATAAAATAATTAAAAAGTCCATAAACAAAATACCATGGTATCTATACGTTAATCTCCTTTTAATAAATTTTGTGGTCTATTCACTTTTTTAAAATAAAAATATGCATAACATAATAAATTAAAAGTAAAATAATCAGTATAATATGTATTAATGACATAGATATTTCTAATAAAGATTTGTTTTAAGAGCAATTATAGCTCTATGAAGATAAATATATAAAAGCTAGTTTTTAAAAGAAATATACATTAAGAGGAAAAAAATTGTGAAAATTGAATATCCGAATATATTCAAAGATGATATAAAACGTTTTGTAGAAATCCTATTGTCCAAGCAAAATAACCCTTTTATACTGGCTAGCTTAGGATAATAGGATCCTCATCTTGGACAACTTTTTTAAATGTTTCTGCAATCATTGTGCCACCCCAATTGTGTTTTATGCTCTTATGCCATAGAAACTTCGGATCACCTCTTCTTTAATTGTAGTTTTGTTGAGCCCATCTACTAGTTCTTTGGCCAAATATTTGATCTTCATTTTTTTCCCACAATCGATGGCTAAGGTTTGGATCAGCTGGGTTCCCAAAATAGCAGACATACATCGTACCCTGTGGGACTTATTCTTAAGAGATATGTTATGAAGTTTTTAGCTAGAAACAAATAGAAGAATTTTCAATTCTCATGTGCTCACTTATTTCCTATCATTAGCAAAATCATTTATATGCTTCTTTTTTGGAAATATGCAAGTAAAGACCAAAAAATAATGTTTCTTAGATGATTTTGTTTATCTGTTTAAGACTCCCTTACCTTCCTAAGCACTAGTCCTATTAACTACTCCAATACACTGAACGCGCAGCCTCTTTCGAAGTGAGACAACCCCTCCAGTAACCTGAGTAGTCAATCCTCTCCAACTCTTGTAAGTCCTTTTTTTTTTTGTGCCAATCTTGTTTGGGGTCTTTCTCACCTCTGGTAACGACCTTTTTGTTTCTTTTTTGAGGTATGTGTCTTAATTTTTAGTTTACCCTCCTTTTATATGTCCCATGTTTTCCTCTTTGTTTGATATTTTTGTACTCTTTTTTATTTTATAATAAATTAGTGATTTGTTCAATTTTATAAACAAAAAATATAATTTTAGGAAAAATACATAGAATTGTTCAGAGACCCTGCCTCCGGTGAAAATTAAGTTACCCCAGGTCACTAAAGAATGAGATACGAGAAACCAAATTATGCTCTCTTAATCCAGCTGATCATCTTGATTATTTAAAGTTAAATACCTTTGATCTAAACTAATATACATGTATATATATAGATCATATATATATCATGGGCAGTTGTCATTAGGTTTTTTTTATGGTGAATAGATGGCGACATTTACTAATAAAACTAAGGTCACCAGAAAGATGCCTCATTGGCCAGTGGAAAATTCAACTAACATAAAAGTCAAAACAATACCTCAATGGTTCTATTTCTAGATTATTGCTTCATTAATTTACCAATATATAATGAGAATTTATATCACCTGATTTAATTGATAAATTAGGATATGTGTGTTCTCTGAGCCAAACAAGTTCTCATGGGATGGCATGGCTACGCTATTGATACACATACATGAATCATTACCACAAAATAGCTGTCATACGTTTCATATATATATATATATATATATATATAGGAATGACTTCATTCCTTACTTCCAGTTGTCTAATTAAGTTGATATATGTATATACATATACATAACAAAAAAAGAGAACTCATTAAGTAGCTAGTACTAAAGTAGTTAGAAGCTTGAAAAGCCTTCGTGAAGGGGATCACATGATCCAAAAGAATCCATCTTCAGGTAGTCCATTATCATCACTTCCCAAGGAGGTGACACACATGCACTCAATGAGAGATCCTCAACACTAGAGCTAGGTATGGCCTCCAAACACTGTTCACTGTTTACCAGTACTGATCCCATTGCTGTTTGATCAATGATCACATTTTGAAGGTCAACCCATTCTTGGTCAGAGTCTTGCTGATCAGTTGTTGAGACCTGAAACATAGCTCTTTCTTGATTGCAGAACAACATATTAGAGTTTGATTCAAAGCTAAACAAGTTTGGTTCTACTGGAAGAATGGGATCTTGTGTGATTTGTGGAGTGATGATCATAGGATTATTATTAGTTTTGCAGGTGTGCTGCTTATAGAAAGTGACCAAGAACAAAGGTGGATCATTGTTGTCCTTCTGTTGAACATGCTTTGTTGCTTGACATCCTTCATCTTTGTAAGTGCATCTATAATAGCTCCTAAAAGAACATTCAGATAAATGGTCAAACATAAGAAAAATTAGGTGCTAGGCTGTACCGCTTAATTAAGAGGGGATTGATATAGATAGATGTTCACGTTCCTAATCAACAAACCTTGCAAGCTTGGACTTTTGGAGGTTCTTCTGCCCATACTTCCTCCACTGGTAACCATCATCATGAGGAGCATAAGTAACTTTAGTCCATGGATCCATGCTGGTCTTCCTATATATCATTATTAAAGGTAAAAGTAAAAGAAGAGTTGAGCAATGTAATCAATTAAGCATATATAATTGATCATCTAAATTAAGATCAAAGAAACAATAACTTACGATCTCTGCCCCCTTTTACCACATACAATACTAGTACTAGTGGCTGGAATCTTGACCTCTTCTGGAGCCTCAGTACTCCCTTGATTACTGAAACAAGCTGAGCTGGTCTCGGAGATAACCTGCTCACTAGAAGCCTGTGTCTGTGTGCATGTATTATTGCTGGACTTCTTCAACATGGACAAAGCCATCGATAAAGCTTGCAAAACCTCCTCCAAGAGAACTCCGACCAACTCCAGCTGTGGCTCGCCTTTCGGTAGGAAGGTTTGGAGCCTTGCAGTCAGCTTATATCCTCTGCTGATCTCTTGAATAGCAAGCTCTTGATATAGAACTGAACTCTCTATGATTTCATGCATGTTCTTGCAAGTTTAGCTAAGCTAATTAACTCCTTGTATAGATGAATGAATTGAATGATTTCTTTACTTGGCTCTTATTTATATATATTCCAATATATATGTATTTATATAGTCAAGTGGGTGAAATGTTTATCCAAAATTTCGGAAAAATAGGAAGATAGTGCTGAAGCGTCTGGGAAGGTGAGTGAAACACATGGTTGTTGTCTTTATTGGCACGTACGCGGATATGAAGAAGTGGTTGCTGAAATAAACCTTCCAAGTTGGTTTGTCAAATATACTGCAGAAAAGAGGCATTTAAATATTTTGTGCAAGTTGCTATTTCTGGAGTCTCGACTTCAAATCTGACTCGTTTGTTTATGGCAAAATTTCCCACTAGAAACCAAAAGCATGTATCAAGAGAGAAATACAATTTTATGATTAAAAATGAAGAATTGAGAACCATAACTTTTCAACCATAATTTTTGAAAATGTTTCTAGAGATCGATAGAGGAGATGATTTGATTTTTGAAAATCTTCTAAGTGTACACATGACGAGATTTTCATTATTCCATGTGATATTTTGCTAAATTAACAAGTTTTTAAATGATTCATAAACCATTGTAATTGATGCATCACCGTAAATTTTATTTTCACTGTAAAAAATAATAACGGTTGAGTTGAATCCGAAAAGAATTAGATGATGGTAATAAACTCTACAAACATTATTCTCTCATACTTTTTTTATGTAAGTTGCATGGATATTGAAGTTTTTGTCAACAAGTTTAAATTTAAATCCAAACAAAACAGAACTATAGTCGAACAAATAAAAATGAGAAAAACATTGAAAATTATCATTGAAGAAAATTATAATAATTATTATTATTTAAGAAAAAAAGTTGAGCGCTTTGAGGACGATCTTTCCATCCCTTTACCCTTTTTATTTCTTTTTTCAAGTTAAAATATAATGCCATGATGATTAATCCATCCTTTTATCTTTCCGCTTTCCTTCAAATAAAATACAATGTCATGGTGATTAGAATCAATCTAGTCTTTTTTTTTAACAAAATGAATAATAAATAAATCTACTCTCTATGACTCTACCATGTTATTTATATTTTTATAAAATAAATTAATATAAATTAAATTAAAATGAATATGGTAAAAAAATTCTCAACTCAATAACGCTATATAAACAAAATTAAATATGACAGAAGTCATTCTAAACAACAAGCTTGTTTTGAGAAACCCGGTAATATCTTTTTAGCCAACCAAATTGAATAGTACGATACATATGCATAGGATTATAAAAACTAGTATTATCATAATTTTTTTTAAACAAGAATAATTGGGTAAATATTATAATTGAATACACAACAACAAAATTAAAATTTTGAAAAATATTAAAATGAAAATGAAATAGAGAAAAAGAATGAACACAATGTAGTTTACAAGGTTCAACTATTTTTCCTCCTCGGTCATCGCAATAAGACATCTTCAAAATATACAAATTTGTGGTAATTTTTTAATTACTTACAATTAGGAAGTTTTTTTCAAATATGAGATAAACGCCCATTTAAAGGATTGTTAAAGGGATAAACAACCATAGATGTGCACTAGTTACAATGACTTCCGAACTTCCAAAGAAAATCCCCCTGTCATGCAATCCTTAAGGGTGAACTGTCCCACATGGGCCTAACCCACACCTAGACCGGTAAACAATACTAATAAATAATATCTATAATCAAGCGTACAGTACTACATGAACAATACTACCAATGAAGGATTCGAACCCTTGTTCTTCCCTTGCACTCTTGTTTATACTATTGGGTTATCCAATAGTTGACTACAAACGAGAAGTGTTACACATAATAGACCTTCACCAATAATGAAGAAGAGGTGTTTGCTTGGGGATAATTTAAACAAACAAATTAAGGATCTATTTGTAGAATTAATCACATCTCCATCTCACCCACAGATGATGTGGGATTTTTCTTTAGCAAATATTGTTTCCCACTTATGTTCTAATATGCCCTAACAATGCATACTAAGCTATAAGTGCACAAGTCGTATAAGTAATAAAATATACCTTAGTCAATCCCAAGAAGACTGGTGCTCATAGTACTAATTTTCCCTTTATTATCTAGCCGACAAAACCAAGTGTGATTGGTAAAACCCTAAGAAAAATATGAATCAGGTTGATTGGACTGAAATACCTTAGATGCAAATCCTCTTGAGACTATTTTGTAATCGATTTTTTATATTGAATTTATATTCAACGTTCTTGGACTGATAGAGGCTCCCAAATTAGAAGGATCCCTTTCTTAAGAGATCAAACCCTAATCTCATACGACCCTAAGATTGAATTAAAACATTCTGCAAATCCTTTTATTAAGTCTCTAATCCAAAGAGTTCAACATCCTACACCATATCTCTTAGTATACAATCAACCTCTACCATCCATTCCAAGACCTAGGATGACTGATTTGACAATTACAAGCATGAAGAGCACATATATAATTCCCAAGGACAAACAACTAGTCAATGATAGAATAAAAAAAATTAATTACAAGTTCATCTCAAGATTCAAAGGTCTAAAGCACCACTAAAAGTTTATCCTCTCATAATACAAGAATCCATAACTAAACCCTCGATTAGAAACATGATTAGTAACATAGAAAGAGCTCTCTTAACGCTTCTTTTTAAATGGATGGTGAAATCTCCCAAATTGGAGTTGATGTTGTCGTCGAATTTAGTACCTAACGAGCCAAAGAAGTAGCATCAACTTGTCCCTAATTAGAGACCTTTGATTATCACTTGAAACCTGGCCTTCGATGAAGCTTTCACCAAAAGTCCCTTTCAAAAAACTAATTGTCGGGATTTATACAACAGGTCAAAAAATAGTGCACCGTCATGTTTAGAGTGTGCTTGACCCATGTTGATTGTTGACGCATTTGGGACTTGAATCTTCACTATTTTGAGTTTTTAGTAATAAGCATAGCCAAAGAGCATGCCCGTGTTTTCTCAAGCATGATTGTGCTCAACGCAGGATAATCGTGCTTGGGTTGTGCTAGCTTTTCAATTTTCTTTTGACAAGAATTAGCACACCTAAAGCGCACTTATGCTTTAGCTATGCTTTTCTCTTGAAAATTCTTTTATTGTTTATTTCTCTCCGAATATCTCTATTTTATTTTATTTTATATTCTTGGAATTTAATTTCTTGATCAATAAGTACAAAATGCCCTATGTAGCATAAAAATAAAAAGAAATCTATGCTAAAAGACAAATTATGTGCATGAGTTTATAATACAAAAAAATAAGTATTTTATGTGTTCAAACATGAACCAGTCAATTTCTCACAAGTTGCTCAAGTAATTAGATAGAGGGTAAAAGAAGACTAAAGCAAAAAAGGACAAACAAAAAACAAAAGAAAGGGCTCATAGGAGATAATTAGAGCTTTGGATTATCTGCATGCATGTGGAAGTTAGTAAAAAGGCAATCCGCTTATCAAGCATCTTTAATAGGGTCAACGATGGTCTCGACCAAGTCAGAGGAAGAGCTAACAAAATCCATGATGGTATATGTCACGGTTTCAACCGATCACCTTCGGCCGTGAGACATCTGACACGCACTAAGCGACAGGTCAGCATTCCTTGCAAGAACAATAGTCAACTCATGTTCACATCACAAGCACAACATACGAAAGAAGCGAGTAAAATCGGAAATCATCCACGGTACGAGAAACACAACACAAGAAACCCATTTTAGAGAGAGAAAAACATAAACTCTCTTAGATTGAGAAAAGTTTACAACTATGGCCAAAAACCAACACCAAGAGGTCTTGTCTCCTCCCAAAGACACAATAGACCCTAATATAAGAGCTACCCCAATTCCCCAAGGTTAATTGAGCCTCATGCCCAATACAGGTCTGGCGTGAAATCCCGAATTTTCACTTAGCTTGCAGTGTCCTCCAACGTTACTGTAGCTTTAACCAGCCACCCTTGGTCACAACGTGCAGCGAAGACGCTTACGCGCGGTAATACCGCGTCCCATCCTCGCCCCTAGCTCGGCCACGCTCCCGCCCGCTTGCCCACTTGCATACGCCTGCGTAAACCCTCAGCAAATCCGAAATCAGCTCTCGGTATGATCAAGTGTTCCACCCCGCCTAGACTTGCTTGAGACCCACACTCTAAATAATCCAAGTCTGCAACACTTGACTTTTGGTATGGACGCGCCTGCCCTACGCGCTCATCGATCACGCGCACTCCCACTGTCCAACGCACGCGCGTCTCACGGTCTCAGCACATGATCGTGCGGGATATTCCACCAACTCTTGGTCACGACACAACACATGACTCGCGCTAGCCGCGCTCTACCCAATTCACGCGGATGTGCACCCTCGTGGCTTAGCCTATGTTGAAATATTCGTCCAATGACCAAGTATAAGGTCATCAACCCTTACAGTATGCATGCACAATAGCCTTTACCGTTTTTATTTCAAGAAAATAGTGTATACATTTAATTCATATATATATATATATATATATATATATAACGTCTACTGCAATTAAATTTGTAGGCTTGTAGCATGGTTGTGAAGGTGGCAACGGGAGAGGAAAATGATAATTATATTGAGGCACTCATGGAGATCTGCATAGCCTCTCTCTCTTGAAGTAATGCATGCGATTTGACGTTTTAAATTTGTGCTTAATTGATCATTACTCTTGTAGGCTTAGCTTCTCACACCATCTATATCTTAACTAATCTTGAATGGTTTATTTTGGAAAGAGACCAAATTATTGGCTAACAATACCATATAAGTGATCCACCGTTGTCATAGGGCACCACAATAAAAAAAATTGCATGAATGTACAATAAAACTTCAATAAATTAATATTTGCTAAAATAATAACTTTAATTAAATAATATTTTTTTATGGCTTCAACTTTTGTCAATATACTCAATTAATAATTTTGTTAAAAACATTTAAAACTCAGTAGGCCCCAACGAATATATAAATTAATAATTCATCCCATATATAGAAGAAATATTATTTAAAATTCATATCATTGAAGTTTATCTAGATTACTTCTGTTTTTAAATTTTATTATTTTTAAAATTAACATTTAAAGTTTTATTTGTCTATGGATTAAATTTAATCTCATCCATAATGTTTTACATCTTATTTGGTATATTTTTTTCATGTTACAGCCAAGGTAATCGGACCCAAATTAGTTCAGCTGGTTTAAAAGAAAAAACCAGGAACCTGCCATGCATTCGAGCATGCCCCAATGAACCGAGTATGAAGAAACCTGGTGCTAACCTGATGACCTCGCCGGGTTCGATAGTGAACAAGTTGACTCGCCCAGGTCAACTACTAGGTTATAATGCTAGCTAGGGTTTATTTTCTTTTATTTTCTGATTTCTTTAACCTTTTTCACAAACTCACTCCTCCAGCCCTCCGCCGACTCCACCAACCTCTTGTTTGATCTTGTGATGCTTTTGTGACTTCTCAAAGCTCACCAGGGCGATGAACGAACAAGGGAGGGGTTTCAAAAAACCCTAAATAGTTGTCAACAGCTTTTGGGTCAATTAGCGCTTGGGTCCCCCATGAGGACACCTCGCAAGTAGCAAGAGTTCGAATCCTTGGGATGAGGGTGCATGTCTGAGAGCTGTGAGCACGAACTGTGGGTGGTCCCAGCGCCCACGTGTGCGCGGGCTCCACAGGCCGCAGTCGAAGCATGTGCACGCCCTTGTCTTAGTTTAGCGGGCTCATGTTTCGTTCTTCTTGACAAAAAAAAAAAACCCTAAATAGCCACTTCACTATATAAAAACTATTGATGTTGATGGTCTTTTGCATATAACTCCCTAATATTTCCTATTTTCATACTACCATCTTGATAATGTATAATTATAATTATTTGAATACTTCAGTTGAGTGGTTGTGGTTATTTTTATTATATATATATAATTTTAATTATTTTGTTTTAAATTTTGATGGGTATGTATTTGTTTGAGTGGAATAATTAAGCTTTAACATGTACTTGAGTAATTGCTGTTATTTTTTTATAATGGTTGGTTTGAGTATATATGTACATTTTGATTATTTTTACTCAAAAGTCATAATTCTTTTTTTTAATCAAATTTTATAACGTTGAAAACAACTTATAATAGTTGTTATCTTCACATTAATGTCCTAATTAAGTCGCATTGATAAAATTAATAGCACCCAAAAGTATCACTCCCTCCCGTCCTATTTAGATGTTCTCTTTTTATATGTCATTTAGAAAATTTTTAAAGTATTAAATAGTTTTTTCCAACTTTATCCTTTGTTTTTAATAAACTCCTACATTTTCTAATACTGTTTGGAAACTAAAATATTGTGTTGAGAGAGAAAATGAAAGATATAATGAAATTATAAAAAGATACAATGGATTTTTAAATTGGGTTGATTTTGGAAAATTAATACATTTTTTTATAAATTTAAAACAACAACTAATTTTAACAGATTTTTTTAATGGGTATAAATTAGTTAAAGTGGATACATAAATAGGACCAAAGGGAAGGGAGTATTTATAGAGATTTAGTATATATTCTAGAACATATTTTATAACACTCCATGATGAAAAAAAAAACCTAAAAAACATATCAAAATATCTTTTTAATATAAATTTAGATAAGTCACGGAATTAATTATAGTAGGCAGATAAATGTAGTACCAGCTCTATTCTTTAGAAGTGGTCAAAACTTCAATATATTTATAATAATTTTATCCCATTTGTTTTTTTCTTTTTTTTCTCTCTCTCTCTCTCTCGTTTATGGAGGTTTTTATCAAATTTGCATCATCTCCTATTTCATCAAATTAAATGCATAATCTGATATTTAACCACTCGTGATCAGTTATGATCTAGACTGTTCATTTCCATTGATCCTTTTGGTTTAATGGTCTCCATAACTAATAAAATTACCAATAGAGTTCATTAATTAATAAAGCCTTTAATAAGAATTTTTACAAATATTTGATGGATCACTATAACTGAAAGGCTAAAAAAAGTAATTAAAAAAACTGTAGCTACTAATCATGGAGAGGAACAATATTATGCATGGCACTAGAGGGTTTCGCACCTATATAAATATATAAAAAATGATGATCACCTAACAATAATCAGACTGTGAGGAGATTGTTTAAGAAAGCATCCAGAAACCATTCCAAGGTAGCTGAAGTCAGCAACAATTTCAATTTTCATTAACTTCATTAATTGAACTGTCCAAACCAATTAAAAGAGAAGGTACGTTCTTCAAAATAGCATAAGCTGGCAGGCACTCTGCTATTCTTGATCAAAGAGGATTGGTGGACCTTGTCTTGAGCTTTAAAATAATAATAATAATAATAATAATAATAATAATAATAATAATAATAATAATAATAACTCAGGGATATATATATATATCAAGGTATACATGGATGGATTCACACTAACCATGTGTGATGAATCATTCAAGAGAACACATGTGAATGCACAAGGTGGCCAAAATGCTTTTATGATGACACAAATTAATGTGAATTCACAACCTCTTGTGTGGTTCTTCTACTTACGGGAGAATTTCCCAACAATTTCCTGGAGGCTCCAACCCTTTCTCGTTGTTTGATCCACCTAACTATCACTAGCTAGTAGTGATATTCCTTTCTTTCTCTGATCTATGTACCTTTGATATAGGGGGCAAGCTAAGATTTATGATTTGTAACTTAAAAGTTTTTTAAAAGCAAAATTTTAACATTCAAGTGAGTGTTGATAATTACACACAAAAAAAGGATTTTAGACAAATAAACATATTTTTTATTTTTGTTTTCTCCCCCTACCTTCTTTATATACTAAAATCACTTATATACTATTATTTTGAATCTTTACAGCACCTAAAAAAAACAGAAGATTGAAAAAATAATTACTGTAATTAAAAAAGTCTAGATTTCACTGATCCCGAGTATGTTCATGTTCATTTCTTTTTAGAGGAGAATGCTTCTCCTTTTTTTTTTTTTTTTTTGGGTTTGCATGTGTTGTTTTGTTTTTTTAAATCATTCTTTGTTGTTCCATTTGTAGTGAATTTTTTTTTTTTGCATGAGTTTCGTCTCTCACTAATAGTTGTATTTTTTTTTTATAAATAAATATGGTTTAACCACTTTGTCCAAAAAAATAAAAAACAATAGATGATGTATGCCAACTTATTTATGGACAAAATCATTTAAAATGAACAAATGTAAACATTCCTGGTTAATTTCCAAGTAAACTTAGAACAAGGACAGTGCACTATTGCATGCATTAATGAGACATTAATATATAGGAGATCCAAGAATGATCATATACAAGATAATCTTGCATCAAGAGTGTTTAAGGGTACTCTATCAGATAATATTAATTAACTGTATAATTAGGTTGGGGTTGAGTCTCATTGATACTTCTTTTCTGAAAAACATATAATAATTTGGAAAGTAACAAGTACGTACTTCAATGAGTTTCTTTTGTCCCTCTTTCCATTGAAGTCCATAAATTAAGATTGAGAAGGTTCAAACTTCAAAGCACATGTAAATGTCAAATAAATTGGATTCTTGTTTTAAAGCGTGTTGAATGGTAGAAGAAAATTTTCTGTTCTTTGTTAAGTATGTTTATGTTTACATTTCTATGTGATTATTCCCCATAATTTTCTTGGTTATAGTTCAGTTATCTTTCAGCCTGTGAACAATAAACAATATCAAGTTAATTCCTTGAAGTCAGACATGAGACTTGGTCAGTGCTCTAGAAAAATTAAGATAAGAAAATTTAACCATGGTTTAATAAATTAATCAAGGTTTCTGGACTTGTCACTTGTCCCATAGCTTCACAGTTGACCAACTGTGCAAAGAAAATGATTATAGATTCATCAACTGGCATGGATTGCAATTGTTGTATAATTTAATTCGTAAGACAAGAACTTGTCTGCATTAATGTTCAAGGCGCCTTCTTAAATTATTTTAAGCAATCTAATTTGGATATTTTCAATAACTTATACGTTACATTCCAAGTGATTAGTAGTCTCTATGACATTTCAAAGGCAATGGTACATCCTGATCACTGATTAATTTATTGTATGGTTTTATTTCTATCTCATCAGCATTATCTCACCTTATGCTTCAACTGCTATGTCAGCAATCCTTGGAAGTTCATAATTCAGTCTATCACAATAATTAATTTGTTTGATAATAGTAAAACTTGTTGGATTAATCCATATATGTTCTTGTGTCTAAATATTTTTACCATTTGCCCAGATCACTACTCCCCCACTTCTTCGGCTTTTAACTTTTCTGCTTCACCATGCTTGTTGCATGAGTTTTGGGGTGGCTAGGGTTCAGATTTCCCATTTTTAAGAAAACACATGGCCTTCTCGCTAAATTAATTGCCTGCAATATTTGGCTAAAAACAAAAAAAATGTTTGCATGCACCATGGTGATAGTTATTTTACGTTAGAAAGCATTAATAAAGCATGGGTCACAGATAAAGAGTTAATATATGATTGTTCTTCAATTTGTTATATTTCTTAGGTTGTCTAAACCAATTAATATTAAGCGATCAACCAACAAACGTTACCACAATTGAATGAATATGACTGGTTATCAGGAATGGGCAATTTTTTTATTAAATGGACAAACCCCTGCTCACATTGTTTATTAGGTGGGGGTAAATATTCAAACTCTCATCCTCCCATGTGAAACTCTTTATTTCTAGCTGTGTTTATGAATTTTGGTTTAGTTTAAATTGTTAATATTTAAAATATTTCAAATATATAAAACATAAAAATAAATTAAAAAAAAATTAACCCCCATAAGAAAAAATATGAATTTTATTGGTTGATGAATCTCCTTTAATATATTTTGTAGTTTATCCAATTTTTTTTAAATGCATTAAATAGTAAATAAAAAAACATCAGTATAATTTAAAATTATAATAATAATATAGACATTTCTATTAAAGATTACTTGTAATAGCACTATGAGACAAATAAAAACTATCGATCAAAACATAAAAAACATTGAGAGAATTGACCATCCGAAAGTATCCAAAGGACCAAAGATGATAGAGAAAATATAGTTTTAAAAATATACATAAAAATGTTCAGAGACCCTTGGGTCACAAGTTGGGCCAAGCCAGTGAAGTCACTAAAGAAATGAGACAAGAAACAAATTATGCTGGCCCAGTTAATCCAGCTAATCTTGATTATTTAAAGTTAAACACCTTTGATCTAGCATATATATAGTATCATGCGTAGTTGCCATGAGGCATTTTTTTAAGGTGGATAGATGGCGACATGAAATTATGTACTACTAAAAAAAGCTCAACTGGCAGAGTGATGCCTCATTGGCCATATTAGAAAATTAAACTAACAGAGAAGTTTAAACAGTACCTCAAAGCTTCTATTTCTAGATTATAGCTTCATTAATTTCCCAGTGGAATGAGAATCTTTTTTCCTCACCTGATTTAATTTATAATTTAGAAAATGTGCTCTTTTTCTCTGATTTGAAACACATACATCAATAATTACCACAAAATAGATATCATATATTTCATATATACATACAGAGGCATGACTTCATTCCTTCATCTAGTGCCTAATTAATTTGATAAATGAGTGTATATATACAATACATAGCACGAAAAGGAGAACTCATCAAGTAGCTAGACTGAGTCGTTAGAAACATGAAAATCTTTCAGTGGCATCAAATCCAAACGAATCCATCTTCAAGTAGTCCATGCTCATCACTCCCCATGGTGACATACATGCACTTAATGAGAAATCCTCAACACTAGAGTTAGGCATGGCCTCCAAACACTGTTCACTGCTTACCAGAACTGATCCCAATGCTGTTTGATCAATGATCACATGTTGTAGGTCAATTCTTTCTTGGTCCGAGTCTTGTTGATTAGTTGTTGAGACCTGTAACATTGCCCTATCTTGATTGCAGAACAACATATTAGAGTTTGATTCAAAGCTAAACAAGTTTGGTTCTACTGGAAGAATGGGATCTTGTGTGATTTGTGGAGTGATGATCATAGGATTATTATTAGTTTTGCAGGTGTGCTGCTTATAGAAAGTGACCAAGAATAAAGGTGGATCATTGTTGTCCTTCTGTTGGACATGCTTTGTTGCTTGACATCCTTCATCTTTGTAAAAGAACATTTAGATAAGTCAACGGCCTTTGGGTCAATTGGCCCTTGAGTCCCTCATGAGGATGCCTCGCAAGTGGTGAGAGTTCGAATCCTTGGGGTGAGGGTGCATGTCTGAAAGCTGTCAGCACGAACTGTGGGTGGTCCCAGCGCCCACGTGTGCGCGGGCCCCACAGGGCGCAGTCGAGATGTGTGCACGCCCCTGTCTTAGTTTAGCGGGCCCATTAGAGGTTTCGTTCTTCTTAACAAAAAAAAGAACATTCAGATAAATAATCAAACATAAGAAAAATTAGGTGCTAGGTTGTACCACTTAATTAAGAGGGGATTGATATAGATAGATGTTCACGTTCCTAATTAACAAACCTTGCAAGCTTGGACTTTTGGAGGTTCTTCTGCCCATACTTCCTCCATTGGTAACCATCATCATGAGGAGCATAAATAACTTTAGTCCATGGATCCATGCTGGTCTTCCTATATATCATTATTAAAGGTAAAAGTAAAAGAAGAGTTGAGCAATGTAATCAATTAAGCATATATAATTGATCATCTAAATTAAGATCAAAGAAACAATAACTTACGATCTCTGCCCCTTTTTACCACATACAATACTAGTACTAGTGGCCGGAATCTTGACCTCTTCTGGAGCCTCAGTACTCCCTTGATTACTGAAACAAGCCGAGCCGGTCTCGGAGATAACCCGCTCACTAGAAGCCTGTGTCTCGTGTGCATGTATTATTGCTGGACTTCTTCAACATGGACAAAGCCATCGATAAAGCTTGCAAAACCTCCTCCAAGAGAACTCCGACCAACTCCAGCTGTGGCTCGCCTTTCGGTAGGAAGTTTGGAGCCTTGCAGTCAGCTTATATCCTCTGCTGATCTCTTGAATAGCAAGCTCTTGATATAGAACTGAACTCTCTATGATTTCATGCATGTTCTTGCAAGTTTAGCTAAGCTAACTCCTTGTATAGATGGATGAATTGAATGATTTTTCTGGAATGAGGTTGGTGATCATCTCTTTTCAACTGTCCTGTATTTTTTTAACAATTCTACTATGCCTAAATCTTGGGGTAGGACTTACATTACTTTAATCCCCAAAAAGCCTAATCCTAAGCTTGTGTCGGATTTTCCCCTGATATCTTTGTGTAATGTCTGTTATAAAATCATTGCTAAACTGCTGGCCAATCGTCTCAAGCCTGTTCTTCCCCAATTTGTTGGGAAAGAACAATCTGGATTTGTTTCTGGCCGGAATGCTTTTGATAATATTCTAGCCCTCCAAGAGGTTGCACATTCCTTTGGTAGAGATAACAATTGCCCCCCTAGGATGTTAGTCAAAGTCTGTATTGAGAAAGCTTATGACACTCTAAATTGAAATGTTGTTCTGGCCATCCTTACCAAAATGAACTTTCTGCTCTCTGGATTTCCTGGCTTAGGGCATGCCTTACTTCCCCTACTTTTTCCTTTCTGATCAATGGTCAACCCACCCCTATGAATACTAACGAGAATATTTCCGAGCTTGAACTGCAGGGAAACCGGCAGTCTCCTTGGGAGGACACTTCGTTGAATCTGATCTCTCTTTATAATAGGTATGATGCTCTTCAAAGGCAAAAAGATACAAAATGGGCTCAAAGGGCAAGGTTATCTTGGGTACAAGGTAGTGATGTCAATCCAGCCTTCTTCCATCATACAACCCGAATTCGTAAGCACTATAATAATATTTCATCTATTATGGATGCTGATGGCATTATCTACTCTGATCGTCTCAATATTGAACGTGTTTTTCTCTCTTTTTATAGCAATCTCTGGTCTGATAATTCTAACCATTATTATGCTGATATCCTTAATGCTATTCCTGATGATCATAACTCTGTGTCTTTTAACGATGGTATTGCTCTTACCCGAGGGGTCACAAAAGATGAAGTGTATCAAACCCTACTATCCCTTCCTTCAGGTAAAAGCCCTGGTCCTGATGGGCTTAATGCTGAATTTTATCGTTTCTTCTGGAATGAGGTTGGTGATCATCTCTTTTCAACTGTCCTTTATTTCTTTAACAATTCTACTATGCCTAAATCTTGGGGTAGGACTTACATTACTTTAATCCCCAAAAAGCCTAATCCTAAGCTTGTGTCGGATTTTCCCCCGATATCTTTGTGTAATGTCTGTTATAAAATCATTGCTAAACTGCTGGCCAATCGTCTCAAGCCTGTTCTTCCCCAATTTGTTGAGAGAGAACAATCTGGATTTGTTTCTGGCCGGAATGCTTTTGATAATATTCTAGCCCTCCAAGAGGTTGCACATTCCTTTGGTAGAGATAACAATTGCCCCCCTAGGATGTTAGTCAAAGTCTATATTGAGAAAGCTTATGACACTCTAAATTGGAATGTTGTTCTGGCCATCCTTACCAAAATAAACTTTCCTGCTCTCTGGATTTCCTGGATTAGGGCGTGCCTTACTTCCCCTACTTTTTCCTTTCTGATCAATGGTCAACCCACCCCTTGGATCAATTCTTATAAGGGTGTCAGACAGGGTGATCCCTTTTCCTCTTACATGTTCATTTTAGTCTCTCAAAATCTGACTGCATTTTTGAATTTTTCTCTGGCCAACAATTTGATTCCTGGCTTTAACAGACATCTGCGCAATAACTTTAACCATCTCATGTATGCAAATGATTTAATTCTGATCACTCAAGCAACCAGGAAGATCGCTAGATCTATATCTACTTGTTTAGATTTTTATGCTCATATTTCAGGTCAAGTTGCTAATAGATCTAAATATGCTATCTATTTTCCTTATTCGTTTAATAAAAGAGTAGCCAGCAGCATTAGTGCCATTCTCTCCTTTAAGATTGGGGTCTTCCCTTTTACCTACCTTGGTGTTTTAATTTCTCCCAAAAAGCTAGCTGCTTCTTGCTTTAATGCTATGGTTGAAAGAATTGATAAGAGTGTCGTTGCCTGGAGAAAAGCAACATTTTCTCCTGTTGGTAGAGTGGCCCTTATTAATTCTTCTCTTCTTTCTGTTCCTTTATACAATTTATCTGTTTACCCAATTCTTGATGGTATCCTGGACAAAATCTCTGCGAACGTTAGAAAACTTCTTTGGTCTAAGAGTAGCCATAGTAGCGGCATTCCTCTTGTTAACTTTAAAGAAACGACATCTCCTAAAGTTAAGGGGGGCCTCTCTATAAAAAATTTAAGACTTGCAAAGGTTGCATTGATGCCGAAACATATCTTCAGTATTTTGAATGGTAGAGATGCTATTTGGATTGATATTGTTAATCATAAATATGGTAATTTTCACTGTTGGAATGAGAATATTCCTCCAAACTGCTCTTGGTTCTTTCGTAATTTATGCAAAACCTCTAATTATGTTAAGCCTTACATGTGGATAAAAGGACATTAATCCAAACACTATTTCTTTGCTTTATGACCCTTGGTATTTTGAGATCCCTATTGCTCGTAAGCCTACCTATCTGAATATGAACATTGATTTCAATACTTTTACGATTTTAGATTTATTGGTAGACACTCATTGGAACATTGTAATGCTTAAAAATATTTTTGGCCCCTGTTTGAACATGCAAGTGTTTAGTAATGGCTCTGTTACTTATAATTCTGCTAATCATTGGGTCTGGTATCCTAAATCTGCTTGTTTAAAGCTCTCTGCTAAGATTTATCAACAGTTGAACTCTTCTAATGATCCTAACAAGTCTTGGATTGGCTGGAGTACTCTTTGGTCTTTAAAATCCAAAAGAATGGGTACAATGGCTACTTTGGGCACAATTCTAGTATAATTCCGCTTATCATAGCAGTGCCGGCATGTCACCTTTCAAAGTCGTCTATGGCCTAGATCCTCCACAATTACTTCATTATTCCTCTGACGACAGAGATCCTCCAGAGGTGACGAGAAAGGAACCTAGCAAAGTCGTCTATGGAAGCAATTAAAAGGCAATCCGAACATCAAGTACCTTCAACAGAAGAAGAACCTAGCAAAGTCCATGCTGCAGTTGATGTAGACACAGTAATATTGTTTTTATTTAATGACCGTAGTTCATACATTTAATTCAATATATATATATATAAATAGATAAAAAAAGGTATAACTTCTACCACAATTAAATTTGTAGTGCAAGTGCAGATGGCAACGAGAGATAGAGGAGAATGATAATTACCTTGAGGGGCTCACAAGATGGATTCTTTCTTGAACTAATGCATGTAATTTGATGCTGTTAATTTGTGCTTAATTGATCATTACTCTCGTAGGCTTAGCTTTATACACCATCTATATTTTAATTAATTTTGAATGAAACAATTATTTACTAACATACAATCTAAGTGGCCCACATATGTATCTGTCATAAAACACCACAATAAAAATTATAGCATGAATATATTCTAAAACATATTTTATGATACTCCATGATTTAAAAAAAAATCTTAAAAAGCATATCCAAATTCAAACCCTTAATTTTTTTTCAAAAAAATATATACAAGACAAGTAACGGATTAAACCCTCAACCTCATAATAGCAATAGAAATGAAATACAAACTCTATTATCAAAGGAGTGGTCATATCCTTAACATATTTATATAAATGTGTCCCATTTGCATCCTCTCCTAGCTATTTTATCAAATTAAAAAAATAACTTTTATTTAATCTACAGATCAGTTTAAGATATACACAATGATCTAGAATTTTCATTTCCATGCCTTTTGGTTTAATGCACCAACTAGAGCTCATAATTAATAAAGCCCTTAATAAGAATTTTTGCAAATATTTGGTTGACCTTTAACTATAAAAAAATAAAATTAATGATCTGTAGCTGCCAATCATGCAGAGGAACAACATTATGAATGGCGCTTGAGGATTTCTCACCTATATGAATATATAAAAAATGGTGATCACCAAAAAATAATCAGACTTCGAAGGGATTGGGTGAACAAAGCATCTGGAAACCATCCAAAGATAGCTAAAGTCAGCAACAACCTAATTTTCATTTACTTCATTAATTTAAATACCCAAAACAATCAATAGAAAAGGTTCTCCAAAAAAAAAGTCATAGCTGACACTCTACTATTCTTGCTCAAAGGGAAGTGGTGGACCTTGTATTGAGCTATAAAAAGAATAAAAAACATAAAAACAACTAGGGAAATATGTATCTATGTATCAAGGCAAATGCGGATGGTATCATGCACCAACCATGTGTGATGAACCATCCAAGAGAACAAATGTGAATGCACAAGGTGGCAAAAATGACTTCTTTAATATAGTCAAAAGTATCTTCCATGATTAGATTGCATAGGTTCAAACTTGATCAATAAATCTTGGTGACCAAGAAGGAAAGCGCACAGTTCTTAGTATAAGCTGTCTATATCTCCACGGCCGGTCTTATGGGTATGAGGCCCCAAGAAATCTAAGTATTCTAGCACAAACCTTAGTCGTCTATGCCTAAGGCCAGCCTCGTATGTCTCTCTATAAAAGTTTAGTTGTAAGACTGTATATCTCTATATTTAATGTTTTGGTGGTTTATTTTTTTATTTTAAAAAATCACTTTAAGTTTAAATACACTTTTTTTCATAAAAGACCATCAAATACCTATGAACCTTTTAAGGACATTCATATATGTTATAACTTTTTTTAGGGGTGGGGGCAAGGCAATAAACACCGTCTCATAAAGAGGTTGTCAAAGATAGGCACAAAAATGCATAAGTTGCGTTAACTTAATAATCTCTTAAGTATTTAACATATGAGACAAACTAAGATGTTTGACAATTAAGAGATAATAAATCAAGAACCATAACCCAACCCAACAGTGGATAAATTCTGCTTGTCATGCAACCCTAGAGAGATAAAAATTATAACTCCTTTCTAAAAGAACACACACCAAGACCCACTAAATAGTAAATAAACAGGGTTCTGCAGTACAGAAACCGCAATGAACAGTGCATGAACATTCTTCTACACTACGGTCGGTGAGAGATTTCGACCTCCCACCTGTCCATGCACTTTTAGTTGGCCATATATGTTAAAACTTGAACGTTGTTATTGAAAAGCTTTCCTACATCAATCACATTAATACCTACACTATAGAATTATTGCTATCTCTGAAGCCTTAAGGTTCTTCACAAATCTACCTTTATAAATCCATTCGAACACTATCCGTTAGATGATGATTAGAATAATTCTGTTTATTATTCTTTGGAATGTTTAAGCAATAATCTAACCAGCTTGACCTCAAGGCCACATTAGTTTTTGATGATAACCATGTGCACCCTTAGCCCGCATATTGTATATAAATCTGAATCTCACCAACCTGCTCAACTATCCTAAAACATAAACAACTTGATCTCTGGCTTTGTTTGAAGACCCTCTTTTGGTCCAATTGTCCTTTTTGTATGCAGCTGTCCACTTGAGGCCATAACAGAACCTAACTTCTATATATTAACTAGTTGTTGATCAGATAGCCCAGTTACAGTCAAACCTACTTCAGGTGACATAAGAACAGAAATGATTGAGAGAAAGAGAGTGAAAACCTTTTGACACAAGGAAAGACAATTGCGTGCTTCCAGATAGTGGATGTTGAACGAAATTGTTTCATAGATATTGCATCTACTAAGATAAACTTTAAAAGTTCCACTTTCTGTAATAAAGTATTAAAGTGAAGTGTATACAAAGGCAGCTAGAGAGGCATGAAAACACATGATTCGAAGATTGTTAGCAGTCAGACAAATATGGACGCACAATGAAGATTAGTTGGCCAAGTGTATCAGACACTGAGCATGGAGGGCGGAATGCAAGGTCAATCCACACAAGTGGTTTTGTTGTTTTGGGTTGGGTTGCCATCTAATGATAATTAGTAATTGTAACTTTATCAAACAATTATTTTATAGTATATAATATAAAGTGATGCTGCTGATTAGTTTTTGTATTGCATGTTTAGGTGATGTAAATCAAGAACTCATGCTATGGATGATGAAACTCTGAAGAAGAAAGAAGAAAGAAATAGAAGAAACAATAAAATAAGATTATTCATGAGTGGCAGAAGACAAACCATGTAGAAATCTTCATCTAAGAACTTCACCAATGTGGCTACTTTTTAGATCCACGTTCTATGAAACAATGAGACAAAGAACTTTGAGTAGTTAGTGAAAGTTAGGCAAAAGTGCAATCCCTTATAAAATCTCACACATAACCAGAGCTAAATTATGGCTCGTCTTCAAAATTCCTTGAACAAATAAGAGAGTGAAGGGAGGCTCAAAATCAAATGCAAAGAAAATGAGTGCATTGTTCTGTGTATATAATTCCAAATGGTATCATGCTGAACTCTATATGAACATACTAAGGAATAATACAATATTGGCACACAAATAAACATGAGATTTTATTGAGTTTGAGTTACAGCCAACTAACATACAAGGCTATTTAACATTAAGAAGAAGGAAGATCAATTCATTACGAATTAAAAGATGAGCCCATGACCCTTGTAGCAACTTGATAAGAGTATTCAAATTGGCAATAAGCTTGGGTAAAGCTAATATATGGATCAAATTATGCCCAATAAATGAATACTAGTAGATGGAAAGCTTGATTTTATACCCTTTCAACAAGATAAGTACAGGATGCGGTAAGTTTTGATAAGAGGGTTAACTTCAATTTCATTTAACCCAGTAGAAGCAGCAAATGTGGACAGCATGATTGCTCCTATTCAATCTGGGATTAATATCATGATTTTGTATAGGAAAATTATCTGAGGCTTCCTTAATTATGTAGATATGAAGTGAACGCACCCCTCGCTTGTAGTGGAAATAAATAGCATGAGCTCCTCCGACATTAATGACATAAAAATAGATAATCTAATGGCAAACAAAACAAATGAGAAAAGGAGAAGATTCAAACAAATTGAGCGGCATCACCTTCTCAAAGATCATTAAATTCATGCGAAACTCATTGAATCGCTTCTTGAAGAGCTCCTTGATGAACTACACTAGGAACAATACAGCAACAAGAAAAGGTCAAGCAACTTCTTCCAGTAAGTCTCCAAGTCAAAAATGTATATGATTTCCATAAAATGGGCATTATAAGATGTTGTCTAAAAGTAAATTATCTTCTGCATAAAGCAATAGGAAATCCTGGTTTCAAGTCTTCCAAACAATTTCATAATAAACAAAAGAAAGTACATTTTTCAAACATAAAGAAAAAATGAAAATCAGAGGACTTATAGGGAAGGAAAATGCTATAATATTAAACATAACAAGGATGGGTTCAAATAAGGAAGAATACTTTCAATGTTGAGAGAAAGAACTTCAGGAAAGATCATCACTAACATCATTATTAACATTCTGAACAAATCATTTGAAAAATAATGATACTGGCAACTAGAAATGCATGCCAAGATGTAATCCAGTAATCTCCCATTTTTGTTAAACTGCAACATTTAAAAGCAAGCATGATGGAAACAGAATATGCAGAGATAAAAATACTTATATCAGAAATGAAAAAGATAAGCAACATGCCAAATGAAAGCGACCATCCACTCAAAATATCAAATTAAATGGAAAGAGAACATAAATTAAGCTTCTAATTGAAACTTTTAAGACAAATAGTGACCAAATCCAAAAAATTAACAAGCTTTACATCATTATAACAAATACAAAGAGGTTAAACAAGTATGCACCTAAGGCCTACAAGAAAAAACTTTCACAAACAGTGGAAATATATTAAAATAGATTATTTAATTGACAAAATGCTGACTGTGAGAATCATGACATTCAGTACGCCTTTGCAGCACATAGCATGATTCTTATAAAGAAAAATTACCTGAAACTTCATTAGAAATGTATATAAAAAGCCAGACTACCTTGGCGCTAGTGTTTGAAATAATCCCATGAGCTCCTCCAGCACTATTGACATACAATAGATAATTTAATAGCGAAAATTGAAATGAGAATAAGTGAAAGTTCAAAAATTTCAACCATTTTTTCAAAAAAAAAAAAAAAAAAAAAAATTTCAACCATATCATCTTCTCCAAGATAATTTAATTCATGCCAAACTCACTGGAATCTGAAAAGCTCCCCAAGCACCTAAGGTAGGAAAAATATAGTAACAAAAAAAGTTCCAGAAAATTATTCAGGTAGCATGCACATTTTCAATAAAATAACTACCCTAATATGTTGTCTACAGTTTCTTCTGTATAGACTATTGAAAAATCCCAGTTTCAAACCATCAAAACTATTCATGCTAAATCCGAGACATCTTAAATGTAAAGAAAAGGAACACCTCAATTAAAGGATAAACGAAACAAAATACTACACCAGGCAACAACATCAAAGATGATTTTACTAATATTTACTCTTATATACATAGAAGAGAGAAAAGACAACTAAAATTCCAAATGCAAGCTAAACTACAATTCATTAAATTCCAAATTTCCAATTGGTGATAAAGAAAAAAATTGTAAAACCTTATCCATAGACCTTATATTGAAATGGCAGGAAAAAAAATTAGTTGCAAGGCATTGTTCAAGAAATCAGCAGGTGCAAATTAGCAAATAAATTCCTGAACAAAATACATTTCAAATATAAGAAAAAATAAACTCTGAGGCTGGTTACATTCACAAAATGCAATTAGCTTTATTGAAGTAACAACTGATCACCAAGCAAGAAAAAAGGTTTCAAGCTGGTTATAAGAATAAGAAAGGAAGAAATTGAACAGGGCATTCAAAGTAGGAAAGGATTGGCAATTGCTATAAGGCAAACATAAAAGGTGCATGACTGAAAAGAAAACAATGAAGTGACAGCCGTTGGACCAATAATACCAAAGTAAGAGCAATAATACTGTTAGATGTATATGTATACCTTTGTATGTATATGTATACATACTTGTATTCTTGTATATCTACAGTACCGTATATGGTACTATATCTGTCTATATGTACCTCTTCATTAGAACATAATACACACATTTGGATCATCTTCTATCATGGTATTAGAGAGCCACGTTCCTCTCTCTCGCCGGAGCTGAACTTGTTGCCGGAGCCAACACCGTCTCTTTCTTTCCTCCTATACTCCTCCCGGCCTCATCACCCCTTCTCCCGGCCTGCACTGTTTTCTTCTTCTTCCCCCCCTCCGGCCTTCTCCCCGGCCATCTTCTCATCTTCTCCCGGCCCACTTCCTCTCCGCCACTCCCGCTCCTCCACCCTCCTCCTCTCCAGCCAAGCCTCTCCCCCGGCGGCCGGCGACAAGCAAAGATCTATTCTCCCACCTCTCAACTTCGGCGCTGGATCCGAAAACCGACAGCTTTTGACAGCTTTTGAAAAGCTGTCCCTCAAAAGTTATTTATTTTGTCTTCATTGCATGTTTTAATATCTATATATCTATATATTTGTTAAAAAAAAAAAATGGATGCATATGGTCTCAGTGGTGTTCTCTCCGACACTCGTCATCGAAACCTTCAACATTCTGATGTGCTTCTTGACGGCACCAACTATATTCCCTGGCGACTTACAGTCAAACGAATTCTTGATGGTATTCGTGTTCTTCGCCATATTGACGGTTCCTCTACTGCACCTGTTGCTCCCGTAGTCTCCGACACTCCGGTTCCTCTCTCGGACGCATCCGCTCTTATTACGCCCTTTGAACGTAAATTAGAAAAGTGGGCAATCGATGATTCGACCGCCAAGATGATTATTTGTCGACAGTCACTCTTGAAATCCGTACTCAGATTGCCGATCTTCCCACTACCCAGGAGATGTGGGCTTATTTGGAACATCGCTATTGTGGTTCCGAGCCAGCACAGCTCTATACTCAGACGAGCTCTTGCCGCCTTCACAGGCGACGATACCGTTGATCGCTTTTACAGCCGTATTGTGGTCTCCCGGCGACAGATAGACGCCCTCACTCCTCCCTATTGCACCACCCATTCTCGCTCGGATTCCGGCTTGTACCGACTCCTCGCCAACGGCGACGTAGTCATGATAAGACCCGCCGAATGTACGAGTTCATCATGCGCTTACGACCCGAGTTTGAGTCGACCCAGGCTCGCCTTCTTCACGCTCCATCTCGCTACACCTTGGATGAGGCCTTTGCTTTTGTTCGTGCCGAGGAGACTCGTCTTCGCACTTCCATCACGGAGGGAGTAATGCACTTGTCGCCACTCGCCCCGTAAATCGCATCTTCGCATCGTCGTATTCCCGCACGCCCCTCAACCTTCTTTCAGGACAAAGCATACAAGTGACATGTCACTATTGTGGTATTACGGGTCATCTCGAGCGTAATCGTAGGAAGAAGCAGCGTGGGATTTCCGCGAACCGTCCCTTCTTCATCGACTCCATCTCTTCTTCCTACGCCTTCACATCCTCGGGTCCCTTCATCGGCTTGATGTGAAGAATACTTTTCTTCACGGGGATTTAAAGGAGGAGGTCTACATGACCCCTCCTCCCCGGTCTTCAGTGCCACCGGAATCGTTTGTCGCCTTCGTCGTGCTCTTTATGGTCTCAAACAGGCTCCCGGGCTTTGTTTGAGCGATTCACCACGGTCATTGAGGCCACTGGTTTCACTGCCGTATTCATGATCCCGCAGTTTTTGTTCATACTTCCTCTCGTGGTCGTACCATTCTTCTTCTCTATGTGGATGACATGATTCTTACCGGGGATGACTCTGATCACATTACATTTGTGACACAGAGACTACGTGATACCTTTTTCATGACTGATTTGGATCAGCTTCGCTACTTCCTGGGTATTAAGATCACTTCGCATACTGATGGTTATCGTCTTTCTCAGCAGCGCTATACTCTTTATCTTCTCACTCGATCTGGTTTGACTGATACCCGTCCCGCTGCTACACCGATGGAGCTACATTTGCAGCTCCGGGTTTCTGATGGTGTTCCTTTGTCTGATCCCTCGCGCTATCGACATCTGGTTGGCAGTCTGGTCTATTTGACTGTTACTCGACCCGCTATTTCCCACGCAGTTGATATTCTTAGCCAGTTTGTCGCAGCCCCTACTAATACTCATTATGCTCATCTCCTCCGGGTCTTGCGCTATCTTCGGGGTACTATATCTCGTAGTTTGTTCTATTCTCGACTGTCCACACTTCAGCTACAGGCCTATTCAGATGCTACTTGGACCAGTTCTCCTGATGATCGAGTTTCTATTACTGGTTACTGTGTTTTTCTTGGATCTTCTCTTATTGTTTGGAAGACCAAGAAACAGGCGACTGTTGCTAAGTCTAGTGCTGAGTCTGAGGTTCGCGCTTTAGCTTCTATTGTTCAGGAGATAATCTGGCTTCGTTCTATCCTTCATGATTTTGGTGTACAAATATCTACTCCCACTCCTGTTCATTGTGATAGCACTGGCGCTATTCAGATTGCTACAGATCCGGTCAAGCATGAGCTGACCAAACACATCGGTGTGGATGCCCACTTCACCCGATGTCATGTACGCACTCAGTCTGTCTCCCTTCACTACCTTCCCACAGAGGTACAGGTGGCTGACTTCTTCACCAAATCTCAGACGCGTGATCAGCATCTTTTTCTATTATCCAAACTCAAGAAGTGCGATCCGCCTTGAGTTTGAGGGGGGGTGTTAGATGTATATGTATACCTTTGTATATATATATATACATACTTGTATTCTTGTATATCTACAGTACCGTATATGGTACTATATCTGTCTATATGTACCTCTTCATTAGAACATAATACACACATTTGGATCATCTTCTATCAAATACAAGTAAGAAAACAAGTTCCACGGTAAAATATGCATTCACCCAATCTCAAAACCACATTAACACTATATCATGCAACACTAATGCCTGATACAATTTCCCATGTTAATACAAACTAATTTCACCAATTTAATGAGAGAAAGTAAATCACAGTCGATGCACAAGAAAACAAGAATGCTTCCCACATTTTTTAAAGTCAAGTATTACCTAGAAGGTTAATGAAGACTTACAGGCTTAAACTGCCCAAGGCTGAGAATGTTCTTGGAAATGTCATCATTTCATTTGAGTCCTAATGATGCACTCACTACCAAAATCAACATAAAATTATCTACTTAAGTCACAAGTAAGAAATCAACAATAATTTGCAAAGAAATATCAATAAAATAAAGTCAAGAGAAATCAAGCAACCCTCCTTTGATGTCTCCAGTTAAGCAAGCCTAATCATTTGTCTCATCTACAATGAAAAGCAAATCCATTAGTTTATTAAAGTAAAATGTATGATATTTTATGATTCCGCAAAGGAAAGCTAACCTAAATCAAGAGATACAGAATTTGCTGGGATACGATCAGCAAAAATGACTACTAATGGACCACCTGCTGTCTTGTTGTTCCTCATATGAAGATAGATTATTTAGCAGAGTTTGTCCTGCGTGCTAAAATCCCAATATATATATATATTCCATTAAAAATTAAAAAAAAAACAATGTCAAACTTGAGCATGATAATTTGGAGAAGCATTATTGACAAGTAGAACATATCCTTTCAAAAAGTTCAATAAAAGCTTTCCTGCCAGTAGAATAATCCATCTCAAAGAAGCATAACATGCATTCTATGGGCACCACAGAGTTAATGCTGAAGCAGCAAATACTTATCTCAGAATTAGAATTATTAAGAGAAATGGGAAGAGAGAAGAAAAAAAGGTGCATAACATCATAAATGATAGTACCTCAAAGAAAAGAATGCATCTGGTGATGTATTTCAGTGGACACTCTAATTGAAACATAAAATTCAGGCGGATTCCACCACTGTCTCTTGTAGCAAGTTCATAAAAAAGAGAAATGAATTTATGAGACTAGACAAAACAACTTATAATCCAAATCTCATAGTGTATTAAGAATGCAACAAACAAATCTATACATGACTTGAAATAATTAAGCCATTCATGATATAGGAATGCCAAATATTGGACGTGGCAATAGATTTTGCTAAGTAAAGTACCATCACCGTCCATACTAGTCTAATAGAAAGTAAAAGATTTTGTACATACATAGATAAATAACAATTGAAGAAGAAAAGGAATCAAAGGCCGAAGAGTTTATATCATGCTATAATTAAGATCTTTTGCTCCTTAAAAGAAAACCTGGAAATAACAAAGGCGGCTAATGTTAAAAGGAAAATTTAGGTAGTATAAAGAGCTAAAGAAGAAAGAAAACTATAATAGATGGGTAACGCAATCTACATCTCAAACAGCACTAGTTACTAGAATAGATGGGTAACGCAATCTACATCTCGAACAGCACTAGTTACTAGAAATCACCACTGATGATCCAGAAAAGCATGAAAAATAATCATATAAATCACAAATTAAAATTAAAATAGAAAGGACCAGCTACAAGATTATGAACATAAGATCGAACTCCTTCAAAGTAATCCAAGTATTTATCCCTGTTTCTACAGCTTAACCAGCACGAGTTACACAAATCTCCAAAAAAACATGCAAAATAATCAGATAAATCACAAATTAAAATAAAAATAGAAATGACAAGCTACAAGATTACGAACATGGCATAAGACCTAACTCCTCTGAAGCAATCTAGGGTTTTATCCCAGTTTCTACATCTTAAACAGCATTAATTGCTACAAATCACCAATGACGATCCTGAAAAGCACACAAGAATCAGTTTATTCGAAAATTAGCACAAAAAAAGAAGAAAACAACCATATTTTGAACATCAAACAACCACAGCAATCCAGGGTTTCATCTCTGCTTTCTGGCGAGGAGAGTTTAGAACCTAGAAATCTGGATATATGGGTAGAAATCACTCAAGAAACCAACTCCCAAAGGGCTCCATCGCCGTCCTCGGCTAGTAGAAGAAAAGGCACTTTGAAACAAAAGAAGCGCGAATGGCCCTATTTGTAGAATCCAATCAGCTCTCGAATGACCAAGATGCCCCTTCCAACGCTCAGATAAAATAGAAGGAAATCAGATTTAGCTTGGGCTCCACGCAACTATTTTAAAAAGGATATAAAGAAATTATTATGGAAATGCTTAAACTTTCACCTAACGGGTGAGTTTTTTGGTTGAAAGGAAATATATTCAAAATCATAATGATGATTATAATATACTATCTAAAAATCATATCATATTAAAATAATTAACAACCACCATGAACTATTTAATCATAGTTATATTAACAAAAATAGATATTGAAATGAAGCCTTTGCTAATGGATTAATGAGGTGATTTTTTATTTTAGCTTTACATTGTTTATGAAATTGATCTTGCTTGAAGAATTAATTATTTGTTATTGTATTAAATCAATGGCTTGAAGCGGCACTGATATATAATTATAAGTAAATTTTCTTGGGGAAGATGGTGGGAAAAGCAGATAATTAGTTGGTTTTCATTTATTTAGTTTAACTCCCGACTTATGACATAGACACAACCATCAAATATTTGAACTTATAAATATCACTAAATGTGGCGAAACATTTTTATTTATATAAAAAATATCATTTTCTAAAATTTTTTTAGTCTTTTTCTCATATAACTTACCAATTCCTGACCTTACAACGTAACTACCGTTATATCACAGGACCTACCACTCTAACTTCTCCATAACTGCAGTTAGAGGGAAGGTTTGGTAAGGGTATATAAGGCTAGAAGGACTCAGTCCCGCAGGCGATGTGGGACTATGGACCTGTGTTAACCACTGTGTCCCTAACATACCCCCCTAAGCCCACAAGGATATGGGACCCAAGGTCCTAACCACAAAGACAACCCTAGATACCTAAGCTCCGATACCATGTTAATACAGAGACCCACCACCCTAACTTCTCCATAACTGCAGCTTAAAGGGAAGGTTTGGTAAGTGTATATAAGGCTAGAGGGACTCGGTCCCCGGCGATGTGGGACTATGGACTCGTGTTAACCACTGTGTCCCTAACAACTACAAGGATCATACCAACCTAGAATGCCTTAACTGGGCTAGCAAGGATCTCAGCTCATAGCCAAGAATAATACCCTTGAAAGCATTTCAGATTTTTCACCTGCTAGTCTCATTTACTCCCCTAGTAAATGATCTCAAAAATCTTAGCCCATAAACTAAATCCAGTGATTAATGAGTTGGTGGACAATTCTCTGCTTCCTATAAAGTCAAAAGTATCGGAGACAATTCAAAGTTCCAGGCGAGGAGTTGATCTTTAGTCTTTACAAATGTAAGCTCACAATTAGCTTTGCTTTTAAAGTGGACTTCGCTGAGGCATTCAATTCATTAGATTAGTATTTTCTTTTAAACCTTCTTGCTGCTAGGGATTTGGAACTCACTGGATTCTATAGGTTCAGAGAATCCTTAACTCAACTAATGCGAGTATCTTGATTAACGAATCATTACATGGGTACAATTATTTTAAATGAGGACTTCATTGAGGCAAACCTTTATCATCTATGCTTTTTACTCTGGTTGTGGATACCCTAAATTCAATGTTCTCACAATCACTTAATTCAAGAGTTATTATGTTCTTGGATTGCAAGAAAACATTTATCACCTCGAAAATGCTGAAGACATGATCATTTTCTCTGCCAAAGATCTGCAAGACTTACAAATTATTAAATTGATCATGTCTCTCTTTTCTTTTGTCAAAAAGAACGAAACCCTAATGGGCCCGCTAAACTAAGACAGGGGCGTGCGCATGCCTCGACTGCGGCCTGTGGGGCCGCGCACACATGGGCGCTGGTACCACCCACAGTTCGTGCTCACAATTCTCAGACATGCACCCTCACCCCGAGGATTCGAACTCTCGCCACTTGTGAAGCGTCCTCAAATGCCAATTGACCCAAAGGCCGTTGACAATCATGTCTCTCTTTGAAGGCACTTCGTGGCTCACTATTAATTTCAGCAAGATCGAGCTATCTTCAACCAACTTTCGTTCCTGGTATTGCTCCAAAGACAGTTCTTAATTGTACTAGAGATTGCCTCCCTCTCATGTATCTCGAGGTCTTTTTCTTAAGAAGGCATCACACCCACCAGGATCAGATGAAGATCATCTTATTGGTTCGTGCCAAGCTTCCATCCCTGAAAGCTAACTACCTCTCTCTTGGAGGTCGCCTTACACTCCTTAACTCTATTTTATCCGTGGTTCCCACATATTGGATGTAAGTGTTCAAGATGTATCCGCCTTGTGGCTTGAGAGAGGATTTGCAAGGAAAATGGTTAGGAAATCCTTAACCTTCAAGATTTCAATAAAAGTGTTACTTGGTAAATGATGGTGGAAATTTTGCACATGCTATAAAAGCTACTTGACAAAGATCACCTTGTGTAGCTTTTTTAAACTGAGGGCCTCCGTGACCTCTATTTCATTCACCATCCAGGAAGACACCCTTTTTTTTGAGTAAGTATCACCCTTCTCCTTCCAACCTTTTGAACTTGTTCCTTACAAATTATAATGGATGGTGCATTTACCTTTATAAATCACTAGAAGTAGTGCCTCCAAGATATCTGCCCTGGACTTTACTATAACTGTACCATTCCTTGTATTTTGATAAGACAATTCAACAAAGTAATTAGGATGAAGCAAATATCTAGACATTGGAAAACAACATGATTTTCTCCGTGAGCCCTTTCTACCAATTTCTTTATAATGAAGGCTTTCGTAGTCCCTTGATTTCCCATTTTTGGCAAGCTAATTGCCCAAGTAAGATAACCTTGTTCTATTAATTGGCTTAGGATAATAAGATCCTTACCCTTGATAATCTTGGTAAGAAAGATTGTAACATCCAATGTGTCACCGACACATGTTTCCTTTGTCTTTGGGCTATAGAAATGTTTGACCACCTCTTCTTTAAGTGTAATTTCTCTAAGCATATCTGTCACTTCTTTGGGCAAATGCTGGGTTTGTAGACTCATCGACATGCATTTTGTGAGATTTGAACTTCTTGACTCCCTACATTGGAAGCTCAACAAAGGCAAATTATGAGACATGCTTTTAAGAGGCATTTTATGTCTAGCTTGGAAAAAAAATCAAAGAATTTTAAGTTCCATGTGCTTCTTGCTTTTTTGATCATCTTTGAAATCAGAAGAAATTCAATATACAAATCCTCTATTTTTCAAAATATAACTTTTCAGTCTCTCTACTCTTATTCTCACATTGTCGATCTTTTTATTTTTTAAAAGAGGACATCTTAGTCCATGACCAAACTGTTAGGGACTCAGTAGTTAACACAGGTCCATAGTCCCACATCGCCTGCGGGACTGAGTCTCTCTAGCCTTATATATCCTTACCAAACCTTCCCTCTAACTGCAGTTATGGAGAAGTTAGAGTGGTGGGTCCCTGTATTAACATGGTATCAGAGCTTAGGTATCTAGGGATGTGCTGTGGCTAGAACCTTGGGTCCCACATCCACTGTGGGCCTAGGGGACATGTTAGGGACGTAGTGGTTAACACAGGTCCATATTCCCACATCGCCTGCGGGACTGAGTCTCTCTAGCCTTATATACCCTTACCAAATCTTTTCTCTAACTGCAGTTATGGAGAAATTAGGGTGGTGGGTCCCTGTATTAACACAAACAACCGTCACCTTCACCATCTGAGTTTTTTTATTTCAAAACGTAACCTTCAAGTCCCTCTATTTTTTTTCTTATCTTGTCCGTTCCTTTACTTTTGAAAATAAGGCATCTTAATTCATGACCAAAATTTATGCCAAAAAACCAGTTGAGTGAATATACGGGATGAGCAAATGAGTCACGTCCCCTATTTTTAATTATTAATAGCATTAAAAAACTAAATGGCTTCTTCAATCTATTCATTTGAATATCTGAAACCTTCTCATCCCCTCTCCACTCAAGAAATCATTTGGATTTATTCATATGCTGCTCTCTTAGGTCTCTTAGCTTCACTCCACTCCAATAGCTTGAATAGACCTTTTATTATCCGCACTATGGACTTTGCCACCTCAGCATTGTTCTTTTATGTTTTTTTAGCATGTTTGTTTTCTTTTTTCTTTTATATGTTATTGTTTTGTCGACCATTCCTTTGTATGTTATGGATTTTTTTTAATATATCAGTGATTTATCCATTTTATTAAAAAAGGAAAAGCTTTTAACATTGTGTTACAATATCGGTATAGTTGCGGGAGTTGAATCCTTCCTCTTACATTTTTGTGCCTCTAACCTTAACTTCGTTATCAACAAATCCTCCTTTACATCTTCAATTTCAGCATTCATTTCTTTCAATTCATGCAACATATCAATTGTCATCTTTCTTTGAATTTCATAATTTGCTTATATGTTTGTTCTTCTAGAGAAATCAGCCTCCCTTTTAAACTCAAATTAACAATAGCTACAGAAATCTCAGGTGTGCTGAATTGAGATACTATAGAGTGTCTCCAACCGTACTGCATTTTGATCTCTAAAACTCTCAGTTTCTACATCAAATCAACATTCCTTGCATTTTGTCACGCCCGGCATGACAATGCTAGCACATTACCCGCCCAAGGGTTAGTTCCCCACACTTAGAATATTTTTAGGTAGTTAAAAATACGAAATACGAAATTTTCTATCTTGTAAACTAGAATAATCATGAAAGCTCATGAGTAGTGTAGAGCCTTCATGAAACATCTAGAAAGTCCTCAAAGTATTATGAGAACTCATGAAGAATGTAAGAGTTCTCATGAAGAGTGTGGAAGTGTCTAGAATGCTCTCATGAGATATTGTAACATTGTAGAAGAATGAGGAAAAGTATGTAAGCCTCTGAAAGGCTAATGAGGGCCGTAGGATCAAATAGATCTCAACCGTCCATTGAGGAGGATTGAGGCCTATAAAAGGGCAAGAGGTCATGCCATTGTAAAGGGAGAAGGAAGGAAGAAGTTAGCAAGAGTTGTAATAAGAAGTTCTCATTCCACAAAGCTCTCTCAAAGCTTTATTTCCTTCAAAGCCTCCAAAAATCGTATTCTTGCCTAAGTGTGGGAAGCAAGACTGACTCGATCAAGGCAAGGTGATCAAGTGCCGCACGTGTCGTCGGTGAAAGCCCGAGTCCGTGACAATTTGCACGGGTGATTGTATACCATTCAGTGTGGCTTTCATTTTATTGTCCAAAATATTTAACAACAAATAGACAACAATTTTCCTTGATATTGATAAAGCCTTTCTATTGTTTTTAATGATCCAAAAGCTAAAACGAAGTATTAATGAAATAATCAAGAATTCATTGTTTCAGCAAATTAGCTACATCATCTATTTTTAATTATTAATAATATTAAAAATAAAATAAGTTGAAAAAAAAATAGTGATATGGCTTTGTTTATCGTTAATAGAACCAAATTGTTTTTTTGTATGATTCGGATCCAAATCTGAATGAAACCTCCTTGTCCTACTCACCCAAGCATCACCATTATCCTTCCCTCTCATTTGAGAAGCCATTTGGTTTTTTTTAATACTATTAATAATAAACAAATCCATATCACTAATTTTTCTAACTCATTTTGTTTTTTTATACTTTTGATAATTAAAAATAGGTGACATGGCTTATTTGCTCGTATCCTATATATCATAGAGAAGATAAGTAAGAATCAAGAAAACTTCACTCAACTAGGCTCTTTTCTCATAAATTTAGATCATTGACTAAAATATCCTACTTTCAAAAATAAAAACATGCATGAATATGAGTAGAGGGATTAAAATAAACGATTTGTATAAAAAGATAATGAAAGTGACGTATGTTTGGTTGTTTACTAAGACAATTTATTTTTAAAAAGAAAAAATGGACGTGAATATAAGTAAATGACTAAAAAACTTCTTGTAAAGGGATTGTAAGTGAAATAATTCCAAACTTACTTTTAACTATACTAAGGGCGTTGTTGTTAAACTAAAATCACAGACTAAACTAATTTGGGTCATTTTTTTAGGGGAAACCTGTTGGGAAGGAACCGGGGATCAAAAGATAATTTCCCCGAAAGCACTGTAGCACCAAAAAAATACAAAACTTGCAATCGGCTTGAAGCACGGGCGAAACACAGGCGTGCTACTTTGCTGGGTTCTTTATGATACTGTAGCAAAACACTGTAGCAGTCGAAAATTCAGAAAACTGTAATTTGCACGGTTTGCAACACGATCTCACTGCCCTGAGCACGGGCATGCTGAATTAAGCACGGGCGTGTTGAGCTTGTTTTCTGAATTTTGAAGCTCAAAACCTCCCCTTTTGAGTACAATCTTTTGGGATCTAATCGACACAATAAAATCGTCAAATGGCAATAAACAAGACACACGATTTAGCGTGGAAAACCCCTTCAAATCGAGGGATGAAAAACCACGGGACTCATTAGAGCCACTTAGAATTGTTTCCACTATGTTAACAAAGGGATAACAATGTTTTTCTCTCTAGCTAACTAGAGGCATACAAATGGCAAGAGATTTAGGAAGAGAATTTCACAAACACATCATCATACAAAGATGGATTACAACTATTTCAAGGAGAATTGGAAGAAATCAAACCAATGTATTGTAGATCTTCTTCCAAAGATGATTTTCCCTGAAACGTGGGCGAAATCGGCTTCAATTCTCTTAAGAAATCAAAACCCTAGCCCCTTCTTCTCTTCTTCCTCTCTTCTTGCTTTCAGATCGGTTCTCCTCTATCTTTCACTTCATGATCAACAAGTGATCCCTTCATTTAACATAGTTTCATTTTTTTTTTCATTTACTTGTGGAGATGGACTCCACTTATTTGGAGAGGCCCAACTTAATGGGGCTGACTCAACGAACCCCAATATTTTAAAATTTATACTCTCTTTCCGGGGTTGGAAAAATACAGAAGTTTGTGTCATTTTTGCAAGAAGCCAAATACTTTCAAAATGTCATTTTTAATTTTTATAGCGGTGTCTGCATAAAACATCACAGGTCCATGCCATTATTCCGAACATCCACCATTGTATATTAATAATTATTTGGAAACATTTTTTCCAAAACTTTCTAAAAATATATGGTTTTTTTTTTTTTTTTGCAACAAACACCCTATATTATAAACATTACGACATTACTCGACAGCAGCTCGTTCCTCACCCGCACTCGAATCTGGGTTGATTGCTCGTCTGTTCCTACTTCCTCCGGATCGGAAAAAGGCCCGCCTTCTCTCCTCCATCTGGCTCCAGCGACTCTGTCCTCTAGGGGCGCAAGCGCAAGGAGATGCTCAAATTCCTCAAGGGCGTCGTCGCCGGATCCGGCGCTGGAGTCAAGGACCTGCCCTACACCATCGGCGAGCCATACTCTACCGCCTGGGGCTCCTGGACTCACTACCGTGGCACCTCCAAGGTCCTCTCCTTATCACGCTAATTTCTCCTTGTTTGTCTTTCCTTTTCTTTTCTTTTCATTCAATTACGTTTTGGATTTAATGAAAGATCTTGGAGTTCGATTTGCTCCGAGCCTCCCGGATCTTGATCATTAGCGCAACTTTTGATCTCGTACCAGTTTATCTTCTACAAATGTTGGATTTTATGGATTGCATAAATTGGATGATGTAGGGAATAGTCCTTCGAGATGTTCATCTATTAGCTCTTTCTCATGCTTTCTTGATTTGGTAATGATGGATATGGCTGGATCCTGATTCCCCGCTGATCCTTGAATACAGCCCAAACGAGCTTTAGGTGCTATAAGGTTCTTGTTTCCTTCCTAGTTTGAGGTATCTATACTACATGTAATGATCCCAACTCACATCCAGGAGTTAAAATGTGGTAGTTATGTTTGCTTGAGATGAAGCTGCTTGTCGGTTTGAAGTATATCAGGGATGTTTATGATACGCACTATGTTTCAATAGAAAATGTTTGGAGAGTAAATTATCGAAAAATGTTTGGACAATAAACGTAAAAAATTTGGACGGACAACAATATAAAAGAAATTATCAAGAAATTGGGAGTTAACAAAACCATCTGACCTGAGGTGGTCTTTGTTCTTCTTTTTTGTGAATATGTTTCCATCTTCTGCTAAATGTGATTTCTTACAGCAGAAGGGATGAGATAAAACTTAAAAGCTAGAAGGAGGATGGAAACATGAGTTAATGAAAATATCAAAGTTTCCCCTTTTTTCCTTTTCTTTTCTCATTGTTGTAGCTCGAAATGAGCAATTTATTCTCAAAAAATTCTTATATTAAATTCCTAGAATATGCTGGCTCTATATGCATTTCTTGTTAGAAATCTTTTTTGCTTTTGCATTTTACACTTGGAGTTAACTTTTTCTCTAGCATTTAATTGATTGACAACATTAAATCTGTGAAAATTTGGTGCATCTTGTGTTCATGAAACATAAAAGTATGCTGGTTGGATTTTGTTTTTGTTTATTGGGTTGGAGTTTGGTTGAGATTTGCTCTGCAATAATTGTTTGCATTTTTGTTTGTTTTACCAGGATGATGGGTCGCCTGTTTCCATATTTTCTCTATCAGGGAGTAATGCTCAAGATGGCCACTTATCAGCTGGTCGTAATTGTGTTAAACGTTTACGTACTGTAAGTTATCAAATTCTTGAATTTTGACAGTTTACAGTTACAGTTCTTGTATTATAGATATTCCCTGCATAATTAGTGAATAAAACAGCTTACCTACATATTCCAGTGTCTGTCCTCTTCTCATTTTTGCCCTTTGTTTTTGCCATCATGCCTTTCTTATGTTTAGTTTCAAATCCATGTTTTGGTCTTATTGTTGTCTGTGGTATTTACCCATCTACACTTAAGGGAAAAAAAATATATTCTTGCATATGTTCAACTGTTTTATGTTTCTTACGTCAGAGTAGGTGTTAAGTAGGTTGTGTATCTTTTCTTAGGTAAATGACTTGTTACATGTATCTTTACCTGAATTGTTTAGTTAATACTTTATAATTTGAAAAATGAAATTTATGTAATTAAAAAAATCCAGGACAAACTAATATCTTATTTACTTAAAAAACTTTTACTTGCATGCTATAAAATGTTGTAGTGTTGGATCTTTACCTTCCAAGTCATGTTATCAAACAATCACATTTACATAGGAAAGAAATTGGCTTTCAAATTTGTCATTATTGCATAATCAAACAGAGACCAGTATTATTTGAAATAGTTGTTTTATCTATTTCGACACTTTGATGGTTCATACTATCCATTTTCCTCTTAAAATATATTTTACTCAGATTGATTAAATGCATGTCCTTGCTATTTTCACTCCCCTAAACATTGCTAAGAAGCTTATCTTGTGTTGTGCAGGTTAGGCATCCAAATGTCTTATCTTACCTTCATAGTACGGAGACTGAAGCTTTTGATGGATCCTCCACCAAAATTACAATTTATATTGTAACTGAGCCTGTTATGCCACTTTCTGAAAAGATAAAGGAACTAAAATTGGAAGGTACACAGAGGTATATGTACTATCTTTGGATGATTCTGTTGTACTCAGATGCTACACTACCTTAACATTTGCAATTGTGGTTCTCTCATTCTCTGTAAAATGTATCTAGAGAGCTTGTGACTGGTCACTGCCTTATCTGCCTTATTCCCCTGCCATTTTTTTTTTTGCTTGTGAACTTGCTTATTGATTGCCCAAAAGAGAACATTGTCATTGCAATATCATGATGATGCAGTGTTGCTACTTCTCATTTCACCTAAAGTGATATCTTTAGCACGTGATGTACCTGATGATCCTGTTTCAAAATTTTTGGGTTTGTTTGATTTAAAATCCAAGTTTGGAATCAACTCTTTGCTTTGTTATCTTAATGAATGCTCTTAGTAGTTATGACTATCTATTTCATGGTATGCCTAAATGTTTAATGCAGGGATGAATATTATGCATGGGGACTCCATCAGATCTCTAAAGCTGTGAGCTTTTTAAATAATGACTGCAAACTTGTACGGAATTCCTCTCTAAGACTCCGATGCAACATTTGATTCCATTTAGTACTGAATGCTCGAAACATAATTGTTAGTATGCCATGTGTACCCTACAATAACTTTGTTTATTCATCTTGTCTGTAATGTAGTAGGCAATGAAATGATCAGAAATTCAGCCAAAAATGGAAGGGGGAATGAAAACCGGTCTGGCTAGATCCATGGCAGACCAGATATGACCAAAATTAAAGTAGTATAAAGACTTCCAAATTGTTTTCTGCTAGTTTCAATATTTGCCAGTAAATGTTTAAGTTCTTATCAAACATTGTAGCCTCTGTTGACATTGTCGCTGTTACAAAATCATCATTGCAGCAGTGTATATGCAACTCGCTATATTAGTTGAACATAAGTGTGATGTTACATGATATAGGGGTTATTTACACGGTTTTATTAGTTTTCCGACAGTCGCTTATGAAAATCTAAAATGGGAGAGAAGATGCAAATGAGAGAATGAAAGAGCTATGCTGCGACATCTGTGCAACTTCAAATTCAAGAGTGTCACATGTACAATCCAGCTATTCTAAACAGATTGATCTGCAAGAAGACTCGTTTTTTTTCTGTGATGCATTCATGTCCAGTTTCTAGTTCATGCTGATGAGCATTGTTTATTTGAAACAAACTTGTCGTCAACCAAATTAATCATGTTTTTCTTATAGCATATTGCTGAAAGATGCAAGATCACTTTGTCCTTTAAAAATGTGCGCTGACAATCTAAAACTTCAGGTCCACGGTAATGTGTGCTTGGCCAGTGTTGTTGTGACACAAACATTGGACTGGAAGTTGCATGCCTTTGATGTCCTCTCAGAGTTTGATCAGAACAACGAAGCTTCAAACAGCCCAATGCTGGTATCTGTTCTCTTAATGCATGCTTGTTACTTTCCTTTGGTCTTTTTCCTTTATGTTGTATAATTTTGATTCACAATAGTTATCAAGTTTCCACGGTATATTTAGTTATCATGATATTTTGTTCATGTTAAGATATTCAAAATGGCTTTTTGAGCCAATAAAATGATCGATTTCAAAATGATAAGTTAGTCCTATAGAATGAGATTTCATAGAAGAAATCTATCTCTTCTTACAGCCTTCTGGGTGCATAACATCAACTTTCAGATAGCTTTGTTTTTACATGGTGAAGGGTTTTTCAACACACCTAGAAAGCTAGAAGGTACGATGCATTATTGGTCCTCCCACTGGTGTCAATGAAATTGTTAATCACCCTCTAAGTTTTGCTTGAAACCATGATAATAGTACTGAGCGTTTTCCTAGTGGGGAGTTACTTTTATGCAATATGAAAGGATGAAAAATGAATTATTATATGCATAATATACTTTGAAATTATTAGTTGAAGTTCAAACTTATCCTGATTTTGGTTGGCTTCAATATGTTAGGATGCAAGCTGTTCGTCATATGTAGGCATAGCAACCAAGTTATTGATTCGCTTTTCCTTTGTGATAACTTTAAATGTCCAAGACATGTGACTGTTATCACATGTGTATACTTAAGATTGTTTGGTGAGATATGGAATTTGTTGAATATGGATGGAAAGCTTGATTGCTTAGAATCTTGTAATTAGCTATTGGCATTAGTCATTAGTGTATTGTGCTCATTCTATAGACACCTTTTAGACAACTTTCTTTCATTTGACAATTCAGCAATCAGCATCCAATTATAAATGAAGGTGTCAAGATCATCTATCTGTTGTAGTTATTTATCTATAATAATAGTGAGTAATTCATACTTATTGTTGACTATTTGTCATTTGATCTTGCACCCCTATATATTCTATGCAAAGACCTGATAGCTATATTCCCTACAGGTATTTTAATGAGTTTCTTTTGCTTCTCTCTTTCATATATTTATTATATGCTTTGTGCATCTTGCTTACTCGCAAAAAGGTGATATCTCAGCTTCTCATTCCTTGTCATCTTTTTTGCTCACAAAATGGTGATATCTTGACTTCTCATTCCTTTTCATTTTGGAAAATCTTGTCATTCTTAATGCAGCAATTTGAGTGGCTTGTGGGGTCACAATACAAACCTACGGAGTTGGCAAAGTCAGACTGGGCTGCAATTAGAAAATCACCTGCATGGGCTATTGATTCATGGGGGCTGGGTGAGTTGTTCTATTATTGTGTTTCTTAATTGTACTATTTTTTCCTCAATCTTGAGGCCATTTTTACAATCTCAATTTTATGGCCACTACTTGCTGTCTTAGGTTCTGTCCCATTTTATAATTTTATCTTGCAAGAATTTGGTTAACAATTCTCGTCTAAGAATAGCTGTGTGGATCAAGTTTAAGTGTTCAATATGTATATGTGTGTGTGTGTATGTATAATATATTTATATGAATGTGTGTATACATACATACATACATACATACATATGTATAATATATTTATATCAGAGAGATAATGTTCTTAATGTTCTTTCATTACCAAACGTCATCAGCCATTCTTCTCGAGCGGGTTGCTTTAATTGAAATCTTGAGGTTTTGGGAAACTAATTAAAAGTTCCCCATAGGCTTGTCTATAGCAAAACATTCACTTAACTACTAAACAGGCTGAATTTTTGTTTCCATGTATTGTAAATTCTTTTATTTGTTACGGATGTATGTTATCCTTTTGAAAGTATTAATATTTGGCTTACGGCTTAAAAATGTTCTGTCAGGCTGCTTAATTTATGAGCTCTTTACTGGTATGAAGTTAACTAAAACAGAGGAACTACGTAATACGGCACACATTCCAAAGGTTATTCCTCCTCATTTACTGCAATGACTTACTGATACATGTTTAATGATTTTATACTTTATGTTTTTCTGCCATGCTGTTCTATATATATATATATATATATAAGCCAATTAATTATGATATTAATAAATCTAACATCCATATCTCAATTGCCATTAGTTGAATAAAATAATTTTCTGACCTCGCATTTTATGCTTTGTATTTTATCAAGAATGTTCGCATTTTGCTAAATAAGCCATATGACCATTTGCAATTATTCATGTTTTTTTTGTCTCAGTCTTTGCTTCCAGATTATCAGAGGCTTTTGAGTTCTATGCCTTCACGCAGATTAAATTCTTCAAAGCTCATTGATAACAGTGGTAAGAGTTATATGCTATCTTCTGTTGAGTACTTATATCAAACTCTCTTTATTCAAAATGGTTAAACTAATATCTCATGATTTAGTGCTGCATGGCCCCAGCATACCTATTACTTCTGTAAATTTCCTTTGGTCCTTGTTTGGTTGGGGGATAACCCGGATATTCTAGATTAGCCATCCTGCCACATCCAACCAAGAACAAGTTGGGTTAAAAGTTATCTCACCATTTTTTTTAAAATGATTTAATAATTTAAATAAATTTAAATATTGATCAATTTATAAATATTAATTTTTGTGAACACCCATCATTAATTAAAAAAATCTTTTAAGCTTGACATATTTATTTTAATTAATGTTAATTAAGTGAAAGTTTGGTCAATTTCAGGTAACAGTTTCCTCTTCAAAAACAAATTCAAACAACCAAATTCAATCTGATTATCCCAACCCAAACTAACCAAGACTTAGATTCTCTTTCACGTTCATAATTTATGTATAGTATTAATTTTTTGTAGAATAATGATAAATTTTTATGTACTAAGTATTATTCCTTAGAAAGAGATGGGTCGATGTGACTATAATGGATCATATTTTCTAGCGGAATGTGGGATTTAGGAGAGACCAAGTGAAGCATAGAATATACAGAAGTGTTTGGAAAATGCCCCTCTTATAATATCCTGAACATCTTTGCCTTTGATATGAGTTGTGATTCTACTTCATATGTGGCCATTATGTTGCCAAAATCCTGTGGAACTTTCTCTTGGATCGATATTTCTATAGTGATGAGTACTTATTTGTCTTGGTTCTTACTTTCGGATTAAGTCCCTGGAGAAAGAGTATTTAAGTGATGGTGAAACTATCCTCAGTATACAAATAGTAATCACTGAGTATCCTCGACATTGTCTGACATGTTTTTTATCTTCTCATTTGACTCTGTTTAATATGGCTTGTTGTGCTAGAAAACTGGCGCGAGTGCAAATGTGAAGTATAATATATCTTACTTTATAATGTAACGTTTGGCATCACCTCTGTGTTTTTCCTATGATGGTTGATAGTAATCATTCTGATCTGTAAAGTTAAAATTACTCCCTCCCTCTTTCTTTTTGTTTTCTCTCCTTATACTGATTAGCTAAAATATTTGCAATTACTTTTTTATGTTTTTTTTCCAGAATATTTTCAAAATAAATTAGTTGAAACCATACAGTTCATGGAAGTATTGAACTTAAAGGACAGTGTTGAGAAAGATGCCTTCTTCCGTAAGCTGCCAAACTTAGCGGAACAGCTTCCACAGCAGATAGTGTTGAAAAAGGTATATGAAATCTGCCTTTTAATGTGTTTATTCCGACATAATCTCTTTACACGTTCTATATTTTTTGTTATAGTTGCTTCCATTGTTGGCTTCTGCCCTAGAATTTGGGTCAGCTACTGCTCTTGCCTTAACGGCTTTGTTGAAAATGGGTTCCTGGCTTTCAACCGATGAATTCAATGTCAAGGTAATCCTTAGCTCTTTGTCCTCAATTTCTGTTTTAGCTAGATTCAGTACTGCTATTTCCCTAATTGACAGCAATTTGTTACTGATTCACAATAAATATTTCTTGGTTTCTGATAGGTATTGCCAACTATTGTGAAACTTTTTGCCTCTAATGACCGAGCAATTCGAGTTGGACTTTTGCAACATATAGATCAATTTGGAGAATCATTAACAGCTCAAATTGTAGATGAGCAGGTATGTTATTGATTGCGATCATCTACATAGCAATGTTGAATCTTTTACCCTCATTGTCTCGTTTTGATTTCTTCCCTGGGTGACGTTCTTTTGCAATTCTAATATTTGTGAAAAACCTTTCTAATAGGTTTTCCCTCATGTTGCCAATGGTTTTTCTGATACATCTGCCTTTCTTCGAGAACTGACACTGAAGTCCATGCTTGTTTTAGCACCAAAGGTATGCAACTTCATCAAGGATTTCAGTTTACCGATGCCTTCCCTGCAATTTTTATGGACGAATTAGTTTTTGAAGATTCAAGAAATAAGTTATAAATTTACGATACTCATCTAGAAAATGTAACTTTCATTCGTGTCTCCGACTTCACTGCATTTAAATTATTGGCCATCATGTTTGAGTTTCTTTTGTTCTAAAATTACTTGTTAGGTTGAAGCAACCATAGCACTTAAAGACCCATTTCTCTAGTCCTAATTAAAATAAATTATTTGTATTTAAACTATGTATATATATTTGTTGTTAGTGCTTTGTTTATTATCAGTTAATGATTACGCACGTGTTTTTATAAAGCTGTTTCTCAACATTGAAGTTTTTTCTGCGCTACAGTTGTCCCAGCGTACAATTTCAGGATCTCTGTTGAAGTATCTGTCGAAGTTACAGGTATCTTCCATTTTTCCTCCATCAAATCTGAGATAATTTTTTTTGTTTCTGTATACTGTTTCCATCATGCATGCTGTTAGATCTGTGGTCTCATAATGGTTTGTGGTCTTTATGGCAACATACATTTATGCTTATGTGCTTAGGTGATTTAATGATTTATGTGATCATCATGTATACAGGTGGATGAAGAACCGGCTATTAGGACAAACACCACAATCCTTCTTGGGAATATAGCAAGTTATTTGAATGAAGGGGTCAGTCTTCAAAGCATGATTATTGTCATTGTTAAGACATGTCTATTTTATGTTTTCAGCTATATAGCATAAGCATTTTCTGACATATGTCATGCATAATTTATATACTGATAGTTCTGGAACAGCAAAACCATTTTGGGCTTAGGAAACTGTTGCCTTATGTGTGTATTTCTCCGCGACGTGCTCATGCCAATGGTTTATTGTTGATTAATGCATGATACAGACTAGGAAAAGAGTATTGATCAATGCGTTCACTGTCCGTGCACTAAGGGACACTTTTTCTCCAGCCCGAGCTGCAGGTATTCAAATTTCTAGTTCTTGAGCTTCACCACTTGACTTCTTTTTTGCGGTGTCTCTCATGCCTTGGATTAGTTGTATCTTCCTTTAAGTCATGTTATCAATCATTGAAATAGATCTGTATATGTCAGTGTTTATTTTGTTTAATTATTATCTGCATCATGCCATTATGGTAGGAATTATGGCTCTGACTGCTACGAGTTCATATTATGATATGACTGAAATAGCAACTCGCATCCTGCCAAACATTGTTGTACTTTCCATAGATCCAGACAGGTAAATTCTCAAAACTTTTTTCTTTTCAAGCTTAAGAACTAATGTAATCAATTATCGTGTATGTTTTGGGCACGGAAACAATATTGCCAGATAAGACTGGACATAGTAGATTGTATTGTCTCACAATTTAAAGAAAAAGGCATAATTGGTGCATCCTAATCACATATATATGAGTGGGACCTCTGATTTTGCTAGATATTGAGTGCTTCTCATGAACATGTACCTTAAAATGCGTCAAATGTACTTCAGTGAAGTTCTTTTGTAGATGCAATTAACATTGTGGGTTTCATGGGTATCTAAATGGCATAAATATGCATCTGTCTCTGTGCCATTGACTTGTGAGCATATTTATAATATAAAGGAATATTGCTATATGTAAAGATTTTGCATTACTATTTGTCGCTTCATTTACTCAACTTACCAGATGGGAAACATATATAATGTAAGCTTATCTACAGGACTTTCCCCTATGTCCAGGGTTAGAAGAGGAATTTTGATGAACAACATTCGTTATCACCTATTGTTATTATTTTCTGAAACTCGTACACAATGCGTACAATATTTGATGACATCTTTTTCTATACCAATTCAGTGGTGGACGGAGGAAAAAGTATGGTTTTTTTTAAAAAAAATTATTAAGATGAAAAATCAAAATCAATTTTTAATTTATCATTTCATATTTAATTAATTACTTGCTTCCTTATCTTGTTGTTCTCCAGTTTTAACTTTGATTTACCATTGAAAGCATCATTTTTTTATTTTTATTTTTCTAGAAGAGGTTGGAAGATACAATAGGATTATTTATTTAACAATAGTCTTAAAAATGCTGTTTATGTTTTTTTCATTTTTTAAATTTTTTGTTATGAAATTTCAGATGAGCACGAGTATTGAGAACATCTAGAAATAGTTTAATTAGGGAAAAAACTCTTCAGTGTTTGCTTCTTAGATTAAAAAAAATCTATGTCCTTGGGAAGAACTGATAATAGTTCTGCTATAACACAGTTGAACAAAACATGCATTTATCTATAAAACTATTTTACTGTCTTGGGCATGATATACTGAAGGATGGGGTGCTCAGGGAACATGGTAAGATGAGCCATTCTTGCTCTTTTGTTTTTTAACAAAATGATGCAAAGTTCTCCCAGTTTCTCCAGGTTTGGAGTGAAAACATTTTGTCATTTAGGATGATAATAGGAGAGTGGTGGAAGAAGTCAAGATTGGGGAGAAATGCTGTTTAGAAAATTTAGTGGAAAATTAATTTGAACAGTTATGAACTTTCTTTTTTTTTTGGTGGTGGTGTAGTGGACAGATGGTCAGGTAATGTAGGATTAATGCATCATATCCATTTTTTTAATGCAATTTTGGAAACCTAATGTAGATTTTTTTATTCTGTGAAGTAAGTCTTACCAATTTTAATTTAGCACTTGTTAATTCACCTTTATTAATATAAAAATCTGGTTAAAGCACTATGTGCTATTTTTTGGCAAACAATTTATTTATCAAATTCTTTGTAAAATTTTAATTGTCTGTGTGTTAAAGATTCTTTCTTTCTACCTTTATAAATTCAAGTGTTGTTCTTCTACAGTGATGTAAGAACAAAAGCATTTCAGGCTATTGATCAATTTTTGCTTATATCAAAGCAATATCATGAAAAGGTAAGGCTCTGTGCTCTATTTTTTCTGTGAACTGACTTCTTCACCAAGTTTCCTCTTGTTTCTTTTGTGAATTGCAATATTTAGATGGCCTATTTTGAGTTCCGACCGATAGCTTTTGGCGGCTTTTTACTTCTTTCCATCGTTTTAAAGTTGCATGATAGTGTACAACAGCATGCTTATTGTTTCATATATCTAGTCAGTGGTTGTGCTTATTAAAGCTGTCCAAACATGTGATTCTTATTTATTCCCATTCTAATTTGAAATATAGCCTTATGATAACATTTTAATAGTGATTTATAAAATGCTTTAGTTTCCTATCTGACTTAATGTTTGCTCATAAAAACATGAGTGGTATCAGATACAGTGGTTCATTCTCAAGTTCAGGTCTTGTTTAAGCAGCATCATTGTTAATTAGGAGGCACTTCATTCACGTGCAGCAACAAAGAAGGCTGTATATTTTTATTTATTATGCATGAATTTCTAAAAGTTGTATATTTTGTAGCATTAGGTTACAGTAAACTAGTGTATTTCTATTAGTTCTGGTTGATTTTGATTTTTTTCTTTTTTGGATCTTACTGATGCATACTTAATGCACTTTTTTTTTGGGTTAGCTTAATACAGGAGATATCAATGGAAGTACAAATGATGGAGCATCATTAATACCTGGAAATGCCAGTCTACTTGGGTGAGTCTGATCATCCCTCATTATGCGTGATCCATGAATTTATAAGGCAACTGTGAAATAATAATAATAATAATAATAAATAAATAAATAAATAAAATTTAAAGCAATAATAATAATAAACTATTTTCGGGATCTTCCACAACCCTACATCCTTCAACAGAAAAATGGGCATAAAAAAACTCAGACACTCCATTGCAAACATTCAAGCAGTTATGCTGTTGCTTTAGTAGAAGCTCTCTATAATATTGTTTCAATGGTGTTACCTGGCTAAATTTTCATCCCTTACGTTGTTTATATGATTGATTGATCTTGAATTGTTGAAGTCTTGTGAACTAGAATTAATGCTAGCTAAGAAAGTTCTTTGTATGCATCTTTTATGAAGGAGAATTTTGTGATATTATGATAAAGCTCATAATTGATATGGTCTATAATCCAAGGCAACAAAGAATGCTAGAGTAAATGTTTACTTCTGTTTAATAAGAAGATACTGAATAAATTGCCTGCAGGTGGGCCATGAGTTCTTTGACACTGAAGGGAAAAGCTTCCGAGCATGCTCCACTTGCATCTGGAAATTCTAATACACCATTAATTTCTGCTTCCTCAAACAACAGTTCAGGTGCTTGTTTAAATGGCCAAGAGATTTGTGGCATACCAATTACTTTTAAAGTTTTCATTGCGAAATGCTGGATTTCTACCCACAATTTTCCAATTACAAGAATTGAAAAAAAATTAGAGTGCTTAATCCTCTACTGCATCTAAGCGGTGGAATCTTTTCTGGAACCAAAAAAAATTCTTGTTCTATGATCTGCAATGGAATATTTTCTGGAATGGTTCGTGTTCATAAGAAGGTAACTAAGTTCATAATTAAGTACATAGATTAATTTGTGAGCTCTTTATAGTGTAGTTGAAAGATGTAGCTTTTGTTGTGCATCTATAAGTGCTAGATCAATGCATGTTTCCTTGCTTTCATTCATGAAACAAGATTTGGCAAAATTGTGGGTGGAATTTTTTTTTTCTTTTGTGATTCTAGATATGATTCATAAGTGTTAGATGTTGGTAAAGAAGCCAATTTTTGCCTTTGTTAAGGTAGATAAATCCCTAAGTTTTGGGAAAGGGTAGGTCCGCTCCACAATGTTTACATCCCTAAGTATGAGGATAGTAACAAATGTGATGGCAAACTTGAGAGATTTCTTTTTTCTTTTAGAAGTATGTATTATTATTCATCTTAACATTTCATACAAGTTCTCCCTTCAATTAATTATAATAATTATATGCGCAGGCATTGTTGCATGTGAAATCTGTACCAAGTAGTTCTTGTGTTCAGAAACTGTCAGTTAGGACAAATAAAATCATGGGTGCAATGTTGGGTTCTAAATGAGCCAAACTTAAGCAAGCTTGGTTTAAGATGATAGAACTGAGCTCAAACTCAAGCTCATTGAGCATCACAATCACAACTGCTCCACTGGATGGGCTTACTGAGCTTAGCTGCCATGGTGTGTGGGTGTGTGTATGAGCCATATTAAAATAAAATTTAGTATATGGTGCATGTATATAATCTACAAAATGTTAAACCCCTTGTTAATAAAATTTGTAAAGAAGTTCTTCAATGAATTATTATAAATTATTAACAAAAATAAATTGTTTTTAAAAATATTATACAACTACAGCCAACCTATATTTATAATTGTATGTATATATAATGGAGCCTTATTGAGCCTTATCAAACAAGCCAAGGTACGTTTGAGTTCAGTCCATTTTCTTATAGAGCTTGAAATCTTGGCTCAAGTTCGGGTTGTTTATATTTGGAAAAGCTTAAATGAGCCATGACCTGAGCCCCTCATTTGATAGCCTTGGTGTAATGTGGTAGGAGTTACTGAAACATAAATTAATAAATTATTTTCATGGATACTAAAATTGTAACTGAGCCAACTAATGTGTTGCATTGATAGGGTCTACCAGAAGAAATATAAACTACCCATATAAGCCTATTCTAAAGGTGAATGGCGAGTATATCAAATAAGCTGCGCAGTTATCAAATTGACTAGTTAAAGTACATTCAAGTTTCAGAGGCCTCATCGTGTTCTTTTTGTTGAAGTCAATTTTCACTGGTACTCACAAACCAGGGCTTGGGAGTTCCAAATTGGAAGACTTTTACACATCCATATTGAGTTGGTTGAGTTATATTAACATTTTGTCAACATCAATGCTCTGCCAGAGGAGGTCAATTTTAGCACATGACATTGGCATTAGGGTCTGGGTCTGCCAACATTATCAAGGACTGAAAACATTTAAATTTTTAGGCCTTCATGACTTCATTGGTTTTCCCATTTTGTGTAATGAATGATGTTTTTGCATTTAAGGGATGTTCTTTAGTATCTTAGCAGATAGGTTCCTTAGCTTTTAAGATTTTACTGGAATTTTTTTTGTTAATTTCTGAATTGTTAGGAGATAACAGATCTCTTTCCGTATAAGGGGAATATTCCATGTTACAGTTACTATCATTGATCCATTTGACTAACTTCTCTTTTTTTTTTTTTTACTAGACGCAATCTGGTTTTTGTGAACTTTTTTCCCTTCATTGATTATTCTGTACTTTTCATGAAAATGTTATGTCATTAGATTGTAATGAGATACCATAAGCCTTACACTTTAACTTTTGTTCTAATGTCATTTTTATTATAGATACTCAAAACATCATAGCGCCTGTGAGTTCCAGCAGTGAACCACTTGATCAGCCTTGCCCTCCATCTCCAACATCTGTTGATGGTTGGGGTGAACTTGAAAATGGACTTCATGATGACCATGATAGCGATAAGGAAGGATGGGATGACATTGATCCACTTGAGGAGCAGAAGCCACCTCCATCACTTGCAAGCATACAAGCTGCTCAAAAGAGGCCGGTCTCACAACCAAAGCGATGTAAGTTCATATAAACTGCTAATCCTGATTATTGTCCTGGATATGTATTGCAGTTTTGTGGATGTTTTTGATATATCTGGCCAAATGCCTTGTCCTTTCTCTTAATGGGCGGCCAATGTATCAAATATCTTTCTGAATTCACTTAAGTAGACAATATTCATTGTCCTGGCTCTTTGTTTTTGGTAACTTTTCTGATTTCACCTTCTTTGCAGCTACAACCTCAGCAAAACCTAAAACTACTTTGAAGACATCAAATGCAGAAGACGATGATTTGTGGGGTTCTATTTCTGCACCAGAACCAAAAACTGCTGCAAAATCACTGAATGCCAAGCCTGCATCTTCACAGAATGACGGTGATCTTTGGGACTCTATTGCTGCACCACCGCCAAAATCAGCCTCGAAGCCTTTGACTGCAAGGCCAAGTGCGGCTGTTGATGACAATGACCCTTGGGCAGCAATTGCTGCTCCTCCTCCGACCACTAAAGCCAAGCCGTTGTCTCTGGGCAGAGGCCGTGGAGCAAAACCTGCTGTCCATAAGCTGGGCGCACAGCGAATCGATAGGACTTCCTCTTCTGGAATGTAATAAATTTGTCTCAAAACTTCTGTTGAGAGAGACTCTCTTTAAGAGAAGTTATAGGTTTTTTCTTATATTGCCTCCAGATTGGGCAACCTTCTTTTTTTTCTTTTTTTTTGTAATATTCTTTCAAAACATCTGTTATGATCATTAATTGTATGGGTGTATTTTAGGTATCTCAAAATACTCATCGACCTGTTTTTGAGAAAAGGTGTATGTTTTTTTTTAGGTGTGAAAAATGTTCAATAAATAGTGGGGTTATGGAATACTAGGGAGAACTTGGATCAATCCCTCTCTTTTTCAGGTTTGAATGTTTGCTTTTTCTCTGTAGCAAAGATGGTAAAAAGTGCAATTTTGATGTGACAGATGTCATGTGCACACTTGGGCAAGCTCGGAACGTAATTGAGAGTAATTGCTTCATCTAATATATGTGAATATGTCTTAGCAAAATTATTAGTGTTTAGTGATAAGTTTTAAATTTCAGTTATCATTAAACTTCGAAATTTAAATTTTATTAGAATTTTCGTTACCGATGATGTTGTTGGACTAAAAATGGCAGTGTCAGAAGAGTAAAATTTAAAATTTTAATATTTGATAATTTTCCTTTTTTTTATCATATTTATTGTTTATATTTTCAAAATAGAAAGTTTTCCTTCTCTGGTAATGGCCGGTGAGCAGCCCAAATCTCGCATTGGAGTTGTTAGCTGAGGAGATAGATACGTGTCAAAATCCAGTCCGTGAGATTTTAATCTCTCTCTTGCATTCGGACCATATGCTATAAATTCATAAACAAGGGCAAGCTATCCTTTTTTCCTTTTCTCCATTCATCTCCTGTTGTTGTTTGTTAGGGTTTCTCTGCCCTTCCGTGGATCTCCTCTTGCTCTAGGCCCTCTATCGCGTTCTTGGATCTATCTATCATTTTCTCTTCTGCTGTTCTTTGAGGTTTTGCCGCCTTGGATCCATGGAGAAGGAGCTCCTTGACACTTTTGCGGCTGTCAAAAAGGCTGCCGATGCCGCAGCAACCGATGGCAGCCCCGCTGTGGCCGATCGCTGTGTCGATGCGCTTCATGAGCTTAGAAGGATTCCTGTTACCATGAAGGATCTCGTGAACACGCAGGTGCTTACTTTTTTAATTTTTCTTTTACTTCAATCCGATTAAAGTTCATGTTTTTTTCTGGTCTATTTATTGGTTAATTGGATTGTAGTTTCTTGGGGGGTTTGATTTTCCTAGAAACCTCGATAGAAAAGGGTTCCGTTAATACGATTGTTGTGCTCATCTAAGCAAGTTGAGTTTTTGGATCTGATAAAGGAATTTTCTTGAAATTTTCTTATTATCCAATGAGAATTTCTCCGCGGTGGTCTATGTGTTTTTGGTTCCGAATAAGTATCTCTGATTTTCTTTCTTCCTGTTATTTTCATTTGTGTATTTCAAGTTGATGTGCGGTTGTATTTTGGGTCCCGGTGGATGGTGGGAAAGGTAAAGCGCAACTCTTGCTGGGCGAGCAAGCAAGTGTCTCTACTTTCAGTTGCATCACTTTAGATTCTTTCTTACTCTTTTCTTCATTTTATATATATATATATATACTTGCAAGCTTATTGCTTTCTCTCCATATTTATGGGAAATTTTGTGCATGTTCTTTATTTAATCTTACATAAAATAAAGAAGTGACAGCTTTAACGAATCAAGACCAACCCTTTTTAATACATGAAAATATGATCAATTTTTCTTCTTGCTCTTGAGACAGTCTATCTGCATTCATTTTTTTTGTTTGTGCAAAATGGCAAATTTTTTTATGTTTAAAGGCGTGCTTTGCCTTTTTGCACAAGATTGTATTGTTGTCATTTCATATGGAGTCACAGCAAAACAAGGATATCACATACGAGAACCAGTTGTGTGTTTTTTCAAGTCATGATTGGAGGGGTCAAGTAGATAGAGTGTTATGCACCAATTTACCCTTTTGTGTTTTATGGTTTTTTTGAGCATATCATGCCATTTATGTCTCAATCTTCTGCTTTGGCTGCCTTCAGTCTAACAAATTTTGACATTATAATACTTGTTTCTTGTCTATCTTTCATGTTCTTTCTAACTTGAATATGTTCTGTGTTATATCATTGGAACACTTGATGATTCCACTCCCGAATTGCTTTCATGCACTTGCTTGTTTTGAATTATTAAGTCACAACTGGAGAATCAAATTTTTTAATCACAAATGCAAACACAGCATCAAAAATTGGTGAAAAGGTTGTTTTTACAGTTCATTGCTAACTTTATCAACAAGTTTTATTTAAAAAATACATGCTGTTCCTGGGCACAAGTAATTTTTTAGTAATTTTTTGTTCATCATGTGGCACATCTTGGAACCGAAATATAAGTCGCACACCATACATTCAAGGACCAGTTGCAGATAAAATGCGAGATTATAAGAACTTCGAATGCCCAAATATGATGTACATAACATATCCTTTTGTGGACAGCCAAATACATGCTACATGCCATCTATTCTAGAACTATTAGAGAATTAAAAACTGAATTGTGATTATTTCAAATGTGCAAATATGATGCATATGCGTAGTACATCCCTCTTTGACATTTGGTATTCATAGACAATTTTTGTTCTAGCTGCCAAGTCTTTGTATGGTATTTTTTAGGAACAACTAGAAGGTTTTTGATGAATGATAAATAATAATCGACTCTTAGACTTCTTCATTCTTTTGAGACTGGATTCTTCTAATCCAATAGTCCAATTTGCATTTGCAATAATTTTTTGTAGTTTTTTATGGATTTGGAATATGTGCGTGGTTGTTTTTGGCCAAGGAATCTTTTTGTATCATTATCTAATATTATACTTTGCCATATACTGTGAAAACATGGCCTTCTCATATTTTATTCTTGCAAAGTTGCAGTTTTATCGTCTTCCGCTTCAAGGAATTTTTTTGTTTATATTGCAAGTATTTTGAATCATTGCGTACCCAGTTTGATGTAATGTTCTCTTGGTATTCTTGGATGATCTAATTTTATTTGGCAATAGAGTATTTATCTTTTTCTTTTTGTTTTTTTTTTGTCGCGTTGATGGAAGCTTATTTACCCACACTATTACCTAAAAATCTTAAAGAGGTATACAAAAAAATTTGCTAGAAATTTGACACCATGCATTAGGGTCTGAAACATTCTGTCATGTTCTAAGCCCTCAGTGGAACTAGGCTGGCTGATGTAGGTGGTTAAATGGTAACTGGTAAGTTTGGTTCTCACCATGTGTTTTCTGTTTTCTTTTTTTTTGCTTGTTAAATATGTTAAGGAATATGTGAGCATGGTTTATAGCAGAGCATTTGTATGTTAAAACTGCATGGTTGTCCTCAAAATTGTACTTGTTGTTTTAGTGGGAATAAATTTTCATTATATTTTTTATTGTGAGCACAAGACAAACAAAGTTTCAAAAAGTTAATTTTTAGGAACTGTTCCGGCAAGATATTGAAGTCTCTGTTGTTTCTCTAGTCACAATATTTTAAGGGAAGTAGTTGGAAGATCGTACCTGTATGCAAGATGGGTAAAATTTCTTTAAAGTCGGCTTTCCTCATGTTGTTCCCATCCATGTTTTTCCTTGATAAATCTTTTCTTACTAATTTGGATATCACTGTGATTCTGTTCTAATATTTGACTTCTATAAGTGGCTTTTGAAATGGAAGCAATGACATCCTCTTGGTAATTGCCATTTAATATAAAAGGTCCTCTTAGATTTCATATTGTTTTATTGCTTTGCTTGCCACGCACACAATGTGGAATTAATGTTGCTCATTTTTGCTCCTGCTATGTTTGTGAAAGTTATCCTTTTTCTCACATGTTCTCCATTACATGTCAGGTTGGCAAACACCGTCATGCTTTCAAAAAATGTAGAATTAGTGTTACTCAATTTTGCTCCTGCTATGTTTGTGAAGGTTATCCTTTTTCTCACATGCTCTCCATTACATATCAGGTTGGCAAACGCCTTCGTGCTCTCAAAAAACATCCGAACGCAAGGATTCAAGCGGTTGCTACTGATGTATTGGAGTTCTGGAAAACCAAAGTTATTGAAGAATCAAGTGATAAGAAACATGGTGTCTCAGATGATAAGAATGACTCAAAAACCGAAGCCAAGCCTGAAAGATCAGAGCAGAGGAAGGATGTCAACACTTCAAATGCTGCAACTGTGAAAAATGATACATCTTTAAAACCAGAAGGTAGGGCAGAGAAGACTGCAAAGCCAGGGCCTATTAAAACTGAGACGAATGGAAGGAGCACGGTTGAACAAGCAAGGGATGGTGAAAGAACACCGATTGGTGAGAAACATTCTTCAAAGAAGCCGTTACCATCCCCTGTTGAACCTCCAAGGCTCACAAAGATGATCAAATGCAATGACCCTCAGCGTGATAAGGTTCGGGATCTTCTGGCCCAGTCGTTTGCAAAAGTTTCTGATGAGACTGGCAAGAGTAATCGGGAGGAAGTGAGGAACATTCTGGATGAAGTAGATGCTTGTGATCCCATCCGTGTAGCAGTTACAGTAGAGTCTGTGTTGTTTGAAAAGTTGGGCCACTTCAATGGTGCCCAAAGAGTGAAACTTCGATCTATAATGTTCAATCTGAGGGATGATAAGAACCCTGATCTGAGAAGAAGAGTTCTCATCGGAGATGTTAAACCAGAGAAACTGATTGATATGCCCGCTGAAGAGATGGCTAGTGATGAGCGGAAACTCTCGAACAAACAGATCAAAGAGAAGGCTTTGTTTGAATGTGAGCGTGCAGCAGCTCCAAAAGCTTCTACAGATCAGTTCAAATGCGGTCGTTGTGGGCAGAGGCAGACAACGTACTACCAATTACAAACTCGGAGTGCAGATGAGCCGATGACAACCTTTGTTACCTGTGTGAACTGCAACAATCATTGGAAATTCTGTTAAATTGCTCTTTGACAGGGTACGTAGCAATCTTCTTCCTTTTTGTCTTTTTGTTTATTGGTAGAAATTCAGATTTATGAACTAGTTTTTGTTGTAATTCTCTTTCCTCCTTGTGGACAAACAGTTGGAGGATTTAATTGGAAGCCAAATTTAAAATCTTCAAAATGTTTGATGTTATCTTTAAGCTGGTCAAAATTTTCCATCCACCACTATACCATTGTGCATTGCATTGCGTTGCATTGCTGCAATATTGATTTTAAGATGACATTGATAATCTGGTCCTGTTGTTCAACGAGCGCGAGTGCTAGATTGTATAAAAAGCTGTAAAACAAAATACTTTGCCTCGTAAATGGCTCTATGAATATCTCCTCTCTTTGAAATAATTTTAATATTTTACTATAACTCTGCTATTAATATGAAAATATTAAAATTTGCATATTTTCAGAAAAGATACGTGAAGGCCATATTATGTATACCCTTATATATATATATATATTGCATAACATTTAATTTCATATTCATATTATAGAAGGCTCTTGGTGAGAAACTGCAAAAATGATACATCCCATAGTTTTTTCAATAAATTTTCAAATTGAAAAAATCAAAAGATCATAAAATAGAATATATTGCTTTCCTGACGATCTTACAATTTAAAGCAAAGATTATATACACGTAACAAATTTTAAAATGAGTTGGGTATGATGATCGAAAGTCAGAGAGGATTCGATAAAAAAATAAATAATAAAATCTTAATTAAGTAGTGAATAAATCAATAGTTCTAATTAAGAGAATTTTTATTTAATTAATGCTAATAATTTAAGTTTAAATAGAAAGGGCCAAAACAAGGGCAGAGTCATATTCATATTATATAGATTGTGAATTGACTGTATTTTCTCATGGTCCGTGAGATTTCCTCATTGGAGAGTGAGCCCTAGGGATAGATAGTCACCAGCTAGCCGGAGCCAGAGGCCAGAAGGGACCATCAATCAACCGTTTTTGGGTTAATTGACACTTGAGTATCGTAAGTGGCGAGAATTTAAATCTTTGAGATGAGGGTGTATATCTGAGAGCTGTGAACACGAACTGTAAATAGTACCAGCGCCCACATATATACATGTCCTACCGGCTACAGTCAAGACATATACATACCTCTGTTTTATTTTAGCGGGTACATTACGGTTTTCTTCTCTTAAAAAAAAAAAAAAAAAAAAGAAGAAGGGACCATCAGCGGCTCTGGTTTTTGTGAAGCAGAGAGGCTGAGACGCAGCTGTGGCGGCAGAGGAATCTATCGAGCATCTCTTTTCTCTCTTTAGCTGCATAAAGTTCCTTTCTTTTGAGAATAGTGGCCATGAAGGCTGGGAGAAAGAACTTGAAGAAGGCTGTGGAAGAAGATGGCCTCTCTCTCCAGGAAGGTCAGAGCATCATGCAAGTCGTATCTCTTCGAGGTTCCAATCTCATTGAGGTCTAAGTTCCGCTTCCTAGATATATACAGAGGAGTATTTTTGTTCCTTATCTGTGATAAATCTGTGATAAAAACAAAGAATTTCATATGCGTGTTCTCATGTGGAGTATTATGAATTTGTCGCCTATTTTGCTGATTGAATTGGCACAAGTATTCGGAGAGGTTTTTTTTCTTGGGTTGAACTCCGAAAGCTTTTTTTGCCAACTGGAACTGTTTTTTTTTTTTTTATATGGCGTTGTTTTGATAAATTTGATTGATTGGTTGTTAATGCGTTTTCTTTTTATTGTTCATCTCTTAGGTCATGGATGCAAAAGGAGTAAAATCTTTGGCTCTATTCCCTGCCAAATTTCAGAAAAGCTTCTGGATTAAGAGAGGTTATCTCTTAACAGAAACTTTTCTTGTTTTGCTATCCAGTTTTAAAACATTCATATTTTTGGATGGTGTATGTTTATCGAGGAGAATAATACTTAATTTGTTGTAACAGAGATTTTGTATTGTGAAATGACAGTGTTTCAATTTTTGTTTAGGGAGTTATGTTGTGGTAGATGACAGTGGGAGGGAGAAGGCTCTTGAATCTGGTAGCAAAATAGCATGTGTGGTTTCACAAGTTCTCTTTCATGAGCAAGTTCGAGCCCTCGAAAAATCTTCCCAGTGGTGAGATTCCTGATTCTTTTTTTTCTTCTTATTGTTTCTTTTACTTGTCACTTTGTCATAAAATAGTATCAAGTAATTCAGATCTGCTCATGATGCTAATGACTTGAAAATTTCAACTAGTTTTTATGTTTCTGCATTTAGACTCAGAGATGTCTTCTTTAAAGAAGGGAAAAAAACAAATATTTGGACAAGCAGTAGGAGTAATCACTAGAAGGAACTTGCCTTAGGAAGTCAGTGCTCTCTTTTGTTGAGGAGAGTGCGCTAAATTTGATTGATCTCAAGATCTTGGTGATGTTTAAACATTGAGGGAATACTTTCACATGAAATTGTGGCTTTGGCCGTAGAAAATCTAGCCCTAATTGGTTCTGGCATGGTTTCCTGTATGTTTATCAGTGGGCTCATGCAGTCTATTCTCCTGTATTTGAATAGCTTTCTGTTCTTCCTCTATGTAATAATCTGTTTGATGTGATCCATCACAGGCCAACAATCTTTCAAACAAAAGCTGCTGATGAATGCAAGGACCTTCCAGAACCATCAAAATCAGAGATTGACCACGAATTAGGTTCTGAAGATGAGGATGGCCTTCCTCCACTCGAGGCGAATTTGAATAGAAACAATCCTTTAGAGCTATATTCAGATTCTGATTCTGGTGCAGATTCAGATGGCTCCTAAGTAGCTGAAAATTTGCTTATGGATGGGTCTGATCTTGGAGTAGTCTTGGAGAGGGGAAGAGGCATTCCAGGGAATTCAATCTGAACCAGAATGGAAATCTGCCAGGATTGCATCATATCAGTTGAACAGAGGCACAAAACACCTGGTTCATCTGCGATTATTGTTCTACTTTTCAACTGTCCTATTTAGGGGCTTTTTTTTTTTTTTTGCATTCTTTTACTCTATTTTGAATGGATATCTTGTTTTACTAGGGCTCCTTGAACCATGCTGAAGTTCACTTGTGTGTCCACTGAAAGGCAAAGTGACAGTCAGATATGTTGTTCTTGTTAGCAAATCATGCAATGTTCTGAATTTTGTTGGAATTAGTGGATTTGTATTTCTCAATGCTTGTGTGTATTTGAGGGTCTATTTTCCAAAATTAACACAATCCATTTCCGTTTAGATTACCAAGGCTTCCTTACAGCTGCCAAAGAAGCTTGATTTTAAATATCCTATAAGTAGTGCAACATTAGTATCATAATTCATTTGCACATCAAATTACAGAAATAATAATAATGATAATAATAAATAATAGTTTCTTAATGACTACATTCAAGCAATCGTGTGAAAGGAAGCCAAGTGACATGAACATAAGCTATACTTACCTATATACATCATAAAGTATAAGGACTATAAACAAGCCAATCAATGCCAATTACCATCTGTCTGCAATTGATTTTTTTTGAGCAGGAGCAGTTCTTCTACTGGCATGAACTTTGATCTTCAAACTCTCCAATCCATGATTCAATTCCCTCACTCCCCCTCTTCACAATTCCTTGCAGAGGCGCACCAACCTTTCTAGTTTTAAATTTCTTTGGAGACTGATCTTCCTCATATTTTTGCATGAAACTCGGAGAAGTTTCATCTGCAGAATGCCTGTTCAGAATTGATGCTCCCTTTCCTCTATGTCGCTCCTGCATATTTCCATAAACATCTTGTATCGGTTGTTCAAAGAATCGAGTTTTAAGTAATTCCCTGGCTGAATGGTACCCCATGAGCCTATGAAGAGGAAAAGCAGCCCTTTGCTTATCACTACCAGTGCTCCTCCTCCTATCAGTATTCTGCACAATCTCAATCTCAGTAGAACAGCTATTGTCCAAAGAGACATCATACTCTTCGGTAAAAGAAATTGGGTCTCCCTGAGGAACATCATCATTGTTGGCAAGTTCACTTGGTGGATGGATTGCCTCAGCAGAAGTCAGAGGATCATTACAAGCTCTACTGTTGAATTGAAGCTCAAAAACTTCAGAGCAGTCACCGCAGCGCAGCTTCTGCTTGCTTCTTGAAACAAGAATATCTGCTGGCAGCTGAAGCAATCTTGAACAATTTGTACAAACAACAAATGGTGCACCTCCCAACATCGGAAGGCAATGCCGCTTGGCCCGTGCCTTCTTGTCCTTGCCATGAGTCTTCTCCGACTCATAGCCATCACCTCTCTGTGGCTTGTGATAGCACAGAGCCTCTGTAGATTGACTGCTCATACTGTGTGAACTAGAGTAACATGGTCCACTATGGCAGCAAGACTGAGGTGGTAAACAATGGAGGCAGGAACTGCAGGACTGACCAGAGAACGGAATTCTTGAGAACTGGCATTGCTGAGGCACGTAGCACACTTGATGTCCAGAATAATGGGGGTGCATCATCAGCTGACTATGGGCATTGCTGCTGAGCTGAGCACTGTGTTTCGTTTTCTGATCATGCAATCCACTCAGTTGATTCCTTAGCTCGCTGACTTTCCTTAGTAACTCCTCGCGTTCATCTTTTACACTCTTCAACTTGGTACCAGAAATGACATTCTGATATTGGAGTGAATCAGGATAGAAGTTTGAACCTCTTGAAGTCGATCGAGAAGGCCCACCATTTTCTGATGCAAGCCAATTCTGCACGGAATAGAATTCGTCCGAGTCAACTGAGCTTCTCCACCCTCGTCCATGAGTTCTGATATCTGAAGATAATTCATCTACATTTGAATCAGACGCACCATCAATAGCCGAGTCATGACCATCTTTTAATGAGTTTGATGCAAGGCTTCTGCCTTCAAGATGGCCTTCAGAACTGCTTGACATGTCCTGTTTGTGATGTACATCGAAAGTGCTAGTCATGACATTTGCTCCTATGACATCGTCTCCTTTGCAATGTTCATCCGGAGTACTAGTTATGACACTTGCTCCTATCAAACTGTCCCTGTCAAAATGTTCATGGAAAGTGCTACTCATATAATTTGCCCCTTTGACATTGTCACCATTGTGATGTTCATCAGAAGTACTAATCATACCATTTGCTCCTATGAAACTCCCGTCTTTGTCCCGATGTTCAGGGGAAGTGCTACTCATATCATTTGCTCCTATGACATTGTTGCCTTTGTGATGTTCATCCAAAATTCTATTCATGCCATTTGCTCCTATCAAATTGTCCCCATCACGATGTTCCTTGGAACTGCTACTCATACCATTTGCTCCTAGGACAGTGTCCCCTTTGTGATGTTCATCAAAAGTGCTACTCATGCCATTCACTCCTCTGGCATTGTCAACTTTGTGATGTTCATTGAAGGTGCTAGCAATGGCATTAGAGTCTATGGCGTGACTCCCTTGAACATGTTCTTCAGAACCACTAGCCATGCCACTTGATTCAATAGCATTCTCTTGTTCCGTCTCTTTAGCATTAGCAGAATGCAGAATTCTTCGTCTTCTGTAAGCTCTTCGGGAAATTACTTCAAGGTTCTCTTCAGCATCATTAGTCATGCCATTTCCTCCCCAGGCATCAGCTCCTTCTCTTCCTTCAACATCAGATGAATAAAGAAATCTTTGGTCAATGTGAGTAGTAACATTTGTCGCCAAGGCATCTGCCTTTTCTTCCTCATCAGCTGAATCAAGAACAATTCGGTGTCTTGAAGTTCTTCGAGATAAGCTCGGATGTCTATTCTGAACACGATCACTGTATCCATCATCTGAGGAAGAGACACTACTATCATAAGTTTGATAGCTTCTGGCAGAAGGAGATCTTGAGCCACCAGTATACTCATCACGCACTGCTTCTTGACCAACCTCATTCTGCTCTAATGAAACACTTGGGCTATCAGAGCCTTGCTTTCCAGGTTTCAGAGGCTTCTCCAATTCTTCACCCAAAGAAGAATTAGAACCAGTGTCATTTCTCGTGGTATGATTTTGTCCAACATATTCAGGGCCATCCTTCTGAATATTTTGTTCAATTTTTGTGGAAGTTGAATTGAAATTTGAAACTATAATCTCTTCTTCTACCCGGTGTTCTTTGACATCTGATGATTCTGCATTCGAAGAACAAGGAACTGATTGTTTCACAGAACATATCAGCACATCGTTTGAAGATTCAGTGCTTGGTAAGATACGAGCCTGATTTGCATCAACTGATCCAGAGATGACATTGCTCTCATTAGCGTTGTACAACTTTGCTGCACACCAAAAGACATTGCTTAAACTTTTAATCTAACAAGACCATCAAAACATGAAAGTTGAAAGTTAAAAAAAAAAAGAAAAAAGCAAAAAACTAAAACTATGGTATGTTTACATTGAAGAACTTTCCCGCATCCACCACACTTGTACACTGGAATATGAGCAAATTCCATGAGAAGCTTGAGACATTTTGGGCATTTGACGTATCGAAATTTAGTGGCATAGCTGGTCATGGCTGCTTGATGCAAGTAGAAGATGATGATGCGAAGTCTGTAACTAAAACAAAAGACAGTGTTCAACAATTAGAAAGCACTTATTGCTTGCAAAACTATATACATCTTTGGTTAAAAAAATTAAAAAAAAAATTAAAAGCATGCCAGCCATAAGACAAGCCATTACAAATAAACTTCTCGTCAAACATGAAATAGTCGATGAAAATTCAATTGGATATTCATAAATTGGTTGCAAATATTGCAAAAACATCATCCTAATTGAATCCAAATCCATTCAATTGATGAGCTGAGCTCCTTGTGAAGCTCTGTTCTCTAATCAAAGAAATTGTGAGAAACTTGGGACAAATGCATTCCCAGTTCAAAGATTCAAGCTTTTCATGCAAGGAAAGAAGGGATATAGAAAGAAAAGAAATAGAACAATTACCAAATTAGAAACCACAATCAGATACCCACCGCATCAGATCAATAAAATTAGCAAACCACAACCAAAAAGGCCTCCCAAATGAACCGAACGACATCCAAAAAATGCAAAATTTTCCAGCAAATTCATCAATTCCATCACCACTGATCCCAAAACCACATCAAGCAACATCAGAAACAGTAATCAAAAGGCCAAAAATAACACCCCAAAAAAAAAAAAGGCATAAGAAGACAAACCTCAGAGAGTAAAGCCTTCTATTCCGTTGCAAAATAGAGGCATAAACATTCAAAAGGGAAAACCCAAAAGGAACAATGGCAGCTCAGAATGATAAGTTGAAAGGGAAACAAGAGATTTTAAGGGGATTAAGAAAAAAGAAACAAGCACATAAATGGAATTGGCTGCAAAATTTGGTTCACTCATTACCTGCCAAGAACTCTGATCAACTCCTCCTCCGGTTAATGCCGCGGATTTCAAGCTGCTTTGTTCCTATGAACACTTGGATTCTTAATTTCTTCTCGTTCCGACTCTCTGCTCTTATTTATTGTTCTCATTTTTCGGTCTGCCTCTCAAGTCAACGCTGTTGACTTTGAATCCAACCGCACAAAGGATACGAGTTAATTATTTTTAGTGATAATAATTAGCGTGAATGATTTGCGAAAATAATCGTTGACATTCCCATTTATCACGCTTTTTTTCTCAAATATTAACATAAAATTAATTTATTTTCCTAATGGATAATTAATAGTTCCAACTCCAAACTCTCACGGACGTTTACTTGGAGAGCAATTTCGCAGAGCCAGATCAATTATAATTAAATTTAAATCGTAAAACCGGTTGTTGGTGAGAGCATTCAGACTCCAAGGATGGCGATCTTTATAAGCATCACGTGTCAGTGGGGGCCACGAGCTTAACTGGATGTTTGGATTCACTCCACGAGTCCCAGTGTTGAAAGCTTGCATGGCCACGTGTCACAGATCTACCCGCGTAACGCGTGGCCACAGCCCACGAACGAACCCATCCGCGGCTTTGGACAAGACCAGATTACAACCAATGACATCATGCCATGTCATCACTTTGGTAAAGTAATGACGTCATGTGAAAAGTTTGACTTGGACCGTTGATGAGAGGTTGGAACGGACTACGGAGGAACTTCATTCACCGAACGGAACACGGGCACTACTTTACGATTTATACCACCGGTCCTGTTTATTTATTTATTTTTTTTTTCAAAAAAGGTTGATTATAAATATATATTTGTGTAACCCTTCTTTTAGGAATAAAAATGTGGTTTTTATATATATTCGAGTATGACTGTATGAGCTGGGGATTTACAGCGTTGGATATGGTCGCATATTATTACCAAGGGTGTGTATATATTAATGTACGTAGTTTATATTGAATCCAATTCTTGAACATTTCCACTTAATTAAGTTGGTCATTATTAAATTATTATTAGATAAACACATGCCCTTCTGCATAAAAATATAGAATATATAGATGATTGCATATTGTATTTGTATCCATCTGCAAGGCCAAATGGCAAAATTCACATAATGTTTTGGAACAATAAGGAATCCACCAACTTGTGAGACAATTTCTAGAAACAATATTATAATGCATGATTTGTTTCATTCTTAAAGCTGCATGCATAGGGGCAAAAACTACACTTTGAATTGAAGTACTACCATATATATCTGCCTGCAGGATATACCCGTTTGATGACCAAAAAATAACACACAAGTCAGTCTAAAACCTCATTGAGAAATTCACCATAAATTGGTTCAAAAATCTTCAAAGCAAACTCCCCATTAAAAAAATTAAAAAAAAATTATACGATAAAACATCATTCTTGATGCATTGGAATATTCACCATTTGAACAATCTTAATTTGCTCATCTTTTTCTCTCTGAATTCTTATAAGCTTAAACAACTTAATTACCACCTTTGTGAGAACCGCCATTTGTCAAACGATCCCTCACTCATATATATATATATTTGTATTAACAGTTTACAAAGAGGAAGACCAAAAGAAGCCTAGAAATTAGGAAGGATCGATGAGAAATAAATAGGCCGTAGAAGAAATCAGTAAGAATGCTTTTGCAGAGAAGAAATAATGGATAAGAAGAAGCAATATCATTATGTTATGGTCCATGGGGTGGGGCATGGTGCATGGTGTTGGTTCAAACTGCAGCATCTCCTGGAGGGCTCCGGCCACAAAGTCTCAAGCTTGGACCTCGCTGGGGCCGGAATCAGTGCCAAGGATCCAAACTCCATTCTTTCCTTTGATGACTACCACCAACCTCTCTTTGATTTCATATCTGCTTTGCCACCTGATGAAAAGGTAAATTGTCTAGATAGATGGATAGATAGATAGATAAAAGCTTTCTATGAAGATATAGCTGTATATAATCAGTTTAATAATTAAATAATGTGAGTTTAACCCTTGATGTGATATATAAGATAATAAACTCATATGAAATGTGTGTTAATATATATGTATATGGAGTGCTTTCTAATTCTAATAGAATAAATATTTACTTATAATTTTATTTAAAGGTTAACTTTGAATGAGTACACATTAGATATATGTTTATGATTGTTTCAGGTGGTTTTAGTGGGGCATAGTGCAGGAGGGCTTAACGTGACAAAGGCCATCCATGAATTCAGCAACAATATCTCACTTGCCATTTTTATTGCTGCAACAATGCTCCCATCAGGCTTTGAATCTGATCAAGACCTCATTGATGTATATCTCTGTCTCACTCATGAACAAATGCATATCTAACATGATATTAAAAAAGCTGCACTGATCATTGCATACTATTTAATTTTTTAACTGCAGGGAATACCAAACTTATCTGAACTTGGAGATGTATATAAACTGGAATTCGGTTTAGGACCAGAGAATCCCCCCAACAAGCATTGCTCTGAAGAAGGAATTCCAAAGAAGAATCTTATATCAAATGAGCCCAAAAGAGGTAATTAATGCTTATATATATATATAGAATTCTAATGAGTTGCAAAGTTAATTGTAAACAGTTATAAAGATTTGACTTAATTATAATTAGGATTCATCACTGGCATCTATGCTGTTGAGGCCATGGCCATATGCAATTTCAAAGGCAAGATTCGGAGGAGACAAAGAAATTAATGTGAAGAATGTGAGAAGAGTGTATATAAAGACAATGTATGATAATATGGTGAAGCCTGAACAACAGGAGGCAATGATCAGAAGATGGCCTCCAAATGATGTGATGATCATCAACAGTGATCACAGCCCTTTCTTCTCTGCTTCTCATGAGCTCTTCAACCTGATAATCAAAGCTTCAAGCTCTTATTAAGTTGTTTTGGATGATATTGATTTGAGTTCTTATGAACATTGTTTGATGATATATATTTATTCAAATAATTGAAATGCACTAGATTCATGCATGCTATTTCTGCAAGAATCTTTTCTTTTTTTGTTGGAATGGATCCTAATATTGAATGTGGATTTGTGACTCTGATTCTTTTGCAATTATCTATTTATTTATTTATGTATTTATTTATTTATTTATTTTTTACAATGGTCGTTTATAATTTGCAATTTTTTTTTAGTAATGGAATTTAATTAGAAAGCTAAAATCTTCTGCCAATTCGTTAATTAGTTTTTTTAGTGATCAATGTAAGCTAGTTGTTCAAAAAAAAATTTGATGGAAACTCCATGTAGCATTAATCATGAAATAATATAAATTAGTGAGATATATATATATATATATCTCCAAGGCATTATATAATACGGATACATAGTAGAAATAAGTAAATAAAACGATACTTAAACAGTGTTTTTACATAATAAAAAAAAAACCCCAATTTAAAGTTTAGTTTTATGTTTCAAAGTCCCTTGAGCCAACTCTAAATGTTACACATCCCACACGGCCCACAAGATGTAGCTTTGTTTTATATATATATATATATATATAACAAAGCTACATCTAATATTTGCTCACATTACGCACATATATATACACAAACATTATGCAGAGTAGTGATATATATATATATATATATATAATCACTTATAGATATCTTATAAAAGTATATATCATCAAATAATTATAATATTTAATAAAATTTTATGATTTAAGTTGAATTGACTAAGATTTATATCATATAAAATGCAAATAAATAATTACTAGATCATCAAGTCGGCCTATTAGCTCAGTTGGTTAGAGCGTCGTGCTAATAACGCGAAGGTCGCAGGTTCGAGACCTGCATGGGCCAAATCTGAAGAGGCTTTTTTTTTTTTCAAATTTATTAATTTATTTATTTTTATAATTCGAAGGACCATAACGCAAAAACAGCCGGATAACAAAGCCAGCAAGCCTCACCGCGTGGCTGCATGGCAACCTCTGCCAACATACTCCTCTTCCTTTGAACTGAGAACAAAGCCAAGACGCCTCACCGGTCTTCCCCCAAGCTCATCCATGGCTTCTTCTCTCCTCCCTCCAATCCCTACACCCGCCAGCAAGCACTCCACACTTCCATGGACCTCTTCTTCAAAACCAACATCTCTCATCCACTTCAACCCACCTTCATACAAATCCAAAACAAACAGACCAACTTCATGCTGCAATGCCTTCCTTGGCACTGAAATCCCTGAAGATTTCCTCACCAACACTCTCCATTTGGATGAATCCAGTCCTCTGTTTCCAGTTTTGCAGTATGGCTTCTCTCAGTTTGAGGAAATGTCTTCAACCAATTGGGCGGTCTTTCTTCTTGTGGGTTTGAGCTGGGTGTACCTGACTGCAAGGCCAGGAGTTCTGATTGGTGCCATTGATGCCTATGTTTTTGCTCCATTGCAGCAGGGCCTTGATAGCTTGTTAGGGAGGAGGAATTTGAAGATGAGTGACTTTGTTGTTGGGGAGAGATTGGGTGAGGGATCATTTGGAGTTGTTTATGCAGGAGCCATTGTTCCCAAGAATGTGGCTGTGGAGGATAGGATTAGGAAGAGCGCTAGAAGATTGGAAATGGATGGCAGGTTCAAAGAGAAAGTTATTCTCAAAAAAGCAAGTTTTGTTTTGTTTTGTTTGATTAATCCAATGCCATTCTTATTTGTATACCTGTAAATCAAGATTTTCATTTAGGTTCTTTGATTTCATCAGGTGAAGGTTGGAACAATTGGAGCTGAAGAATGTGGAGACTATGAGGAGTGGTTTAATTACAGAGTATCGCGAGCAGCTCCGGATTCATGTGCTGAGTTTCTTGGTAGTTTTATTGCTGATCAGAATAGTCTGCAGTTCACTAAAGGTGGTAAATGGCTTGTGTGGAAGTTTGAGGTAAATTTAACATGGTTTTGTTGGATAAATTTCTGTTGTAGCTTCACATCACATGTATCCAAAAATGAAACTGAAATTGGTGAATATCAGTGAAATTGTTTGATGTGCAATGAAACAGAAAAAGAAAAAATATGCTCACTGTCATATCGAAATATCTTCGCAAACTCTGCTAGTACCTTGCTTCTGAAAAGGAACAATATAATCATCACTTTTATTATTGCTATGCAAAATAATTGAGTCAGTGTTGTATCATACATTGTGTTTGTCAATAGTGATTCATGTTACTGATTACTTCCAATTTGATAACATAGGGAGATAGAGACCTGGCTGATTACATGAATGATCGCAGCTTTCCATTGAACTTGGAAAAGATCATGTTCGGAAAAACACTTCAAGGACTGGATTCAGTTAAAAGGAATGCACTTATCATTAAACAAATCATGAGGCAAATAGTAACTTCACTTAAGAAGATCCATGGCACCGGAATAGTCCATCGAGACATAAAGCCGGCCAATTTAGTGGTGACGAGGAAGGGACAGATCAAACTCATAGACTTTGGAGCTGCCACAGATCTTCGTATCGGCAAAAACTATGTCCCTAATCGTGGTTTGCTCGATCCCGACTATTGCCCTCCTGAACTTTATGTTCTGCCTGAGGAAACACCCACTCCTCCACCTGAGCCTATTGCTGCAATTCTATCTCCAATCCTTTGGCAGGTTTGAGACTCCATGCCATTTGTATTTTTAAGTTAATAAATTTGAAATAAAGCTAATGGGTATATATGATGCTGACATTTAGTTTTCCTTGTTGGTTTTCTGTTTCTGATGCTGCAGTTAAACAGCCCTGATCTATTTGATATGTATTCAGCTGGAATTGTTCTCATGCAAATGGCAGTTCCAAACTTGAGGTCTGCTGCAGGTCTGAAGAATTTCAACACACAACTGAAAAATGTTGATTATGATCTGAAAAAATGGCGGGAATTTACGCGCTCGAAACTGGATTTAAGCCTGTTAGATCTTGACTCTGGTAGAGGATGGGATCTAGCAACAAAGCTGATTGCAAAAAGAGGATTTCTCAGAAAGGGTCGATTATCGGCATCTGCTGCTCTTCGGCATCCGTATTTCTTGCTTGGTGGTGATCAAGCAGCAGCTATTCTCTCAAAGTTGAGCTTGTCTAAATATTAATTCCTCAGGTACTTCGACTTAATTTTTTTTATTTCTTTTTCCATATTCTAGTTCTTCATATATTGTTCATCAGTGGAGAGATGATTGATATATATGTTCATTTGAAATGCAGCAGAAGATGAGGGAGGTCAAAGTCTTGTCGGAAGAACAAAGAAATGGTTAAGTTCTGTATAGAGTTATTTCACTAAATATGTGATTTCTGATGACATTCTTAGCTGGACATCCTTGATACATAAATACATCATACAACTAATAACAACTTCAGAGTTGGGAACATATCTACATATACATCTCCAATAAGTGCAGATGCTCAGTGTCACCGAATAATTTTGGCAGATTGAATCTATAAACTAATTTCATACTTTATACATCACAAACAGAAGGGAAGAAATAATAAATACATTTATAGAGTGGCCTTTAACAAGCTAATAAATACTTAAAGGCCAGCAACGCATACTTCACTGTAAAACTATATCTACTTATCTTGCACTTATTTCTGCAGCTCTTCATGAGAGGTGGTGAACTTGTTCAGCAGGTTTTTATTTTTGCCACTCCAAGGCCATTTCCTGGAACTCTTGAGAACCAAGTTTTTGAGCCTCTTTGACTGGAGTGCAAGCATGTGTGACACTGATGGAGCTTTGGCAAGGATCACAGCATAACCATCATCCATGTTCTGAGTACCTTCAGTGAATAGCTGCCAAAGGAGGGATCCTGCTCCACTCCCTCCTTTCTTTGTCGAAAGCAGCAGCGTCTGGTGTACCATATTAATGAAAGTATCACGAAAGGCGAAACTGAACCCTTCGTGGTTCCTAGACACACCAAATTCTCCGAAAACAACAGGCATTCCAAGCACCTTATCTGCGTCATCGATGTGGCTCTGCATCCATGTCCGGCTGAAGTTTAAGCGTACTTTGGAATCTGGGTGCTTAATCCTTTCCAAAATGAAATAGTATATATATGTCATGAATTGATCGATGACGAATGATTGAAGGTGAAAGAACCTGAACTCACCAAGAATCAGGATACATGTGAACAGAAGCGAAATCAATTCCTGAAGCTTGATGGTTTCTGATGAAATCGGTGCCTCCTCCTGAACATTGGTTGGGATTCAGAAGCATCTTGTCTGGGTTTGAATAACCATAGAATCCCTCTTCTCCGATCTCAAGCAAATGAACTGGATCAATGGATTTCACGTATGATGCCATTTCTTCTATCCATGCCTGCAAAATGTTCAGAAAAAAATTATTCTGATTGAGTTTGTGTTCCTTCATGCGTTCTAGCAGTACCGATAATCAGATACTGAAAATTTAAAAAACTGCAATCACTGGGAACTCAAATTATTTTTATTACTTTTTACATTTGATTGTTATCAAATCTCTCTAAGGATTTATCAGGTACTCATTGTCGCCAGGAACTTTTGAAAGTAAACCACATCCATATAGCATGAAGATTGTAAATGATGGCTGCAACGCACTATTGCTACAAAACTATGAAATATAACTGCCATATTTCAGAGTAGTTATCTTCTTTTCATGGAAGTAAAGTTTGAGTCATGACTTTTCATCTTGCAGTATCGACAGATAAAGCTCTGTTAATGTATCAGTAATATGTTAAAAGCTAGCCAGAAATCAATCTGATGACGATGCTGAGAAATAATATCACAAACACAAAAAAGAGATGTGCAAACCTGAAATTTATCACCCAAAGGATCGGAAGGGCATCGAGGTTCATTGATCAGCTCCCATGCAAAAATAGTCGGATCATCTTTATACACCACATTGGTGAGTGTGTTGACTCTGTTAAGGACCGTCTGTGCAAGCAATTGCAAGATAACACAATCAATACATTTACTTCATACATAAGAAAGAATAAAACTAAAAACAACAAGAGAATTACCTTTACATGAGCTTTATAGTAGCCCTTGACGGTTGGATCAGAAAAGAAGTCATCATCACAAGTTATATTTAGGCCGGCATCTCTCGCCCATTTGACATACTGAGCCTTGCCTCCGTATGCATTCCAATTATTAACAAAAGACAGTATCAGCCTGATTCCGAACCTCTTCGCCTCACTCAGTACAAAATCCAGTCCCTAGATGAAACACAAACATTGACCGAAAAAAACCAATAGCTCTGATACCATATGCTAAAATACAACTACATAAAGTAATGATCTAACATGATAAAGATACATACAGATATAAAAAAGATAAAAAGGTGAATACCTCAAACATTTTTTCATTGTAAACTCCGGGAGTTATCTGGAGAGCCCCAGAACCAGCATCATAGAAAGCCCAAGTTCGACAAACATTTAGACCAACAGAAGAAGCTTGGCGAAGAACAATGGTGACTTCCCTCTTACGCTCATAAGCCGAAAGAACCATCAACCAGTAAGTATTGAATCCATTAACAAAGAAAGGCTCGTCTTCAACTACAAACTGGTTCCCTCTCTTCCCCACCATTCCCCACTCCTTTTCCTCCATTATTTCTGATGCATGTGTCCTACCAGAATTCATATAAAAACTAGAATCATGCAACAATAGGCATAAGCATAATTCCTGAACTATAAAAGCTCCTGACAAATTTATACAATGCTTAGAATCATATTTCATGCCAACTACAAAGAAAACATTGTATAATTCCCCTAAACATTGTATACCATGGTGAAGACAATACATTACCTCAAAGTGGAGCAAAATGAAGGTTAGATTAAAGGTACATAGGATTCCAGGATGCACAAAGATGGACACCGGGATAACAACTTGATTTCTTTTTTTTCTTTTTTTTTTTTTGTCTTTGAGTGTAATTTAGTTATACACCACCTATGAATCGTTCACACGCGTTGGACCGTCTGTGATCAGGTCTTGGCTGGTGCTTCAACTCGAAGTATATAATATTATAACTTCAGTGGACCATGTCGGCCACGTGGACAATTTTTGTCAACTAATTTAAATAGTTTACCAAATTTTTTGTCTCTAGTCCAAGTTGGGATATTTTCAAAAAATAAAAATTATGAAATTGTAAAATTAGCACCTTTTTTTCAATACGTCTCAATTCAAAATTTAAAATGTTTTGAGTTGGAAGGCATAGCCGCATGGCAACGCAACAGTTCGTATTTTTTCAAGTTTATGATTTTTCATATTTTTATCTAACCGAAAAGGTTACCAAATTTTGTCGGTTCACATAAAACATATTTATATTTATTTTATGGGGCCCTCTCTCACCACTTGCAAAAACTAAGATTTGTTTCAAAAAGCATATTATGTTTGATTTGTTGCGAATAATTTTTTTTTTTATTTTATGAAAGTGGATAAATCATAAGTTTTTTTTTTTTAAAGTTATAGTTTATTTAATTTTATTAAAAATATATATGTGAGGGATTTCTTCCATGATATCTTTATCAAAAGCAATTATCTAATGTGATACATGATGTTTTATCAACTAATTGCTACAAGCCAAGCAAGCTAACTTTTGCTAAATGAATGAAAGTGGTGTACTTATATGATAAATGATAATACAACAAGAAAACACCAGAAAGAAAAAAAGACGGCAGCTTCACTAATGACCAGATAATTGTATAGTCCTCGTACTATTTATCATGATGTGAATAGTGCTTTCTCATAATAATACCAGTAAGACATGAAAAGACTAAAAAAGGGAATCAAAATGCATTCAAGGAATACACAGTATTACCTGTTCCTCCCCCTTGCGATTTGAAAAACAGCTGAGCATATTCATGCAACAACACCTAAAAAATAACAACACGTTGTGATTTGGTGATATTCATATATAACTGAACTGATTTGGGAGAATAAAGAAAGCCTACATACATGAAAGAGCTCATTGGCATTGCTGAGCAGAGAGAAAAGCCTCTTATCCTCTTCACCGCTCTTTAGAGGTGAATGCAGTGAATGGAGAAACACATAAAACACATGCATATGTATATATAGCAATAGAACTTTGTCTCTATGTGAAACTTTCCTGCAAGAAATGATTTTGAATTATAGGGCAAGTATGGAAAGACAGACGCTCCATTGGATGACAAAAGGAGAAGCATTCCATTATTTGATTTGAGCTGAGAGAGGGAGCCAGAAATAGTTTACAAGGCCAGAGACCAGGGAAGTCTTTGGAGGCATTCACATTTTCATAGGAGAGTAAAGATGAGCTGTCAAGACAGTACAATATGTTTAAGATAGACAGCCAAATTCATTTTGAGTTTTCAAAATTCAAACGTTTCAACAGATGAGTGGCAGCGACACTTGACACTATGCCTCCTGACGGGTTTTACCCTATTTATGAAGAACATAAGATGATAATGGAGAAATTATATGAAAATTTGTCAATGATTGTTCTATCTATGTATCTGCAAATTAAATTAATTATTGAAGCGAAATCTCCAGGGATTTTACATCAAAAATTTGGATATGCTTGTAACAATGAGAAAATATACAGAATGGAAATCTCCAGATCAAATGAACAACTTGGAGGATTTTAGAATCATTACAAATTTACAACAATTATTCAACGCATCCAGATCAAATGAACAATTTGTACTGTCTGCGAATAAGTGTAACATTTCCCCAAATACCAAAGGCTCTGCGCTGTTAGCCATATATATACTTATACATGTATGTAAGATATACATGTATGCTTGTCCGTATATGGTTTCTTCCTGTATGTAAACACATTCATGCTGAATAACACAAGCTGAGGTTTATCTCTTTCTCTCCCATCTCTATCATGCGCGACAGCAACTCTGCAAGTGATTATCAACACTCCCCTTAACCAAGATGGGCTGGGTCAAGTCTAAGAGTAAGCACCCAAAAAAATACACAGCATGCAAAATAAGTTGGTTAAATACCCTACACAGTCCCTCTACTTTTCTCTCTCGTTACTCTTTTGATCCCTCTACTCAAATTTGATCCTAACGGTCCCTCTACTTTTTCTTTCGGGCCAATTAGACCCGAAAACATCGTCAATTCTCCCGTTTGATTCGTCGACGTGGCATCCCGTTTAAATTTGTTAATATTAAAAAATAGAAAGCTCAAAGCCGCCGTGTCTATTCAGGTTCAATTAGAGAAATGGTTAACGAAATCTTATCCATAAGCCACCACCATTCACCAAATAGACCCTGGCCCACATGCACTATCAAAAGTTCCCTGCTTCCGTCCGCCACGTCACAGCCTATCAACATCACCACCGGGGCCCACTGCCCCTTCACCTAGTCTTCATCGTCGGCTGTCGGAGATCACCCCTCCGCCGGATCCCATCCAACGAGTTCACCGGCTCCGCCACCATCGCCGCAACTGCGCCGCGCATAACTTGTCCTCCCCGAAGTCATCCTCGCCGGAGAAGGAATTTTCCTCCATCGCGGAGTTGTCGGTGTCTAGGAACGCGTGGAGAAGGCCCGAGAATAGACATGCTTGGCGTTGAGCTTTCTATTTTTTAATATTAAACAATCCAAACGGGAGAACTAACGACGTTTCCGGCTTGGATCTAATTGACCCAAAATAAAAAGTAGAGGGATAGTTAGGATCAAATTCGAGTAGAGGGACCAAAAGGGTAGAGAGAGAAAAGTAGAGGGACTGTTTAGGGTATTTAACCAAATAAGTTGGATAATGACAAAGGCAAGGGACTGACCCAGACCCATCTCAACTCAGATATTGCTATTGATATGTATGGAAATTTAGTTTCCAACAGAACTAAGAAATCAAGGGCAACAAAAAAATACAAATGTGACATTCATACAAAGAGGCCTCAGTAGCAGATTATTATATCATGGAAAGCATTCATGCAATGTAGGCAATATTCTGATCGTCACAGGCCTCTAGTGTTAGTAAAAAATGCACATCTTGATCCAGTTCAAAAGGAATCTCTTGATCTCAAAGAAAAACCACTTAAGAACTAGAAAAGCATGCATAAGTAGCCATAATCTGAAAGTATTAAAAGGGCGGGAGAAAACTTTGCATCCAAGGAAAAGGCCTCAGAATATTAGCAGATTCATATCATGAGAAGGAATCAAGAAATGTAGGCAAATACTGATCATCCCAGACCTCTATTATTGTTATTCAAATATTTATTGTGATCAAGTTCCTCAAAAAACAAAACAAAGCAAAACAGAACAACAAACAGAAAACAAAAACTTTGACATCTAAGCAAAAGGCCTCAGAAGAGCAGATCCTTATCATGAAAACAAATCAAGCAATGTAGGCAATATGCTGATCATCACAGGCCTGAAACAGAACATTTTATAAAAATACATAAGGCCCAGGAAAACAATTGTCGGGAGTCAAGGAGCTTTGCAACAATATACCTACTTGCTCACAAGATCAGAGAGAAAATAGTTGGCATCACAGGAGATAGCTACTGGCGTGGATTGAAGTATATTTCATAAAGAGAAGTCATACTCAAATATCATATCAAAACAAAATCAAGCAAACAAACATGAAAAGATTCCAGGGCAGACAGCAACCTCATATTAATCAGTAACAATAATGAAGTACCACAATAGAATGTTGCGCAACTACAATTTTCTTCAAGGCCAGTGACAAAATGTTGTATATGGGATTCCATCAAGGCATATTTCTAATCATCATAGCCCTCACTATATGAAAGAAAAACCTGCAAATAATGGTGGCAAAGGCTACAAATCAATTCAAGGCTAGGGAACAAGGAACTAACTTGCTTATCATGAAAAACAAACCTAGTCATTTGCAACAAAATTTACCTACACACAGGAGAAATGAATGCGCTTATTCATTTGCAACCATGCTTGCTGAAAATAAATGTGCACCTAAATTATGACATAATCCGGTAGAAAAAACCATAGAAGCATGGAGGATCACTCAAATTCAGTGATAAGAAATTACTCACAAGAGTTCAGTCAATAAAAATCTGAGAAAGTGTAGCTGGGAATGATAACATATTCACTGGCATGACTCTTAGAGTTGCCCCCAAAATGTGTTAAAAGCAAACCTTCTCTTAACTAGAAACTCTGCCGCCCATCAGGGAATCTACAGATTCTCATTTCAGCAACTGAAAGCAAACTTAGAAAAACTTCACCACATATAACATGATCTAAATCAGTGTGTGATAGGAAGACCTAGATCATGCACGCATACATTTTGTCGATAAGCGAATCTGATAAGAAAATTTTATATGATAAGACAGCATAATCACCTAAACATTGGAGTGGAAGTAAAACATAGACCACCAAAGTGAAAAACTTTAACCATACCTTTTCAATAAGATCTATCAATCCTGTTGAGTAAGAGCAAATTGTTGCAAACAAAGCTTGGCATCAAAACTATTATCAAAAACCATTAGTTGATGACAAAAAATTATATATATATATATATATTGGAAACAACATGTATAACAACACTAAGCCACATCCCTTTCCATACAGACAATTCCGGCTTCGTCCTTCCCAAGAATGATACAAGTCCAAGCACACTACCCTCACCCTATTCTTCCTCTTAAATATGGTATCAGCATCAATGTCCACCTAAAGAACAACAAATAACAACAACAGAAATTAACATCAACCTTCATGAATGTCCATACACTGATACACAGTCAATGCATTATATTTTAATCACCATGAACTTTACCAACTCAAGGTCACAAGCTGTTGCTTCTTCATCTACTTCTTCATGCCAAGGAAACCACTCTCAGGCGCATCACCAATTGGAGGGCATATGCACTGATAAGCATGTCAATCATATGCCAACAAGAAATCCACTCAAAGTTTCAATCTTATCCTTATAAACAACGATCATTTTGATGGCATAAGCTCTCCCTCTTCTGGGCAAGCTAAATAAACCTCCTCTACTGATTCCTTGACCACCAACTGCTTCTTTTAGCTTCCATGAAGATCAAGGGACACAAACTAGCGAGGCAAAGAACATAAACATGAAACCATGCCCTCAGATGAACACGAATAGAGAACCAATACCTTCGCCGCCTCATCCTTTGTCCCAGCAGTGAGATCTTGTCTTCCAAATTGGTGAAGATGAAGAACAGAGGACGAAACCCTAGCTAGCACGCACCATACCAATTAGATTGGAATGGCGGCGCGTCCGCGAGATTGAAAAATTTTTAAAACAAAACCCTAATCCTTAGTTTGAAATTTTGTAATAACATTGTATGATATATACTTGCCGCCTTCTGTGGCCACATGTCAGCTTCGATGAATAAATTATTATATTTATTTTCTCTGTTAATAATTTATCCGTATTGTAAAAAAAAAAAAAAAAAAATATATATATATATATATATATATATATATATATATATCTTATGTTTGTGTTTTTATTTTTAAAAATAAATTTAATCAAAATTAGGAAAATTTTATTTTATAAATTTGTTTTGGGTTTTTTATTTTTTAAAAAAATCACATACACTATTTATTTATTTATTTATTCATTTTTGGATTCGCAAGAAATAAGACTCGAATTATTCTGACAAGTGAGAACAGACCAATAATTTTTTGTGTTTATGTTTTCTTTCTGTCATTTTGTATTTTTAACGTATTAATTTATTTATTTATTTATTTATTTATTTCTACTTTTTATGTTCTTCTCTGGTAATGGAGGAGCAAGCAAGCTCATTGAGGTCTTGTGCTGCTTGGCGAGCTCACAGGGCAAGAGTGATTTCCTACGTATAAATATGTGAGATGAAAAAGAAAAAGAAGGTAATAAAATTTTACAAAAGATTAAATAAAAAAAATTTATTCATTTTTGATAAATAAAAAATTTTTAATATTGAAACATGAGGCTTCCAGAATCTTAGAAAAGTCAAACTGATGTTTTTGAGTAAATGGAAGTTTGAAAGGAACAGTCTTACATGCTCTACCAATCATCTTAGGGAATGGATTGTCAGTGTTGGCACTGGCCATGAACACAGTCTTGTAACTTCTCAATTAACTCAATGGATTTGAACCATATCTCAAAGATCTCTCCATAAATATAACTCCCCTTGTTTAGATGCTTTATTTGGTCAAATATATATACATAAATGAGATGTATGCATTTGCTTTAGTGGACTTTTTTTTTTTGTCAAGAAGAACGAAATTTTTAATGGACCCCCTAAACTAAGACAGGGGCGTGTGCATGCCTCGACTGCGGCCTATGGAGCCGCGCACACATGGGCGCTGGTACCACCCACAGTTTGTGCTCACAATTCTCAAACATGCACCTTCACTCCGAGGATTCGAACCCTCGCCACTTGCAAAGCGTCCTCATGGGGGACCCAAATGCCAATTGACCCAAAGGCCGTTGACTTTAGTGGACTTTTTTTGCTTGTAGTTGAAACAGAATAATCAGGACTAAAGTCACTTTTAGTGGAAATGTTCATAATTCAACTCAAGAAGACGATGAACTCCGAATATAAATGTGAACATGCCTTTGTGAAAGCAACTTTCTTAATCTCATCTTTTGGACTTTTGATTGCTCAGTTCAACCAACTTGTTCTTCTCAATCACTTGCTGTATCTTTTCTTGCACATGTTATTTGGATGCCATTCAAAGACTGAAGAAACCCAACCTTTTTCTTTTTCCTATTTATATTTAGTGTAAATACTAAATACTCAACGATCAAATCACAGTTAGCAGATAATTTTACATCAATTGAACTCCTTGAAATTATGGTATGAAGCAATGTAACTAGACAATTTGGGTCTACTTCACACATCTTATCAGCAGATTGTGTGGCTCTTCAGTTGTTTGGAAAGCTTTTTGCCTTTTTTTTTTTCTGAAAGTAGTTCCTTGCAGTGCTTTTCTTCAAAAAATATAAAATGCAATTTATATTTCAGCATGATAGATATTATAATATTTTAATTTGATTCAAAATATAAATGTATATATGAGATTTTTTTTTTTTAATTAAACTTTTTATCAGTTTTGCACTGATGTGGCATCGGCTGATGTTACGGCTATTTGTGATAATGTGGATTTGGAATAAAAGGATTAGTTGATTGAAATTGGTTATTGGAGATTTGGTGTGTGTATGAATTATTAACTTTTTTTTTTTTTCTCAATGGATTAGATATCATCGATTGCAAATATAATCCACTCGAAATTCATTTTAATTAGGTGACAGGCTTCCAACAAGTGTTCATATGCCATCCAATTTGGGAGGCTTATCCACTAAATTTCATTTTTGTTTTTAGGTAGAATACCCTAATTGGTCCTTTTATTTGTCACAATTTGCTTTTTTAGTCTTTTTACTTTAATTTGACCTCGATTAGTCCTTCTACTGTCAATTTGAGGCAAATCAAGTCCAACAACTGACCAACGTTAGTTTGTCCGTCTGAGTTTGCTAACGTGGTTTTATAATGGAGGGACTAATCGGGGTCAAATTAAAGTAAAGGGACTAAAAAGGCATATTGTGAAAAATAAAAAGACCAATTATGGTAGATTGTGATACATAAAGGGATCAATTAGGGCATTCTACCAATCAATTATAAAGCTACATCAGCAAATTCAGACGGACAACCTAACGTCGGTCAGCTGTTGGATTTGATTTGTCTCAAATTGACAGTAGAGGGACTAATCGGGGTCAAATTAAAATAAAAGGACTAAAAAAGCAGATTGTGACAAATAAAAAGACCAATTAAGGTATTCTACCTTGTTTTTATAGATAATATCATATGCAAAGGTGCCGCATGCAACATGGCTCTTTCTTATAGTTAATTCTATGTTATGTTTTATCTTACATAATATTTTTTTTATAAAATATAAATAAAATCGAGTGAGTATGCCCAGATAAAAAATTAATAGCTCACTCACTCACTTTTGTTTTCATCCCAAGTATGTGAGTCGAGGGCATACATTACCTTTTGATAAATATGTTATTTAAAAAAAAAACGGATAAACCACATGCATTAAAAAAAAAAAGAAACGGATACAAAAATTGAAAGACATAATAAGCCCAAAAAAAATACTACCAAAAATAGTTATACCATATGTATAACTCAAAAAATGGGAAAAATCCCATCCATCCCACAAGGGGCACTTAAATATGTTATTTTTAAGTAAATAAAATATATATGAACTAACTCACATATCATGCAAAATAAATAAATAACATCACTCTTGGAGATCTACAGCAACAGAAATATGACGGTCACAATGTTGAATAATTATATCATGCATGCATGCATGCTTTAAGATAGAAGTGAATAATAATTAGCTAGCTTATATTGGAATCCAACCAGAAAGCCATTAAAGTCAATATTGGATTGAACACAGAGGGAATACGGAGGCTCAGGTAAATTCTAGACTACCCCCTTCTTCCCTTCAGACTTGTCTTTAGACCAGGAAAAAGCAACACAAATTTTAGAAGCTGACATTTAAACAAATGTCTCCATTGAGTTGGGGGCATGTGTGTGTTAACTTGTAAATAATGTGATTAGTGCATTTAAGACGTCATTATTAAAAAAAGAAAAGTGTCACAAGATTGTTCTCACTGATAGTTACTGTAAAATTGTACTTCACACAGAGTACATCATTCATGGTGACAACAGCTGGGCTTCTCGGACAATAAAAATGCCTGGCCAGCCCAACATGGTCCCTTGTTTTTCTCATTATTATTGTTTTTTTTTAAATATTAATAAACATTAATATTTTTATGTGAGTTATTTTTCTGGAACATATCTAACCAAAAAATAAAAAAATTTGCCTTCTAATTACTTTTAATTTTACAGAATACACTCATGTTATTTTTCATTGATATTTTCAGCGTTTAAGCAGACAGTCGTGCATTTACAAGAGCACATATATATACATATAACTAAACATCATTATTATGCAAGCTTAATTTAAGAAGCTTGCAAAACCAATTCTGATTAAAAACACTTCAAATAGAAAAGAATCATGGAGATTCATAGTTGGTTACAAGATTTCCCAGTAAGTAAGCATTCGCATAAAATACACATACTCAAAACACTCATCTTTCCTCAGGCTTCACCCATCTCATCTTCTTGGTACAAACAAACACAAAGGAATCCCGTTTAGCTTTATTTCTTTCATACCATTGAATCAACACAAACAAGAAAAGGCATCCAAATTCTAGACTTTGACTACAACCAACCTCTCCTTCAAAAGAAAATAGAAACACACGTACACATCATCACAAGTTCTTCTCTTACCTTCTTATTCATTATCTTCAAGCCTACATCACTCCATATAATCCAGACCTTTCTGCCTTTACATCACCTGCCACATGGCAATATCTCTTAACCAAAATAATCACAGTAAACGCCATTTCAACGGATCCGCCCACAAAACCCTTTCTCTGTTTTTTTTTTTTTTCATAATTCCTTTTTTTTTATTAAATATCAAACTTCAACATTATATTATTGTCTTACATGTGCTAGATTACATATTTAATATTCCCCCAAAAAACGAAAGCAAATACAAATTAAAAATAAAAGAAAGAAAAGAAATCTGAAACTTTTTCACGTCAAAGACGTGGAGCTTACGGAAAGCTCTCTTATGCCCTTGATCCCTACTCACTACCCAAAAGTACAACCTCCACAGGATTTTTCTTTTCCTTCCTTTTTTTAAATAAATTAATAAATATATATAACCTATTATAATAATTAACACATATAATAATAACATAATAATAATGGAAAGATCCCGCCACTCACACTCACACTGGTAAACCCAAAAACCCCGCCTTACCACCAGGCGGACTAACGACCGGGTAAAAATACAATAAAAATAAAAACAAGAGTCGAGGGTATTCACGTCTTTCGGTCTCAGAAGGTAACGACTTCCAGAGAAAAATCCGCCGCATCGAACTCGCTGAACTCCACCTCGCCCCAGCACTGTGACTTGGGCCACCCAAAGTTCGTCAAACTTAACGGCATCCCCTCCTCCACGCTCAGCCCAAAAGCGTCCACGTCCCCGAACGTCAGGTACTCGAACGGCGCCTGATCTCCGCCGCACCGGAGCACCGACGTCGGCGATGGGAACAGTGCTGACCCATCCACCTTGTTTGTAAGGTTCACTCCGCTCTCCGCCGTTGTCGTTGTCGTCGTCGTCGTCAGCGCCGCCGGGGTTATCTTCTTGGAGGTGGGGAAGTTGGTGATCGCCTTCTCTCCCTTGAGCCTCAAGGCGGCGCTATCGTAAACGATAGCGGCTTCCTCGGCGGTGTCGAACGTTCCGAGCCAGACTCGTTTTCGCTGGTAGGGATCCCGGATCTCTGCCGCCCACCGTCCCCACGGCCGCCGGCGGACCCCACGGAATCTTTTCCTCTCTACCAGCCTCGGCGGAACCCTCTTTGACACCGGCCGCCGCCGCGGTTCCGAGGGGGCAGAGGCCTGGATCCCGATCTCGTACACGCATCTCTTCACTCCCCGCCTCGGGGGGCATACTCGACCCTCGTCGTCGCTGGAGGAGGAGTCCGTAGCTTCAGGATCCACGAAGGAGATACGAACGAGCCTCGACTTCGCTAGACCTTTCCTAGAAATCATGCTCCTCGTAGAAAACGCCTGCTTTGAGAGCTCGCCAGAGATACAGCCGTGACCCCTGCGGTTTATCGGGCGAGGCCACGGATCGAACGGCTGTGGATGATCCGAGGTATCATCTAACGGTAAAGATTAGAGGTTTAGGGTTTCGGCACGTTTCAAAGGGAAAACAGACAGACAGAGAGAAAGGGGTCGATGAGGATTGAAGAGGAAGGTGGTGAAGTGAAGCGCAGAGGAAAAGTATGAGTGGGAGTGAGGGGGTATTTATGGGAAATCGAATGGCCTTTCATAATTACCATTATACCCCTTCCATCCCCTCCAGCTGGCTTCCTCTGACGTGTCCCGAGTCCTTCTCCCAATTATACCCCCGCTACGCCTCACATTTCGCGAATCGCAAGGGGGATCTTAACAAGATAAACGGTTGGGATCCCTCGTCTTTTGTTTTTCCAGGACTGAGATTTGACCGATTGTTTCTCTTTGGTGAAATCCGAGGCCTGGCGGTAAAAAATCTAATAATCATAATATATTTACGTTTTTCTTCTTTTTTATTTTTCCTTTAACTAAAAAGGGTTTCGATGAGATAAGAGAGGGGCCTTTTGGTATTTTTGGCAGCTCACTCATCATGGCCGATTTCCCACTCACAGCCGCCTCTCCGGGCCCCCCAGCGCTAGGCACGCGTCCGTCCTGCCCCGCCCCATTATCTAGTGGACTTCTCTTGCGGGCACAGTTTAAGTCACCAAAATCTCCTCCGCGCGCAAGGGTTACCGAATCGGTGAACCCCCAAACTTTTACGTGTTTTTTCCACCGTCCAAATTCCCTTCGCGTTTGCGGATCACTCGCGGGTGAGTTTAACGCTAACCTACGCCCGCGGGAGATGTGAAATTCCTCGGGCGAGGATAATGGCAATAGCGTCGTCATTGACGACAGTGGTCGTTACGGTCGTCCACGTCAGCTACTATGTCAGCGCTTGCAGGCTTGTTGCTTGGGCAGAAGAGATGCTGCGGATGGATGACACGTGTTAACGAAGATTCCTGACCGTTGGATCAGCGCCTGGCCCCCGATTTTGAAAGAAAATAAAGAAAGCGAGTGGGAAACCAAAGCCCGCCACAAAGCAGGGGTTTGTCGGGCGAGGGACATGCTTTGCCGACCGCACGTGTGAGATCGCACGTGGCAAACCAACGAAGATGGAATCGTAGCCGTCCATCGGCTGTAGAGACAACGAGATCCTGTGGGCCAACCTTGTGGGGCCCCAACGGTTTTCACTGAAGAGTCACAGGACTGGCCATGTGAATCAATGTAATGTTCTATGGCGGTGGAGGATGTGGCATAGATAAGAGTTTTTATTTATTTATTTATTTATTTATTTTTATGTGATATGAGGAATTGATTTCTTTGATGACCTTATTGATGTTATTTAATTGTAAAACCAATATAAGAAGCTTTTTGGTGATCTCTATTGCACCCTAGCTTTATCTTTTTCATGGAATCTCAACCAGGTTTTCTTTCATTTGAACCCATGAAACATGTATATTTATATAACAATTTTGTAACATTTTAGTTTGAATGTGTTCTTTTGGCAACTTTCAGAATTATGAGCTAATAAATCAGTTTTTATTAATAAAAGTCAAAATACCTTGCTACCGGAGAATAATAACTTCTCCTTCTATCTCAAAATAATAATAATAACAAAAATTAACATTAAAAAACTATTAATTACTCATTTCTATATTTAAATAAACTAGTTAAACTCAAGCCGGCCCCTACAATACTATAAATAGTTTCTCATACTAAAATATTAAAGGTGGCATATGTGAGTTTGAAGCTCCCACACCCACAGTATTATATAATATTATTAACTTATTATTCATTATGAAGGATTTATAATAGTAAGATTATGGTATCTGAGATTGTTATTTTCGGCACATGTTAATTTACGTCATATAATAAAGCCCTAAAAAATCATTAAATCACCGTAGCTAATATATATTTCTTTTTGACACTCTTATATAGATTACATACATGTGTTACTCATTTGTATAATAATAATAATAATAATAATAATAATAATAATTAACTGTATGAGCTACAAACAAAATAATCATTAGGGAAAAAAAGACAAGTGCAATTTGAGAATTTGAACTAACAAAGCCACGACTTGGTTTGAACTCTCTCAACCCAATAAAACATCGCTTTCATGTCATGTGCTTAAGTAATTAATTAATTAATTAATAATTAATTAAGAGAGTGTGTATGAAACACAAAGCTTGTTTTTCATTAATGCCACGTATGAACATTGGCACGTGAGGGATGGAAGAGACGAGCAGGTAATTACTTGGACTCGGAGAAAAGGAAAAGCAAAAGATGATCCAAATTGGGTCGGAGCCGAATCTGTTTGCTGGTTTTTGTAACTTAAGACTGCATCTATGCTCACTCATCGCCCTAATTTTGAGCACACTCTTCTTCTGGCTTCATTAATCACAATCAAATCTCCAATAGACTCAATTGTTTTTTCCCAGTCTTTTTTTTTCACCAAAATTTTGGCAATTTAATTTCAGATACCATGAATCCTATGCGTATGAACTTTTGGTGACTGGTAGCCACTGTAATACGTGAGGTGCACATATATACACACACACTCCATCGAACTGCAAAACAATGTCGAACAATGTCACACAAAAGTCATATTATGTTAACTTTGCACCATATATATATATATATATATATATATATATATATATACACACACTCCATCGAACTGCAAAACAGTGTCGAACAATGTCACACAAAAATCATATTATGTTAACTCTGCACCATATATATATATATGCACACACACACTCCATCGAACTGCAAAACAGTGTCAAACAATGTCACACAAAAATCATATTATGTTAACTCTGCACCATATATATATATACTCCATCGAACTTTAAAACAGTGTCAAACAATGTCACACAAAAATCATATTATGTTAACTCTGCACCATATATATATATATATATATATATATATATATATATACTCCATCGAACTTTAAAACAGTGTCAAACAATGTCGCACAAAAATCATATTATGTTAACTCTGCACCATATCTATATAAATAATAGTTATTAGATTAACAAGCCTAGTGAATAGAGCATATGCATATGTAAGCAAATGACTTAAGTCTGTATATAAGGTGTGTTTAATTTTGAAGTGATCCACCAAAGTGATGAAAGTCTATAAATGTGACTTAAATAGAAGTGAACTTTTCATTTGAAAGTTTTTAGTTGCATGTGTTTTATTGAGAGATTTATTAAATTATGAATTTTTTTTCCTTTGTTAAGAGTGAAAAAAATGAAAATATAATTTGATATAATATAAATTTTTTAAATTAAAATCTTGATTTTGTTGTAAAAAATAAAAAAATAAAAAAGTAAAGAAATAATAAACAATAAAAATAAATTATAAAAAATAATAAAAGATTTATAAAAATATACAAAATGTGTGGAGTGAGATGCCGAAGTCGATTTCGTAAAAAAAATTTTTGAAATCAAAGAGTGAAGTGGGAGATTTTAGAAGTAGCCATTTCCCCACTTCGGTTTTTTTTGAACCAAACAAATGAAAGTGTCATATCGGCTCCTACTTCGATCACTTCGGTCACCACTTCGGCAAACCAAACACGCCTATATTGTTAGACAGTCTTGATCTAGTGGCATTGAATCCTCTGTATGAAATGTTCGAACTTTAATTTACGTAAAATGAGAACATAAGTGTATTGAGGTAATAACTTTATATCTGTGCATGTGGTTAATGCTTGATTAATTCATATTTTTGTAATAAAAAATTATTAGTGTATATATATATATATATAATATTGTAATAAGCATGGATAATAAAAAAGCACTATAAATTTTAATAATTATATTGGTTTTTACGTGAATTTAAGAATGTGATTTTATATCAATTAAAATTCAATCCTTTTAAGAATATTTATCATAAATAGAAACCTTTTTCGTTAACTACTAATTTGAAAGAGCCAATCAATCACTTATTTTATTTTATTTTATTTTTTTGTACTGACTTATTACCATATTTGTTTTCTATCTCTCTTTTATTTTCTCCATCCATTTTACATTATTATTATCAAGTGCTTCTTTTGCTCCTCTTCATTACTTTTGATGGGAATAAAATAAGAATACTTAAGATGATGGGTGGATTAGGAAAATGAAAATGTCAACTGATGTGCGAGAGAAGCTCTATAACCTTTATTTGGTGAATCAAATCTATTCAACTTGTCTTCTTCACGCCCATTTATTATTCTAAGTTTCCAGCTCATTAAATTGTCACATAAATAATATGATATCATCAAACCTACTATTCTTTTATCTAAGTTTTCAACCTTGGTTTTATATTTATAAATCTTTTATGTCTTATTTTGAGTCCTGGTCATACCTTGGTCCCCAAGATTTGGGACTTCCTTGTCCCTCAATCTTTTATATATATATATTATAATGATAAATAATTACTAATCAAGGGAGTCTTAAAATGAATAATAACTCTTTTATAAAATATGGACAATCACATGTGAAGAATGTGCATAAATATAGAGTTGTTATCTCAATACATCTGTATCCTCACTTTATTTAAGTTGAGTTTGAATTTGTTTTTTTAATAAAAACATAAATATTCTATACAAGAAGATCTTATGCCACTACACTAAAAGATCATAATAATTTTTTTTAAAGAACCATATAAAAAAGAATATCGCTATGTATATTTTTTTTTTAAAAAAAAATCTATATGCATTCCTTTAAATATTTATACATTTTAAAAAATTATGTATATTTTTTTATATATTTCTATATATCTAAAAATAATAATATCATAGAAAATGGGCACATATATGAAAACACCCCAAAAGAATTATTTATGAAAACAAAATTCTAACAGCACAAAGACTCGTTTCACACTCGACCCTTTTTTTTCTCGTATCTAGAGCTTTCAAACAATTTAATTAGCCAAAACTCACCGCCTTCCCTAAGAAATACTTGAATTAATTTATAAAAACATTATATTTAATTGGCCAATGTTTTACTTTGGAATGGAAAATGCTATAAAAATTCAATATCAATCATGTTACTTTCATGAAGTTTAACATCAAGTTGGCGACCAAACTCAATAAGAGAATGAATTCAGTACTGCCACGTGTGTCAGTTTTGTATCCATGGGGCCCTCATTAAAGTCATCTTTCAATGTTTCTATTTGTTTGAGTGATATACTCCATGATGAACAGCATTTCATTTAACTGTTATTTTCTTCCATTTTGATAAATTTATGTGATCTTATAACTAGCTTTTATATTTATTTAAACTTTCTTATATTATTGTTGATTTAAAAAATATGATTTTTTTTTCATACAGTTGAATTATTTTTTAATATTTACAATATTTCATTGTAAAATAAGATATCAATCATTTGAAAAACATGTAAAAGAAAATAACGTTGAAAATTGTTCTAAAAAGAACTTGAGACATATATTTGCAAAAGAGTGATTTATATAAATGCTTAATATTACACTAAATTTATCACTCTAAAAATATATATATATATATATATATATATATATAATTTAAAGATCGCTTACAAATAATCAAGTTTTAATCATACATATATGACTATTAAAGTTAACTTATATAAGATGAAAAATAGATTGAAAAGTCCACTAATTTTAAAGAGAGAGAACATTCAGGGCCTAAGAAATCCCTTTCATTTACTAATTAATTAATTAGTTTATAGTCTTTTTCACAAGAAGAATTGGTTCACATGTAACTTGATGTTCAAGGGGAAAAGGAGTTTTGATGGATTCACTGTAACCAATGGATTAATAGAAGAATAGACCAATTGTAGTTTGAATTTTCTAGTTATAAAATAAATAAATACATAAATACTTAGTTTACTTTGAAAATAAGAGACTTAAGTACACTGTTGGAGATTATTATGAGTTGCTACTTTTTGTCAAAAAAAAAAAAAAATTTAATAAAGTACAAGGTGTTGAATATTTTTGAGAGGCTCTTTTCCATATTAATGCAATCAAATATATTTAAGTTTTTCAGCATTAGGTTATTTATGCCAAAGTACACATGTTTATAACTATTTTTTCTTCTGTTTAGTGTGTGTATTATCTCGAGTTATTATTATTATTATTATTTATGAAATATGAGAAAACCACATATATGAACACTTATGCAAAGAACCCCACATCAATAAATCAAGAGTTCGCTGGTTATATTGTATTAATTCTAATCAAATCATTGTGAATTTCAACACAATTAATATCCATAAAAAAAAAAAAATTTAACCCAATTTGTCAAAGTGAGCAACACCAATAATTTTCCAATTAATAATGTTAGTTAACTAATTAACTAATAAAAATTGAAATCATCATTTTAAAAAATCCATATTATTAGTTTTTTTCAATTAAAAGTTTTATTTTACCCTAAATTTGTTTATAACAAAAAAAAAGAACATAATTGATTTATACATCATAAATTGCCAAACAAGCAACTCAAGACAAAGACAAATACTGAACTAATTACAACATGCCATGAATTAAACTTACTTCATTTTATATATTTTTACCTTTCATCAAATTAAAACCCTAAAAAATTACAACTCTTGCTTGCAAGAACCAATCCATGTTTTAGTGAAGCTTAAATGAAATGACAACTATTAACCATCTCAAGTGATTGAAAGACTTAAAAATTTTAAATGAAGATATCTCTATGCTTGAAAGTGAAGCAAATCCTCATTGGCCCCAAAATTATTGAGGCGTTAATGATGGCAATCATGATGAAAGAATGGAAAGGATATTAATAAAAACATATTATTAATTAATTATATATATATATATATATATATATATATATATATGAAAGATATTCAATAATCAAAGCTTAAAACCTCTCATCCCATGGCACATCATAAATGCAAGCCTTATCTAAGTATCTGGATGATCAATACCAAACAAAGATCCTTTTCCCAACTTTATGACTATTTCCCTTTCTTTTTTTTTTTGAAAATCAATCAATTCAATGATGTGCTAGTTTTTATTTTTTTTAAAAAAAAAATTTTTAATCTCCAATTTTTTATTGGAGCAAATTAATGACACTATTGCCATAAAAAAGATGTTACCACTAACCATACATTAACTTATCCAATGCTAGTGCTTGGGTGTAGTTGCTAAATATCTTCATTGTCAAAAGGTGATATATTTATTTATTTACAATTAGTGCTGTGTTGATTGTTACTAATTATTTCAATTTTATGGTTAATTTGCTGTTTTCCTTTTGAAAAAAAAAAAAAAAAAAATTATGGAGATAGAATGAGAAATAGTTCTAGGGACGCATTGAAAAGAGGTTAATGATAAGATATCACTATATGAAATAATGAGGTAATATAAGAAAAAGAATTAGCTTTTAACTTTGTAGGCATATTAAACAAAGTTAATTCTATTCTAATGTTTGAAGCATTAAGTACAAACTAATTAAATTAACAATGATTAGAACATAGCTTTTCAAATTTAACACTTTTTAGACAATATTTCACATTATTATCTCCTGTATAATCGTTTTAACGTGAATTCAATAAAGTTAATATATATAATAATAATTTAATTTAATTATCTCCAAAGTTTTAGATTCATCTCCAAAAGTTAAGGGAGAAAAGAAAGTGGAATGGTTAGCCTAAAATAATAAAAGAAGCTTCCTCACAAATCACAAGTGGATGGTTTTAGCTCCTTGTGCTTATCATAAACACAGTAAAAGCATCAGTCATAATCTTTCCACATGTTTTTTATTTGTATTTTTTTTTCCTAACATATTCCCTAAACCTTATCCTTTATGACAAGTGTAAAACAATCAACCAAATTAATAGGAAAAAAACATCTCACTATTGGTCTAATGATACTGACTAGTTTGATGTCAATATTAAGCAGATGCTCATGATGATTAAGATGTGAAAAACATGTATAATAATGTACTTGATGGGTATGCTTTTTTCCAAGCTGTGGTAGGAGCATGGGATATTTAAATACAAATGCATATGGGAGACCATACTACCTTAAATGCATACATACATACATATATATACACATACCCAATATACTACAGACAATAGATGTGCATGTTGTACTACTAGTGTCAATGATCAGTATTTTACTGCATGAAAAGGGCTAAACATGAATTTTTTCTAATGAACAAAAAAGAAAAATTGCACTAAAAAATTTGTTGAAAATCAATCACAAACATCAACAAGCAGTAATTCAAGGTAAATTAGATAAACATGATCAATCTTGCAAGCAAAGCTCTCTTTGCTTCTCTGCATTTGAGATAATGAATCTCCCAGAACATGCATGCAAATCAAGTCTACAACTCTAGTGCAACAAAGTGACAGATAAATAAATAATCAGTGACATTTTCATTTTCGGCAGTAGCTCACATCATCTCTGTCTTCCATCTTCAATCTTCTCCTCCGAAGTTGAGCGATTTCCGGAATTCGATTGCCTGATCTCCTCGATCAAATTAATCACTTCGTCGATATTTGGCCTTTGATCTGGAATTCTAGCAACACATGACATTGCAATTTGAAGCATTTGCACCATCTCTTCTTCAATGTTTGGAAATCTCATCAATTCTGCATCAAACACCTCTGAAGTCCACTCTTCACGTACGACAGATTGGACCCATCTCGGCAAATCCAGTATTTCATCTTGTCTTGCTGATTGAAGTGGGGATTTTCCAGTTAGCATTTCAAGCAGCATTACACCGAAGCTGTAAACGTCAGACTTCTGTGTGAATTTCCGGGTTTCGACGACTTCAGGAGCTCTGTAGCCTACCATTATACGAGAACGAGTTACAGGGAAGTTCATCAGTGAACTCAGACCAAAATCAGAGACACACGCTTCATAGTTCCGGCCAACAAGAACATTGGAGGATTTTATGTTGCCATGAACAAACTTCCCATTGGATTCAGAGTGGATGTGTTTTATGCCAAGTGCTGCTTCAAGTGAGATCTTTACTCTGGTGTCCCAGTCTAGTGGAGTTCTTCCACTTCCTCTGTTTCCTGTTGATCAAATATCAAAAGGAGGTACCAAAGATGCATCAACAATTAACAAGTTTTTACAAGAAAAGTGGCAATCTGTAAACAGTGAGAAATCTGAAGCTCAAAATGTGAGTTTAAAAGATTTCTAACTTCAAAATGTCAATTGCTCCAAGATAGTCTATTTTTGCAGATGCTTATTGGATCATGGTAGTGTTAATGTTTAGTCATAGCTGCTATGCCTCAGAAAAGGAGTCTTTTTAAGTCTGATATTGAATTTGCCAGCCATGAAGATGAATTATGAATTTCTCAACAACCAAAACAACAATGGCATTAATAAATAAACGAATCATTATTACATAGCATGAAATTGGATTGGATGAAAGAAGCGCAGACCATGACATCTTAGCAATCGAAAATAAAATTTCTGTTTATACATGATATAAATATGTCAGTCTCGCAAATAGATGGACACATGCCAAGCAAGCATGAGACAGATTTATAAATTGAGAAATCTGAAACATAAAACAATTAACAATCTGATCCTACAGCAACCATTCCTAATTTAAAAGAGTGATGCAAATAACATTAGAACGCATAATAGCTGAAAAACTGCTGAACTAATTGAGAGAAGTAAAACAAAGAGTATATATGTCTTTATCAATGAATCTTTGGCAAGAATATACCATGCAGGAGAGCTGAGAAGCTGCCATTAGGAACAAAATCAGAGACCACAAGCTTCTCATCCTTGGAGTAGTAATAAGCGTGAAGCGGCGCGACATTAGGATGCTTCCCTAGCCTCCCTATTATCTCCATTTGTTGTTCAAACTCTCTCTTTCCTGAGATCACCTCCTTCAATCTCTTCACCACAACCATAGTACCATCCTCGAGAACAGCCTTGTAAGACGTCCCGCAACTCCCTTTTCCTAGGACTTCAGCAGAAGCTCTCAATAGATCTTCTAAATCAAAATTATCGACAAAGCCCTCGAAAAATGTCAACTTATTCTTTTCTGAACCTTGAACACCACTAGTGGACTCATCTTTAGGCTTTACATTTTTCCCCGCATAAGAACTCTTCTCCTTTGATGCTACACCACCTTTACCACCCTTCTTCTTGAAAATGCACAACAAGAGAAGCATGATTAACATCAAGAAACCTGCCAGACCTCCGGCAATGGTAGCAATTACAGCCCATGAACCTATTTTTCCTGCCAAATGTTTGTGCTTCGGAGGGAATGCTGATGGGGCCTTTGAGACAGGTGGAAAAATGGGCGATGGTGAAGGAACTACTGAGCATTGCAGTAAAGGAGGTCCACACAAAAGAGAGTTTCCAGCGAATGACAAACCAGCGAACTTTTGTAGAGATGAAGGAATGGAACCATCAAGATTGTTGTAGCTCAAGTTCAAATGTTTCAACCTTGCAAGTTTCAGGTCAGGAATAGGCCCAACGAGAGAATTGTTCTGAATATTCAATATGCTAAGTCTACCGAGCTTTTGAATTCCAACAGGAATTTTTCCAGTGAAGGAGTTGTAGGATAAGTCAAGAACAATGAGGCCAGAAGAGAACAATGCAGGCAAATCTCCAGTAAGATTGTTCTGTTGAAGATAGAGATATCTAAGTGAAGGAAGTGAGGAAATGTCGGCAGGAAGATTACCGATGAGGAGGTTCGATCTTAGGCTCAAGACTTGAAGTGAATTTAGCTTTCCTAGAGTGTTTGTAGCAATTGAACCGATAAGGCCTTTTCCCGGTAGTCGAACAGCAAGAACATGAGACTGGTCTGCTGTGCATTTGACACCAATCCAAGAGGAACACACTGAAGTGTTAGCCTCCCAATTCAGTCTATGACCATGGTGAAGTGCAGCAGCAAAGGCAAGCAGAGCTTGTTTCTCAGAATTCAAGTCAGCATCAGTAACTGGAGCATGGAAGCATAGGAGAAGGAAGAGGAAAGGAAGCAAAGAACACATCTTGTTGTGGTCAAAAATCAAAATCCAAAATGATCAATTGATACCTTCTGGTGTCTCTATGAAATGGTTCTTCTTCTTCTCCTCCTCCTCCTCCTACTGTACATGCTTTAGTGTTAGAAAGAAGAAGAGCAAATGGGAGGTGTTGTGAGAATCAGGAAGTGGAGTAAAGAAAAGCAAATGAGATAATCAGATAGCATGGAATTCAAATGCTGAAGAATCACTTTCTCAAAGAAAAAAACACAGAATAGTGCCAGAAAAGCAGAGATGAAGAAGAGAGCCTTCATGTTCACAAAAGCAAGGAGCAGAGCATGACCCCACTCTCCCTATATCCTTCAAAAAGGAACTTATCTTCATTTCAAAAAAAAAAAAAAAAAAAAAAAAAAAGCTTGAAATAAGCAAGACAATGCATTCCACTTCACAAAGTCCCTTGATTTACACTAATTACAGTTTCAACACATTTTTAGCATAATTGTTCATTTGTGAGCAGGCAAACATAAACACCTTTCTCACGTCATGAGGTTGATATGCTTAAACACTGTGTTTATAAACAAAACATCAGACAAACAAAGGAGTACTGTTCACATCAATAAATAATGGATGAGAGCTGAAAACAGCCACGCAGAAAAGCAAAAAAGCAAAAGCAAAAGCAGCAGCAATGATTCTACTACCCACCAAAGTAAGAAAACCTACAGCGCTAAATTTCTCAAAAAATATACTAAATCTTTTTTTTTTTAATTTCTTCTTCTTAAAAAGAGAAAACAGAAAAACAGAAATTCAAACCTGCACTATGCCTGCGGTGAAGAAGGTATACGCTCCATGGCTTCAGTCAGAACCGAAGGCGTAGGAAACAAAGCAAAGGAAATGGAAATGGAATTGAGGTCAAGGAAGTGGCGAGAAGTTTGAGAAGAAGCAGAAGCTCAGATCTCAAGAGAGGGTGAAAGCGCCGAGAGCTCCATTAAAAAGCTGGAAGCTTTGGAGGAGGTGCGCTATCCTCATACTACGGAGTTGGGTCCGCGCGAGAGAACAAGCAAGTGATATATATATATATATAACATAAAATAAAATAAAATAAAATAGTCCTTGTTTTCACTAAAGAAGAATTGTCTCTTTTATTCTGGTCTTGGGACCATTTAAAAAAAAAACAAAAATACTGTGACCATATATTTAAAAAGTAAAAAAAAAATAAAACATATCATTTAGGAAAACACCACATATAAGTTACTTTAATCCCCATTATAAACTAGTATGTCTGGCATGTCCCATCAAGCCCATTTCAATTATTATTTAATAATAAAACAATTTTATTTTGTTGCGGGTATAAAAGTATCGTTTGATTCATATTTGATAATATATTTTTTCTTAAATTGCATTGTCTAAAAATTAAATTAATGATAGAGATGATTGAACGAGACATAATTATTTATGTTGGTTAGTTCACAACTTATACAATAAAATATGATTTTATATTTATTATTGGTTACACATGTTGCATTTTTATATGTGATAAAGTGGTATGTTTTAGCCACTAAAGTGAAGATTTTTAGTAATATTGTGGGTATTTAAAATTGACAAATATTGAATTGAACTACTGTAGACCTCCAAGCATTTTCATAGAAAGAAAGAGCTATTCTATTATAAAAAATCCTTATGACTTAAGGGTGTTATTAAATCTTATGTATAAATTATATTATTTTGATGGTGTCAATCGGTGATGCGAAATTGGAGGCTATATACATACATATTGAGTTATAAACTTATGTAATAAATACATGATGATTTATAGTAATTTAAAATGGAATCTATAACTTCTATTGTATGCCAAAGTATTTTTGATTATATTTTTTTATGTATTTGATGAAAAATACAACCAATTAATTTTGAAAATATTTTATTATATAAAATATATATTAATATATATTTTTTTGAAAATTATTTTATGTTCAATATTACAAAAAAGACACATATAAGTAGAGATCAACAATGTTTGATGGTCTAATCACAAATACTTATATGGAATATTTAATTGATAGAGGGACTAATATGTAAAATATTATATTAGGCCTCACATATAAATATTTCTAATTTTTGGATTAAATTGTAATTTATTGATGAACATGATTGTACTTGTTAAAATTAATATAGACTAATTTGCTAAAGATGTATAGATAGAATCCCACACTACATGCCCTAACCATATCCAATTATATATATATATATATATATATATATATATATATATAAGGGGGTTTTCCTAATGAAAAAACTATAACTATAAAAAAACATATATTCATGTGATGGATCATTAATGACTAACCAATGGTTGATTATTATCAATTAATAGTAATTAATAACCCTAATTATATTAGTGTTTATTTTCCAACACATACAAGTTACTTTAATTCAATATTTTATATTTTATTATAAACATGATAAAAAATTATCAGCAGCCAAACGCAATTCATAAAGCTTATCTCCCCTTCTCCATCATTCAAGTAGTTGGGCTTTCAGTCAAATTTGGCAGCCCAATCCAATGCAAGTTGTTTTTCAACACTGTTACTTAATTTGTGAAGTACACATGCGCATGTATGCATGCCTTTCAGTGAGAACACTTCATGAAAGATTTCCAAGATCATCAGTGTCACTTGGTAGGCAATTAATTAACAGGAATGACAAAACATTACAAAAATTAACTACCAATAGATCTACATACCCAAACTTATTAATTAATTAATTAGACTCAGAAACATATTTACAACAAATTAATATAACAACAAATCAGATTAAATCAAGCCAGCATCATACATATATATAGATGCATATATCTCCTCACAAAAGAAATAAATAATATAACAACTAAGAAATAGAAAACCTCCTCCTTCTTGGCTGTTTGGGCACCACCACCTCACCGAGTCCATCATCAATATGAGAAGTATCCTTAGAGCCCTGCTTAAATGGGTTCAGCTTCCCCAAAGTCCTGGACACAGAGGAGAAGAAGGTACCACCACCTTTCTTGACACTACTCTTTCCAGACCCACTGCATGCACTCCCTTGCCCTATCTGCATGTCAGTCACGTACATCCTCATCTTTGCCAGCTCCGTCCTCAGTGCTGCGTTCTCGCGAGCAAGATCAGCGTCTCCGGCCGCGGAGACCTGCCGAGTGACGCCGGCCAGGGGATGATCGTCTCCGGCCGGGAAGGGGGCGCTTCTTAGCTTGAGCTGGTCGTAGTAGAGAGCATGGAGGACTATTTGGAGAGGAAGGCGTTTGTTCTGAGAGGCATGCAGCCTGGCTTCGTAGCTTAGTCTTAGTGGATCCATCACGCTGCATACCTTCTCCCTTTCTATCTCGTCTAGCGCTGGATGTGCCTGCTCAAACAACAACAATATGCATTAACCTTCAGGTTTTTTTTAATGTCCTAACTTATATATTTTTTAAGAAAAATTAAAATTAATCATTCTACTTTACGTTATAATAACTTTTTAATCTTTTATTTTTTTTTAAATATTTCATAACAATTCTTTTCTATTTAGGTTCATGTTATTAATCAATACAAAAAAAGATTTTTAGATATTTTTTATTATACATTTTATTTATTGAATCTCATTGGAGGAGAGTGCCCATCTAAAGAAAGAAATATATATGAAATTTACCGCCATTTAAAAGAAGTTAAAATAAAATAAACCTTGAGGTAAATGTCGACGGCGCGGTAGAGATCATCATCGAGCTTCCGGGCTGATTTCGGTAAAGCGCCGGCGATCGCCGCGAACTTCGATACCGGCAAGTCCTCATCCGTCGCGATCTCCGCCGCGAATGCGTCCAGAGTCCTCGCCACCTTCTGCATCGCCGCTGAGCACGAGCCGCTCACCCCGCCGTATAGCAAGCCACCTCCCCCCACCGCTGCCGACTCCTTCTCAACGAAGTAAGCGATAATCCGGCGGACGCTGTCGAGATCGGCGACGCGATCACCGGCGTGATCTAGAGCAACGGCGAGGAGGTCTCCAGAGGAGGCTCGGTCGAGGGCGCCGGCAACCCGGCGCTCGAGCTCACGGCGGCAGGCCATGGAAGCGGACAGGGAGTTGGCGGCACGGAGGAGGCAGGAAAGGAAGCCGGCGGGTAGGGGGGCGTCGCGATCGGGAGGGAGCAGGGCGGCGAGGGATTCGAGGAGTGCGCGTTGGTGGGGGAGGGCATCGCCGGAGGCGGAGGTGGGGGTCTTGGTGGGGAGAGAGAGGAGGACGGGTAGCGACTTCTCGGCGTAGGCGGAGATGGCGGTGGCTAGGGTTTTGGTGGTGGCGCCGCGGGATTTCATGGCGGCGAGGACCTTGCGGAGCGAGTTAGGGCTTAGGGGGGCCAACTCGGTGGCCCACCACTCGGGCGGAGGCCGAGTTGGAAAGTTTGACTCGTTGCACGCCTGGAGAGTGGAGAGAAAGAGAGAGAGAGAGAGAGAGATAGGATAAGGAATCAGTGGCCCTTCACTAATTTAGAAATAAATTTTAACGTTTTTACTTAAATTCCTTCTCATATCTTATTAATTTATTATATGAAATCGTTTTTAATCATTGAAAAATTACAAAAAAAAAAAGAAAGAAGGATTCGTATTAGCAAAATGATGTAAATATGGTGTTCGTACAAAATTTTAAATTTAAAATAGTTACAACGTCAAAAATCATCTAACACATCAATAAAAATAAATAAATAAATAAATAAATAAATAAATAAATAAATGCTTGTAATTAAAAAGAAAAGAAAAGAGTAAAAGAGAATAATAATAAGAGTACCTTCAAGGCAATAGCATCCACACATCTCTGAACAAGCCCAATATCCTCAGCCATAGGAAGAAGACTCTCACAAGATTTGAGCACAAGCACAGCTCCGGGCAGCGTTTTCAACGCCACCTGAGCCAAGAACTCCTCCGACCTCCCGGCCAAATTCCCTTCATAATACCTATCAGTCATCTCAAGGTACTCCGCTGCACACCGAAGGGCTGCTATATTATTCACCGAGATCTCAAAGTTCACTCCATAACAAAACTTGGCCGCCTTCTCAAACGTCTCTGCACCGCCCGGCACGCCGGACAGATCCACACGTGCCAGATCCGACCGTTCACATTCCAGTACTCTTCTCCTCACGTACCCACTCTTGGAAACCAGCATAAACTGATCATATACATATATATACATATATATATAGACACACATGCATACGTGCATGCATGCAATCAAATTAAACACAGTGATCAGGCCATTGATCCAATAAGGGGAAAAACTAGCTACATATCAATTGTAAAGTAACATCAAGAGATTATGAATTAATAACCTTGTGAAGAGGGAACTTGGCCTCTCCTACTTCAACTATGATATCAGTTGGTACTTCTTGAGAGAAAACCCTGAAAAATTCATCAGAAAATAAAGCTAAGCTTTTTCTTTTCTATCTGAATATAAGAGAGGGAGAAGTTGAAAGAGATGCACCATTGGTTGGTTCTCTCCATGGCTGAGGAGAAACGAGTACTGGAGGAGGCTGCAGCCATGAATAGTGGCTGCTAAGGTATTGACTCAACCCTCAGCTCCTACCACTAAAAATGGTTACCAAGTTTGGAATATATAGAAGATAAGGGTCTTAATTATATTATCCTATTTTTAAGAATGTGGGAAGAAAAATATCTGTCAAGAATTAGTGTGTGGATCCCCTTGGCTTAAAGTTAGCCACTGTTTGGATACAGTGCAATAATAGCTCATATTGTCTCACTGGCTTGGCTTTGTTTGAATAGCTTTATTTCTGTCTTTGGACTATAGGTATGTATCTTTGGACTATATTCTTTAGATATTATTATCAAACCTTCACATATAGAATACAAAATTGTGCACTAACAAGAAAATGTTTTACAGTGATTAAAGCGCGCATTTTAATATTTAAAACATTGAAATGAATGTGAACGAAACATAATTATTTCCTTTTTCTCTTCTTGTTCTGTACCCTGTTATTGTTCCCGTTTTGTACTTTGTTTTATTCTCAAATTTAATATGTATGCTTTATTTAATGTTTTTATCAAAAAAGATCAAAAAGTGAGGGAAGGATAAAAATAAACACAAAGATCATTTTATTTATTTGAAGTGAATGGGAAGAAATGTAGAACATGGTGGTTTCGAATCAATTGTCAAGTAACTTTCATAAAATATAAACATTAAATAGCATAATATCCACACTCATGATCAATCAGCTTCTCCAAACGTTTAACATTAAATGCATTAGAAGCTCTTGCAGTTCCTTGGCAAAACATCTTATAATTCAAGTGTCTTAGACTCTTAAGTGCTAAAAACAAAAATTACCATGTGTTCTGATCATGATAATAATACATTAACACTCAAATAAACATCATAGTTATTATAATATATATATTTTTAATATAAAACAAGAGTTGTTAGATATATAATTTTATTTTGTCATTTTATGTCGGCTCGGCTGAATGAAAGCCGGCTGAAAGAAAACACTGGGCTCCGCGAGTCTCAGCCGTCCCTCCAAGTCCAGAACGTGTGGCTGGAATTCTTCGGGGTGTGGGTCCCACAAGCATAGGATATTGGCAGGAGAAGTGACACATCATCATGCCAAGCTGGCCGGAGACCACGGATAACATGAGTGGGTCCCATGGGAATCTGTGAGGAAGCTCTTATCCAACTGCACCTTTCCACGTGTCCCAATCGATGCTAAGCTAGATGCATTCATGCAACAAGACGGCAAGAAAAGATACGCCATCCAAGAAAAATGAGGAATGCCATGTGCAATGACAGCCATACCCTTGTATCGGTTCCAATTAGTACTGAAGTGTATAATCAGTAGATTGGCAATTGTATGGCCGATTCCGTCATTTGAACTACAAATGCCGAAATTAGAGTCTGAAGTTGTACTCAAAGTAGCTAGTGAAAGAATTTCATATTCACATGGTATATATTAACAATAACAAAAGTAAGTATAAGATCAGCCTATTTATGTTTTGTTAATAAACTTTATTGTGGTGGAACTTATAATTAGTTAAACTCATCATATATAATTACAGGTAGGATAAAGTGGCGACCAAAATAACATAAAACTCTCTGATATATGCATATCAAAGGAGGAAATGTCTCTTCTCATCCATGTGACCGAGTTGGTGGTTGGGATGGAATGCATCAATTTTGTGACCACTGAATAGGGTTAGGGTTTTCAAGATGGAGACATAAGATAGGGACAGTATCTGGGGGCAATGCATTGTGTGTGGGGGAGGGGCTGTGAGGTTCATGGTGAGGGTTGGAAGAACCACACAATGGTTTGGTATTACTTGTGAAGAATTTGTGGTTTTAGATCAAACGGAGGACCACTCAATTGTTGAGAAAACACAGCCAACTTGTTTTGAATGATGTGGAGAAGAAGAGAGTTCATCTTTTTATTCTTACATATGTACATTTCAGACGTTATCTAAACCGTCAAGGAAGGGCCATGAAAAGTAGAAGATGACAAGAATGTTTTATTGTTTAACAAAGAAATTTATTTTCACGGATAAAGCAGTGTTGGAGTGGAAAGTGGAAGTGTGTCTATCTTGTGGATTTTGTCAAATTGATTTAATGAAGTATGTATTGAGAATTTTGATTGTATTGGTGGTACATGTTTCTGAAACATAGATAAAAGAAACAAATGGCAGTCTCATAGTGAAGGATCTCAAGAACTGCAAACAATTCTTTTCATATATCCTAATAGGAATTCAAATTCAACTTCTGCAAGGTATAATTGGTAGGTAAACAAACTTCTTTTAAAGCAATTCACTATCATCTTCATTACCAGAACTTGTAACTCATCCCCTTAATGTTACATCTCCGTGTACTATCCACCTGCAAGCTCAAACTGTATTTCTGACAAGTTATTATTACATTCATCAAACTGATCGCCTTTGCCGTCTTCGATGCTTGCCTTCAGATCCTTGTGACTTCCTCGTGCTCTTTTGTTGTTGTCCATGGCCTTGACCGAAGATCCCCATTCGGCCAATACCTCTGGATAAGGACGCAAAGAATGCCCGACCATGCTCACCAGACTTATTGTCCCGCATTCCTTGTTTCATGAATGCTTGCTCCTTCTCCAGTTCACTTAGCCTCACCCGCATTCTTGAGATTTCAAGCTTGAGTTCACGGTTCTCTCTTCTTAGAGAAGCATAGTTGTCTCGAGGAGATACAGCGAGGCTTGGAGCACCACTACTGCTGATCATTCTTTGAGAGAAGAAGCCGTCAGCTGAGCCTCCTGAGAGCGAGGACTTGAGGCGGAGTTGTTCAAAGTAGAGGACACGCACAGCCATTTGAACCGGGAGACGATCATTTTGAGCAGCATGGTTTGAGGCTTCTTGGGAGAGCTTTGAGCAGTCTATCAACTTACACAGCCTTTTGCACTCGGATTCTGTTAGGGATGGATGGGCCTATAAAAAAGAAGTTAGGATATTAATGTTATTTGCAAGTCTGTCACAGCTACGCAAGGAGAGCTAGTTGCTCAGAGCTTGAGGCAGATTCAGTAGATGTAACAAGAGCATAGCTAGCATGTATAGATACATGAAAATGCAGCAAAGTTTCTGTCTTTTATACCTTCAAATATATGTCAACAGCCCTGTATAGTCCATCCTCAATTAGACGTGCATAATCTGGCAATAATTCAATGATTGCCATAAATTTTGGTAGTTTTAGATATGGATCAGGTGCAATTTCTGCAAGATATCCATCCATGAGCCTCCCCACCTTCAAAATTGCATCATGACTTGGAGATTTAAGGCCATCCGATTCATATCCACATTGTGATGACTCCTCCGAGTCTTCTTCTTCAACCCTTTGCAAGAAATTCACTAGTATCCGATGGACAGTATCCACATCAAATACAGAATCACTGTTCTGCAATGATGGAATAAGCAGGTCATCTAATGAAGCCATATCCAACTGGAAGCCGATCCTCCTCTCAAGTTCAAGTTTACAACCGAGAGCTGCATCAACTACTATGGCCATCCTTAGCATACCGAACAAAAAGGAGAGCGGAACTGAAGTGATTTTCTCAGTTGATAAGAGGCCGACAAGAGTCTCAATTACTAGCCTTTGTTCATCACCAATAACCATACTAGAGTCCCACGTCTGTCGTTTCTCAATACCTTTGAGAGATGTGTGCGCATAGTGTACAATTGATGCAGTGATGCTATCTGATCTCACACCTGTTCTCCTCATGGCGGCAATGACTCGTTGATAGATATCGATTTTCAGTACCGAAAGATCCTCCAACCACCAGTCTTGGCAGCCCATCTTCAGCTTCCCTGTTTCACCATCACACTCTAATCGTGCTAAACCAGAAACCAATTGCTCCTTGCTAGCATTCATGGCAATCGCATCTATGCATCTGTCTAGAATACCAATATCCTCAGCCATGGAATTAAGTCCCTCACATGAACAAAGAGCTTCCACAGATTTCTCAAGGCTTTGCATTACAATCTCATTCAAGTACGTCTCCGTCCTGGAAATAAGATTTTCTTCCCTGAAATCATCTGTCATTTCCAGATACTCAGCAATGCAACGAAGGTGGGCAACGTTCCTAGTGGTTATCTCAAAGTTTGTCCCGTAACAAAATTTTGCAACAAGTTCAAAGATTTCAGCCCCTCCAGGCACATTATGAAGCTCTAACTTGGAGAGATCTGGATCCTTGGAATCAACAACCATTTTGCGAATTTTTCCACTCCGAGAAACCAATGGAAACTGAACACCAGATCAAAATTGGGTTTAGTCAGTCATCCAGCTATTTGAAAGATGGAGAATGTTAATTAGTTGCTATTATGAAATAGGATATTTTTCAAGTAATTACTATCAAAATTTGAAACACATGGTGCTGATTGAACATATCTCAAGAAAACCAATGATCAGCATAGAAGATCAATGCAGTCAGAATACAGAACATATATACATTTAAGTGGACAAAACCGAAACCAGGACATTTATGACTAAAGACACAGGCAGAGTTCAAAATATAAGTATACTGTCTCTACACAAATTAAGGAACCTTCTACTCCTTCAGGTATCAGAAAGACAACTTCAGAGGCAGAGTTCCAGTTTCCAGGTTTATAGGCAAAATATAAGAAGGAAAGGAAAAAATTAAAAAAAAAAAAAAACAAGCAAAACATACAAAAAAAACCTAGCTACGGAAATGAGGCACTGATTGTAGAACATCCTTCTATAAACATCAAACTTTAACGCTTCTGAGACGCTGGTGCAAAATACATTTATTCTCCAAAAGGCATGTTCCTTTCCTTCCTATCTTTATTTCAAATTTTCAGCATCATGAATAAGCGTCTGGAAGTAACATATGAGGCACTCCACTCTACAAACATATACTACTGATGTATTCATTGGTTTGAACATCACCATATAAACAAATTTGTTTGATAAAAGGGACAGCTATATGCAGCATAATAAAGAACTGAGGAAAGAAATGAAGTGTATAACAAAATACAGATTTTCCAAATTGACGCGCAAAGTGCATCGATGACTGTATTTCCCTCCCAATATATTTATACCAGTCAAGGTGAGATTTGCACAAGCACATCTTTTTTTTTTATTCTGAAAATGAGGATCCATTCTTATGAGCTGGGGGCCTCTAGAAACACATATAGATATTACTAAAACTCATCACAAAGAAATTTAATATAGAACAAGGTCTGGGTGGTGTAGTTTATTATCACGCTAGTCTCACATACTAGAGGCCCACGGTTCGAACCCGGGCTCAGATGTATCAAATAATATTGTATTATTATTTGATTTATTATGGTCGGTATCTTTTTTGGGTTATCCATCTATTTCCTTTTCTTTACTAAGCAGAATTTTTTACCATCAAATATGTCCTAGCTTGGAACATAACAATAACGCCAAGTAATTAATATATATGTATAACATAGAAGGAGTGTATATTTCCAAGTGCAAGACAAACATTACATACAATATAGAAAGAGAATTCTTTTCCCAGTGCTAGACAAACAGTAAAAAAAAAAAAAAAAAAACAGAACCAAAGCTTAACAGATTCACCACACCAAAGCAGTCACCATTGAAGCACTTCAATAATTGATACTCTCTACCCATCCCCATCTAATCATATAAATATTTTCAAGATGCTAAACTCTCATATATGACATTATAATGCAAAAAATAAACAAATCCTACTGATATAACCTTAGAAACAAATAAAAGCCCAACCTCTCTCAATAAGACAATATATATGCAAAAAAAATTCTTCAATACCTTGTGCAACAAAAACGGTTGCCCATCAACATAAATAGTGATATCCCCAACCACATCCGAAAATATCCTGCAATAGATCAAATTCACACCTTTTAGAACCCAAAAATCGATACAACACCAAGGAAAATCCCTGCATTATAACATGCCAAAAAAAAAAAACTCTAATCTACTAACCTACAATATGAAAAGCCACAGACATCTGAAAAACACGAAGAAAAACTCAAGACAATCCCTTGAAAAACACGAAACAAACATATCACAAAATAAACATCATAATAAATAAAAATGAGAAAAAAAAAGGTGGATCACCTCTTGTTGATAGAGTTATGGAAGCGAGGCGAAGTTGAGAGCTTGGGAAAAGAGGAAGGGAAAGAGGGCTCGGACGCCAGCACCATCGTTGCCAGCCTCTTCGCCAACACACTCTGATAAAAAGAAAACCCGAGAGAGAGAGAGAGAGAGAGTGATATAAAGCTTGAGAAGAGTAGCTAACCCAAAGCCCTCAACTTTGGGCATTATTTACGAGAAAGACCACTACGACAATGGTACGACGAATTTTGGGCCGTTGGATTGGGAATTGGTGGATGGGGCCCAGTGTCCCAACGGTTGGGGTGGGCTTGATGGTTTGATGCGGGTGTGGAGTACGATTGAGGAACGGATCACGTGCCGACGGGCCCTGGTTTGTTAGAAGAGTCCCACTTCATTCTAATTTTTTTAATGACTAAATTTTGCTGTGATTTATTATAATTCTTATTATAAGGATATTTTTGAATTCATTTATTTCTAGAAAATTAATATATCTAAGAATTTCCTCGTATATGCTAGGACTTGAGTTATACTTGTTCTTTTGTTAATTTTTTTTTTTTTTACAAAATTTAACAAAAACCAGGTTAAAACATGAAGTAATTATAATAAACCCAATCAAATAAAAGTTTTTTATTTGATTTTTAATCTGCCGGTTTATAAGGAGTTACTAGTTTTAAATGAATACTAACAGAACAAAATCATAATAGATTTATAAAAATGAATACTTTTAATGATTTATATTCAAAAATTAATCATTTTTCTAATTTAAGTTTGTTTAGAATTACAAATTCCAGCTCTGGATAATTAATATGTATAAGTAGAAGGGAATAAAATATCACTTACGTTGCTGGAGGGATGGTTGTTTAGCATAACTCAACCCTCAGCCATTTTCAGTGACCCATAACGCATATTATTCATATGATAATAATAATAATAATAATAATAATAATAATAATTATCTTTAAGTTAGTGTTAACAATGAGTCCAAATGGGGCAAGCTACAAGGAGAGCTACTATTCTTGTATCTTTTACATGAAAGTGAGCAGATCCATTGATGGGATGTGACTCTGTTTTTCTGATAGAAAGGCAAAGGGAAAGAGAAAGGGACATATTCATTAGAGAGCCCCTTGCCTTCAATAATGTTTGGAAAACTCTAGACTTTGCTCACCCACCATTATTATTATTATTATTATTATTATTATTATTATTATTATTATTATTATTATTACTATTATTTGGTTGGGAAGACTTGGCGTTTCCAAACAATGCACAATTTCAGGGATTTAATACTTTTTTTTTTTTTTAGGTTGATCATTTAATCACCTTTGTTTGTCTAGTTAGATTAATGTGATTATTAATTATAATTGTTTATATTTTAAGTATATTGCTTCTCTACCAATTCATGGCGTTACATGAAGCCACATAGCACAGTGGCATTGATTAATGAAGTCATCATTTTCTTTTTTCAAAAAAAATTAATTAATTTATAAACTAAATTAAACTGATCACTTTAACTTTTTCAATGCTTTTTTGGCAGAAGACTGAATATTTAAAATAAATAAAAAGAAAAGCAAAATAAAGCATCATAAGAACAGAAGAGTGCTCTCGGACTTTGACCAAGTCCACCATATCCACGCATTAGATTTGAAAATCTCAAAAAATTAAAAAATTAAAAAATTAAAAAATTAAAAATAAAAGAGGGAGTGGCAGGAATGTAATATGATGAGTTTCATGGGGGTTAAATTTGAAGACGGGTGGGATGGCAGCATGAGAATATTGGCAGTGAGGAATGATGGGACACATAGTGACCCAGAGCTCGAGGAGGAAGTAATCATGGAAAACCACTTCCTCACTGTCTTTATTGGGCTGTTAATCTCTTTTTATATTGCGGAAAAGCGTTTCCAACCGGAAGTGGCCCTGGATTTTCGGGAACTAAAGAACGCACCATTTATGGCCCGCTAGGGAGACGATTTCCGGGGTGAAATTTATTCGGATCCGGGCTTGCGGGTTTGGAACCCGACATCACTCTTTCATTAATTAATTAACATTAATAACAATAATAATTATTCTTAATAATATATTATTCAAATGAACAAAAAAAATACAATAAATATGGGACTAATCGGCTCCTTATGCATTAAGAAAGAGCACTTTTATTATTATTATAAGGCTTTCAATACTTTAGTTAGAGTGGTGACCTTACAAAACAGTAGATGAAAAAAAGAAGAAAAAATTACATTTTCTATTTTTGAAATATTATTTAAACTTTATTTTTCAGTTAAGTAAAAGCGAAAACAAATGGCAGGCCTGACTTGGACTAGCATGGTTGGCCCAAGTGACCAAGGCCATAATTTGGGTTGGGCCTTTCTGGGCCCCATTGAAACAAAAGGAAAAAGCCCACTGGTTTAAGTTTGAACTTACCCTCTGTTGTTGCTATTATCCCCATAAAACTTTATTAAGAAAAAAAAAATTTTAATTATGGAACAAGGTGGTGATCAAGTTCCACTTAGGTTGTATTTAGAAGGATATCACCCATATTATGAGTCGGTCAATTGTATTAATGACAGTTGTTTATAGGATTATATTTCCACAACAGAATCATATTCTTGAGAAAGTATTAGGTGGGAATCAGGTAAATATGAATCTCATATTTTTTATGTATGGTTTACATTGAAGCATGAATGAATGTATTATTAATTAGCTATAGTTGAGGGACGAATCTTGGACTTTCATCTTTTATATATATGTAATGCTATATTGCATCTCCACCCAAAACTCAAATTAGTCCAACTCTCCATGTGCTGATAAGTTTATGACTAATGAAAACAAAAGAAAGAGTGTAATAAAAGAAACTAGAAAGTAATGAAATATTTTTTATCAGTTCATTCTAAGCTATAATTTATTCATTTAAAGTCCATAATTAATCTCTCACGGATAATAAAATGCTCGATTTGTTCTCAGAACCCACGCTGCTCTTCAAAAAAGCAAAAGAACCTTTTCTTTGTGGTGTATAGAGGTGAAAATAATAAATGATTAGGTATAGTTTGGGGACCAATTATAAACTTTGTGCGAGGCTTGTTTCCAAACAGAGTAGTAGTAACCTTCAAGATAAGCATTCAATCAATCATTGTGCTCACTAAACTATTGTAAGGAACTAAAGAGTGAAAACGCAAGAAACTCATTCCCCTGTTCTGCAAACATCCAATGCCAGGTTGTTCCAGGGCCACATTCATTTACAATTTATTGATGATAAATCTCAGACTCTTGGATTTCATAGAGCAGTATATCATACGTCCGGGTTAAATTACAGCCATACTTTTACTATAAAATCAATGTATTTCACTATTTTCATGAAGAAAGCTTCCTTATCTTCATGGAGGCTGGCAGAGATTAAATACAAGGATAGCTCCAACAAATAAATCAGAAATGCATGTTATTATAGATCTGCAGATTTTCCATGCACTATGAGTGAGAAACTTCCATTTGCTCTTCCAGTCCATTGACTCATCCCCCACCAAACAGCTAGGCCATTAATGCATGAGTCCAAATCACAGATTTCTATCCCTGTTTACCAATCTTTCACCTTAAAAGCTGAATCATGAATCAGACAGAACAATCAAGGACTAAAGAAAAAAAAAAAAGACTTAGCAGAAATCTAAATAATATCTTCCTCCATTGATAACGGAGGCGGAGAAGTTGGTATTTTCATCAGATTTCACCAACAAATCAAGAGGTACACTTGTTATCAAAGGCATGTTATGAATGTGGCCCTGGGGATGCTGCTTCTGACCCATAATGTGATAGCATGGCGTGATGGTGCCATTAAGAACAGCCTGCCTGTTCGTGTCTTATTTGCAGTGAATTTACATGCTTGTATCTTAGTTTCAACTAATCTATGCATCTAGTTCTGGGCTGACCATATTCTGTCATAAAAAAACAGAGAGAATCTTTCAAAAGGAATACATGCAACTCATACATGACCAAGGCCTGTATAGATATTAGCATCAGCAGTAAAAGGTCATTAGATATCATAAAAAATTCTGACTCCAATGCAAACTTTCAAATGAATACTGAAAATATCTTATTGATCTAAGCTGGATATATAAAAGTAATTTCCACGACTAGTAAACATAAAGCAGAAATATAGAAGAGGAATTCATGGCAGGGAAAATTAGATCTAAGCAATGAATAAAATATCAGCTTTATTTGCAAATCCAACGTGAATACAGCAACCAAAGGAATAATCCAAACAATTCCAGGCCAAAAGCATAGCATGAAATACCTTCTCCCTTGTATGCCTCCATGGCAAATAGATTTCCTTCCAAGAATGAGAAGTTACAATTGTTAGTTAGAAGGACTGGAATAATCCAAATAGATCAAAGAACATCCACAAAAGAATACGTGGTCTGATATTGAACAATTTCCACGACCAAAGTCTAAATCTACAATGTGCAAAAATCCATCCGAAAATGATTGTTGACCAGAAAAGAGAGCGATGGCACTCTATCAATTCTGTACACATCAGGCATTTGGAAGAATACGGCACCCCGAGCTTGTGCATCTTCAGTTGGCAACAAGGGACTGTGTTCATGTTCGTGTTCCTTGTTCATCGAATACCAATGGTTCATGCAACATATTCGTTCTCAAGCATTGGTTGGGTGCGTGTACCATAAGCCACAGGTGCCTGAGCATTTCCAACCCTCGCTATCCGCAAAGTTTCCCCTACTTCAGCGTGCTGCTCCATCTTTGCCACCTTCTTCTTTTGCGTGTATCTGAGTAACAGTACCAAAAGCAAAGCAGCCAATACTAGAATGATAAGGCCTCCCACTACACCGCCAACAATCTTCCACACTGTTGAATTGTGACTCTTGTGATGATCAGGAATAGGACCTATAATTGGCCCGGCACTTGGTGCTGGGGAAGGAGCAAGCCCAGTAGAATTGACAACAATGGAGAAGTGCCCTTGCCGGTAAGTCGAACATACATTTTCCGTCACCAATTCTCGAAACTCCGGTGAACCATCCAAATTAAACCACACACAGTGAGGAGTCAGGCCACTGGGCACTGGAGCCACATTTGTGAAGTTAATCAAAATAGGCTCTTTCGAAGCCACAAAATCAATCTCCTGCAAGTTGGTTGCCGATAAATTTGCTGCATCATAGATAAGAAGGCCGAGCACCGGAGCCAAATACGTGAAACCAGGCAATGGGTAGTAAACTGAAGACCAGTTACCCAAATTCTGGTAAACAAGCACGAGCCTCTCGACGTAGGGATGAACCCAAACCCCAACAAATATATCAAATTCCTTTAAGCTGTGAACCCCTCTGCCCCACAAACTCCCACTTCGAAGTCTAACAACAGAAACCTTGATACCAGTTAAATTGACAGGCACAATGGCATCGTAGATCATTCCAGTGCGAGGATGAACAAAAGCACTGAAACCATAGCCTTGGAGAGCTGAATCCAGTTGCTTGGCAGGAATAGTAGAAGAGTCTGGTGACTGAGCTTTGTATTGGTAAGCAGAGAGGAGCCCAACAAATGTGATAAAGATCATGAAACCCTGGAAAGATTCCATTGATGCAGAGAACATCAACCAATGCTTGATTACTAAAAGAACGACAAATGGAGCCCCAGATCCCCTCCTTCAAGATAATTACGAAAGGGATCTGGGCAACAGAGCGTGAGAAGAACAGAAACCCCAAGGGATTAAAGAGGAGGGCTACCACCGTTGGAACCAAACGATGAGATCCCTACTCCATTTTTCTCCCAAAAACTTCAGAAGAACAAAAAAATCTCAGCTTTCAGCGAAGCATTGATACAAAACCACCAAAAGAACAAATTTTTTATCTTCTCTACACTCTGCTTCAAACCTTCAACAATGCCGCTTATTCTCTTCAATTTTCCACACAAAAATCCTACAAGAACCCCTCACATTCAACACAAAACTCGAATAAAATATCTTGTTTGAAGCTCTCCACCAGCCAAATCCAACAGAAAACTCTACACCAAGCGCAATAAAACCAATAAAAAAACCATCAAAATTTCCCCCAAATTACCTCAATCCGCACGGATCAAAACGGAAATCAACCCTAATCACTCCACAGCCGCATCCACAATCGACCTACGCCGCATTCCCACAAACAGCGGATGCCGCGCAACTGCCAAATATAAACGGAATCCGCCCAAATCTCCAACGAAAGAACCAAGATTTCCAGCCATTCAAACCCTCAAAATTCCTAGAAATCACTCCCACTCATTATAAAACACCCAAAAATAGAAGCAAAATAACAAAAAAAAAAATATTCCAAAATAAAAATAAAAATAAAAAGAGTTCACGAGAGGCCTTACAGAGAATAAGAACACACTGATACAACCCACTGTCAAACGTGAACTGACTATAATACCCCTCTTGCTTTAACGGCGCTCACCTTCCCTTTCTCTCTTTATCTCTGGGAATTCTCTTTTTAATCCTCTTTCCCAACGTCTGGATTCCATTGTCAAACTTTTTCTTTTCAGGGATGTTTTAACAAAAAAAAAAAAAGTATTGGTCGGGTGGACTTTGACCCTACCAACCGCACATTAAAGCCTTTCCATCCCGATAATACGAGATCTTGACCGTTGGATGCCTTTCGTGCGGCTTGATGAGAAGCCATTGAGACACTTACTGTGATCAACATGTATTTAAAAATTTAGATACTTGTTATGGTGCCAGCTCATTCTTTCTGAAATCTTTTTATTTATAAATAAATTTTAATAAAAAAGCTACACCTACCGAACCTTTTTCTCCAGGAATTAAAATATAAATTTTATATTTTTCAAAAAAAATAAAAAAAGAAAATTTAAGTGGAAGCATTGCGTTTCGTGTTCGCAAAGGGATGGTCCAGTGATTGGACGGTGGTGATCATTCACGTCGGTGAGGATCCTGGACGCAGTCTTCAAGTGCGCCCGTGAACAAGCGCTACTGTTGCCACGAATCCATCCACACGATCAACCTCGAGATGCGACTTCAGATCTGATCGCTAGACAGCTGGGTCTTAGGAGTTGTTTTTTGTCGTGTAGTTGTCGCCACGTGGCATCCGTAATGGCCTGCTCGTGTCCTAGCTGGAGAACACTTGTGTCTTTTGAGTTTTTGGCGTCTTCTGCCACGTGGAATAACATGGTTTTTCCAAAGGACAAACGTGTCAGTATATGGTTGGCAACAAAAAAATAACTTACGAAGATAAACATAAAACAATTAATGTTAAATTTAAGATTTTCTCAGTTAAACAAATTAAATCATGATTATGGGTTGCGATACTGCTTTGATTTCATTGCTTACAATTACAATATTTTATGTCAATAATATCATGAAAAAATTGGTGAGAGTGTCACCAATTATGTCAGTGATGAAGCTCAAGAAAAGTTGATTTTTTATAAAAAAAAAAGATAATTTTTTGTGTGTAAAAATTGACCCCACACTATTTATGCATAGGACTCTACTAATGTATTAAGTGAGATTTGAACCTCCATTCGTGTCGCATGTAATATTTCCATTCCTTAATAGTTGAGTTAGTTGGGCCTGCACAACCTTAGAAAAAATATTTACAAATGATGATTTTATTCTTAATCAATTATTATCATATAAAATAGTAATATGTTCAAATTAATTGAATGAAGTTCTCGCCCAATAATTTTTGATTCATTCACATCAAATCCCCACTATGTTATTTGTATTTTGTCAAAGAGTTGGGTTTGAATCTTAACTATTATAAAATTAAGACATAGGTGTGTGAAATATTAATTCTATCTTGTGAAAGATGAAAATTTTGAGTTTTCAAGTTAATTTTACATCAAAATTATCTTAAAAAACTAAAAAATAACCAAAAAATTGTGCCATGCCTGTTGATTGTGTTGTGTCTAAAGATCAAGCAAAATTTTTTTTTTAATAAAGTATCAAAATCATTCCTATCAATTAATATTTCTCTAAAACTATAACAAGCAAAAGAGTTTCTATATTCTTAGATCATGAAGATGGTCAAACACAAGTATACATATGTAAAAGTAAAATGAACATTGATTGAAACACACTGCTAAAGTAAACTACTTCCCCAAAGACTACGAGTGAATAAATGTACTTTTCATCAATTAAAAAAATTAAACTTAGAGATGAATGATATAGAAGATATTTTTCTAATATGTAATAAACTTAAACAAAATTAATAAATACTAGAGAATAATTAATAACATAATATCAAAAAAATATATATATAACAGTAAACAATCCCAATCATCAGCCAGGCTAAAAGCTAAAAAGCTCTGATCATTGATCCATGTTCAAAGTTCAAGGCTTACTAGAAGCGGGTGGTGGCTTGTGTCAATCGGATCAACTCAGGCAGTGTATCAGTCCGGGACGACATAACTTGCTTGCTTACTGTACCAGATCAAGGAGTTAGTCAGCAGGACCCAGGTTGCATGGGCTTGAATCATACCTGCAGCCATCTCGGTATTTTTACTTTAAAAAAAAAAAAATTGTAAAAATTCATACTCTTTTTTTTAATTTAAAAAAATCAAATTTAAACATTGGAACTGCATCAAAATTAACAGAAAACCATAAAATAAAAATCACAAAAATCCATAAAATATTGGTTTTTAGTAGTGAAATCAAGGTTGCCCATCTACTGGTTTATTGACACTAGGTTATTTGTGTAAGATATTTATTTCAGAAAAGACTAAAGTTAAACATCAACATCTACACAATAGAAAGATATAGGTATGTTGTGCATGTCTCTTACTTCTGTTAAATAAAAGTATTTGTCACTTATTTGTTGAAAAAAAATATCAATGTTTTTTTTCTTAATTGATAGCTCATTCTTCTGCCTTTTGTTTCTTCAAATCCGAGTCCTATGTAGAACCACAAAAGGAATATTGTACCACCAATCCAAATAATCAAGCTGTAATGTAAATGGCATGATTGAAAATGCATTTGTACCGCTTAAGCCAAATGTCCCTAAAGATTATTCAGATAAAGAAAATCCCAAGTTGCCAAATACTACTACGTAGATTATTTCTCAAGAGGAACAAAAATTCATCACAGTGATGAGGTAGGTGAGTAGTCCAAAAACAGATTTAAAAAAAAAAAAAAAAGATACTTCAATGTCCTGTCCAACTTAGGCATTGTAGAAAAAACTAATATGGCATTTCAACCACAATATTACAAAATATAAATGTTGTGATTAGTAGGAATTTTTTTTATTTTTATACATAGACGAACCACATGTCAGAAAAAACACTTGTAAAAATACAAATATCAATTCTACAATACATGTACATCCACTTTGTAAGAGATAAGATTTAAATCTGTTTTTGATTGGCACACAAACAGTTTACGTAAAAATTTTAATATTAATAGTTCAAATAATCATTAGCAGTTAGTGTTTCAGACGACTCAATAGGAATTTTTATTTAAAAAAGAAATGCACTATCTCAAGTTTGAATCGATGAGTGTTATGTTATTAAAAAACTAAAATCTGGCTCAACTAACAATCTCTAGTTACTGTTTTTAGAGTTCAAAGATTTTGGAGTCAGCAAAAAATTGAAGGCCAGAAGAATTATATTTAATTTCCCAAATAATAAATTGCGATAAACTATTAAATATAAAAAAATATTCCACAAGCTCAATAGTCATATAAATATACGGTAGTATCATTATCTCCCATGTCGAAAGTTAAAAGTTTAACTCCTTTAGTGTGTGTATTATAGTACCTTATCTACATTATCAAAATAAATAATAAATAATAAT